>BSBK01012380.1:0-387500 GCA_027943335.1 Chamaecyparis obtusa
ATTCTTGATATCAATTGGGTCCATATATATGTATATGTATATGTATATGTATGTTAGGTCCTAGTTTAAATGAAATTCAATAGTATTAGGTTGGATTTTTTAAAAATGTAATCAGGGGTTGAGGATTAATTTTATCTTTTATTGGGGTTAGGGTTTAATTTAGTTTATTGTTTGATTATGATTCTATTTAGTTTAAGCTTACAAATCAATTTTCTTAGTGTTTAGTTTTTATTAAGGCAAAAATAGGTTTTGAAGGGACCTTAAACCCTTTACAATAGATTTACTTCAAGATAAGCATTAAAGTGTAGAATAAAAAAAAACTAGACCATGAGTCTACAAAAAGAAAGTTGACATAAGAAGGGAAACAACCAAAGACCAACATGGAGAAAAATGCCAGCAAAAAAATAGGAAAAAGACACAATAGACCAAAGCAAAAATAGAGTCAATTCATATTCTTCAATAGCTTAGCAACCTCTAGTTTGAGTTGATTCGTACAATAATTATCCTTCTTTATCTCCTCAATGTCCTATGGCGGATTATCCAACTTATTCTTTGTATTTTCCCTAGTACATTTTGCTAGGACCAGTGGGAGTCTCCTAGCAAGTATCCTCTCATATTCCATCTTAGCAATGCCTTTCTCTAGTTCATGTACTTCAATTTAGCCATCAGAACTCTCATATTTTTACTAGAAAGACATTAAAACCTTATCACTTTGCACAATAATATTCTTCAAAGTGGACTCTATTTTGTGCATTTTAGCATTTGACTCACCAACATAAGATTCATTAGTCCTTTTTCTAATTCTCCATAGTCTTGAAAGACTAAGAGATGTAATCATTGAGATAATTATTCTCCTTTTCCATCCAAAGAACCTTGTCAACAGGGATGTTAACAGTCTCCTTAACTAATTGGGTGGACTCAAGAACACCGAACTTGCTTGAAAAAGCCCTACGCTTAAGGTTACTCTCATGAAAGGACCACTTAGTTAGGTTAAGGGTTAGTGTAGAATTTGATTTACTGATATAATTTGGTTTTAATTTTATTTAAGCTTTGTATATAACTTAGCTTAGAGTAGGGTTATTTTTTATTTAGATTCATGAATAGGTTGAATTTGGTTTGGTATTGTTAGGCTTCTATTTAGTTTTATGTTTGATTAGGTTTAGAGTTACAATTTAGTTTAGTTTCATATTAGGGTGAAGGTTAACTTTTTGTGAAGGTTTAGGGTTCAATTTGGTTTTGTGTTAGTATTAAGGTATAATTTAGTTTAGGACTATGTTTTAATTTGGTTTAATGTTAAATTTTCTTTACGGATATGGATCAATCTTCTAGTTTAGTGTTCACTTATGTTTAAGGTTCTTTTTACTGGTATATTTTGTTAGAGGTAGGTTTGGTTTGATTTGTGTACATAATAAAATACTATTTATATTTAAGAAATTATTCAATAATTTTAAATGGTTGTATACTTCCTATTTAAATATACTTTATGAATAAATTTTACATTGCATTGTGTTATGATCAATCAATCGATTATGGTATTTCTACTATTTTGTGCTCGCCTATGGCATAAAATCCTACTAAAAGTCCTATGCCTCTAAGATGTGCATAGTCTAGTTGTAGGTTTAGCATTAAAGTTTTAGGTTCATGTAGTTGGTAGTCGACATTGCATAAGATGAACAGGTGGAGGCTCCATGAGAGGTTCTATAAAAGTAGATATGTGTGTATATAAGAAATCCAAGTGAGAAACTCTCTACACTCTCATTTACAAACCTTGTAAATGAAGATGATGATAGTGATTGTCCCTCCATGGAAAATTGCACATTGAAGATGCTGAGTAAAACTGAAGATTTTGAAGGAATCGTAGACACTACTACCATAGTCCAAAAATTAGAATGTACATTAAAGCCGATGTTTCAAACAAGTTAGCATTGAGGCATGGGCACTTGTTTATTTTTTAGTGTAGTGTTTGAGAAGTGAGGGGTAGTTTGGAAGACCACTATGTTTGAGGAAGTATATTTTATGTCCCAAAGAAAATGATTACATCATTGAGAAGCAAATCCTTGAAAAATTGTCTCCAATCATGGCACGTGATTACACAAATCATTGAATGCTAAGATCTACCATAAAGGTATGTCAAAAGAAAATTATGTAGGGAGGCATAATAATTTTTTTCATAATCTTTTGTAGTCATTGTTGTTGAATGATAAGGATATTATAATAGAGAAAACTATTGTGAAATTTTAAGGGTATGAATTTCACACATGGAAAATTAAAGTACAGTTGTTTTTAATTGAAAAATTTTGTTGGATACTATGAATGGGATTGTCAAAAAACCACAATATGTAGATGAAGAAAAAAATGGATGGATAAAGATTGTATGACCGTAGATAAATCAAATGTTGTTTTTTGTTTTAAGCTTATTCTGGTTAAACATGAAAAATAATTTAAAATTTTTACTGTTGAAGATTTTGATGCATAGAATGTGAAAATCATAGGCAATTAGAGGAAATTGAGGAAGGAGGTTTTCTGTCATCTTGAGCTAGCTTCTGGATCAAGGATGAATCTTTTCTTGGGAAATGCCCTATTTGTCTCCCTAAAAAGTAGGGACTTGGCAAATTCATCCCTGAAGAAAATAGCGAGCTTGACATATTTTTGTCCTTGAAGAAAAGAGGGGGTGTGGCATTATGCTTGTCCCTTCAAAGAGAAAGGGAGGATAGAATTTGATTAATTATCTGTCGGGCATTTAGGAGGCATTAGAAAAACTCGAAGGAGATATTAAGCACATATAAGGAGAGACAAGATGGAACACATAAAAACATTTACATTTCTCAATACTTCTTTGCTTTGTGAAGCACAAAGCCATGTCACTAAAAATTTCATTAAATCATCTTATATTCCCTTTTATCCTGATTATTTTTCTGTTGTCTTCCTATGCTAATGAGGTTGTAAGAGACTTCAACCAATGCAAACAAAGTATAATAAATTAAAAAAAACAAAACTCACACAATCAAATCTAGAAACTAATTGTGCATCATAATAGATTGTGGAAATCTGATTTTGTTTATAAATATTATGTTTTAGTTATTAAGAGTATGAATCAATTTATCATATCACTTTTACAACCAACAAGAAAACCTTGTTTATCACAAAAATTCCATATGTACACCAAAATTTCATCTTTACCAAACAAATTTCACCAAATACACAACTATCCAAAGAGATATGTAGACATAGTAAATTTGTTTATCATTATCCTTCATACATCCATGTTACCAACTAATACATCATCATACACCATAGTGCTCACATGTTTCTCAAAACCGGTATTATCGTTCACTATCTTTGTTATAGGGGTAAGAGATATTACCATCATTAACTCCCCCAAAAGCTAAGCTTACCCTTAAACATCATGACATACTTTCCCAGATTCATTTTTGTCTTCATTTTGATTACCTTTCTTTCTCCAAACCATAAGATTCTTCCTCTTTCCATATTTAGAAGCCGCATTCTTACAAGGACTTTCCATATATCCATTTTTGTTACATTTTAAATACTTTATAACCTTATATATATATATATATATATATATATATATATAATTATAATTATAATTTTACAGACCATATACATCTTGAAGACTTGTGACCAAATTACAAGTTGTAACTTTAAGACCATGTGCATTACGACCATAACAATAACCTTGAAAAGAGTTATTATACCTGAATATATTATTCTACCAAGGATGTGAGAATCTAAAACCTCTTCTTCCATTACTGTTATCATCTTCTCCATAGGTACAACATTGTGATATTCTAAATCAACCTTCTCTTTGTTGGCATAATACATTGCATTTCGGTTAAACCTCCGTACCTATAAGTAGTTAACAGTTATGGTTAACTGTTTACTACGTTATTTAATTGTATTGAATGATCAGAATAGATATCTTATTCCCGATTCCCTCATGTGGTATCAGAGCAAGCAAATGGATTGAAACCGACAATGGAGTTGCTGTTGGATTAGCCGCCTTTGATCACGCTGGCAGATCGGAGTGAACAATGGTAGTGGGAAGCCTTTGATCACGCTGGCATATCAGAGTGAACAACGGTAGTGGGAAGTTAGTGAAACTAACTATGCCCGCGTAGAGGAGGCTGACAGTTGACAGTTCATGCATTGACAGTCATTTCCATGTTATTTGTGATGGGAGCCGTAGAATGATATTAAATATCATCTCGAAAGCCAGGCGTTGGTCGTCATATTCTATTCAATGTGAAGGGAATTGATCTCGATCCAAGGGAGATCCTAAGACATGCAACGCAGTGATCGATTACGGTAGAACGCACTTCTGGAAGACTGGGAGACTGGAGCACACACGCTGTAATCTATACTCACTGTTTTTTGCACACGCAGTTTTAATTGTTTCTTGCTGGTGGAACGATGGGAAAAGGCTCTGAAGACCGTTAAGACCGCTATCTTGTGCATTTGTTGCGGTGAGCGTGGAAAGATGACGCTGGAGATATGTATGCTGAGAAATGTGAAATGTGAACAACATATTGAGTGAAGTTTACTGAAGGCAGCGTCGACAAGGCATTAAGGTAGAAAATGGATGCTAAAATGGTGATGTCCATCATTTTCAATGATTTCTTTATGTTTTCATTCTGAAGAATGACTATTAGGAGTGTAGTATCTATTTCATATAAGCCTGAGAAAGGAATGTGTGAGGTAAACATAAGGAATCTAAAAGTGCAAAGTATTAAAAAGTGTATGCTTATGGCAGTTAAAGGTTGTTACAAAAGTCTCTTTCAAATTTGCTAAAAGGCTATTTCGAGAATGATTGCAACGAGATTTAAAGGGCATATTGTCATTTGAGTTTAATTGACATATTTAGGGTTTCTCAAAGATAAGAGTATTTGAGAGATTATTTGTTGTTGAGTGTTGTGAAGTCTTGGAGTCATAAGAGAAAACAAGGTATTATAAGAGGGCCTTTTCACATCAAAATTTGATTCAAATGTGTTATGGAGATACAAGATGTGAAAATAATTCTAGCTAGGATTGAAGTTCGTATCATTGTCATGGGGACAACATTCAATGTGATTAAGGATGTTCATGATGACCTTGGTAAAGAACTTGTGCATAAGTGTTTCAATTGGGTTCTCAAGTGTTGTATTTCATCCTCTAGTGCTGCTTTTGGAGGGTAAAATGTAACCTACATATCTAGAGGTTGGCGGCATCGGAGGATGGAGGAATTTCTATCATCTCAAGTTAGCTTCTCACTTTGAGACGATGTTCTGCATGAGAAGCATTTTTGGCTTTCTATTTCAATTTTTCTTTCTAATGCTGACAAAATTGAAGAATGTATGTCTTGTGAAGACTCATTTTGGAGACAGATTTAAGATTTGTGATGAAGGGTGCTCCCCTTAATACCACAAACACATAACAGAAATAGAGAAACAACAACAATATGGAAGAACAGAAAATTGGCTTCTTATTATCTCCACAAATGTGGAATTACAAACTTTCAGAATTACAACATGCAAAGCCACATGGGCATTCCCTTACAATATTCTGTAGGACTAAGCCTCGAATTATCACCCAGATCTACTGCCCAGAACTACTCCAAACTGCCTAGAACTGCCTAAGACAACACTACGGGCCTTCTTTATATAGGCAATTTCCACCGCCCGAGAAGGTTCCAGAAATTTAGCCCAAAGGGCCGACCGAACTTAGAATTATTTTATTTTACAATTTATTACATCAAAGTCGGCTCAAAATAACTTTTGAAACCTGAACAGAAATTTTGAAGGAAAATTATTTTCTACCATTTCAGGCAACTCAACTTCCGAAGACCATAAGTCATCGCCAGTTGCTCCGATTGACTATTACAACCTCAATTCGGAAATGCCACGAAGCGCTCTACAGGCTTGACTCACGCAAGTGCCCGTCACCCAAATTCTTGACCTCATCTGGGGCCTCTAAAGCCTTCAAAACTAAGTTCAAAGTTTCTGTACCCTGCTGCCAATACCGAAAATCTTCAATATCTACAAAGCTAGACTTGATCTGTCAATGAAACTTTACTGGCAGGCTGATACGACTGAGATGAACCTCCACATGTGAAATCGGAACATTTTGAGATTTATGACCAACTTACTAAAAATAGAAAGTTTCCATAAATAGTAGCTCTACACAAGATAGCCCTTATTGAATACAAAAACATAAATATTTTTGGGTGATGCAAGATTGCTCTTACACCCAGGATGCTCCTGCATCAGACACCTGGGGTAATTTGAGAAGTGACCCTGTCACGACTCAGGTGTGAAGAGGAAAACCGAGACGGTTAACCTCCTCATTTGTCAGCCATGATGAATCTTCAATAGGTCATCCTTTCCACTTGACCAGATATTCTTCATATGCCCTATTTCTTGAGCTTCTACCATCACGACTATCCAGTATATCTTCAATCTCCTTAGTGTCTGAACTAGTTGCTGGAATACTCCACTATGCTGCTGTGATCTCATCTTCAACCTGAAACTCTTTATGCCTCCTTTTCTCATCTGCCTTAGCCTTATACTACGCATTCATCTTGGTAATATACTTCCTCACCTCCCCATGGATGTTCTTCAAGTGTTCAGCAAAATCCTCAGCTTCAGCACTACTTATTTCTCCTTTATCTATCTTTCTCAATTCAAATGCATTTCTGGGACTACTTCAATATACAATCTATGGATGATGTGATGAACTAAACTTCAAGTCTGTCTTGAACTCTTCACTTTCTGCTAGTGTCATTCTGTGTACTGCCTTATTTGGTAAACTGGCTCCTGGAATCAAGTCCATCTGATGACTGATCTTTCTTACTGGTTGTAATCCATTAGGTACATTATCAGATACAATATCCTGAAACTCATTCAATAATTCTGTAACTTTTACAGGTACATCTTCTACTTCCTCTTTACCAGCCTTTGAAATTAAGGTAAAACACTTATGCTCATACCGCATACCATCTAAGAAATTTCCTCTATCCATAAAATTTATCCTTGCATTACGACATACCTTTTCTTCAGTCTCCTTCAATGGCTTTAGCTTGTGTTACACTCCATCTTTTATCATGGAATAGGTATTCGCATGACCATCATGTATAGCACATCTGTCAAACTGCCACGGTCTACCCAACAACATATGACATGCATCCATAGATATGATATCACATAGTACCTCATCTTGGTACCCACTGATCTTGAACTTCACTAGGCACTGTTCACTAACCATGACCTTGTGGTCATCTTGCACCCAGGCAACCCGATATGGATGTGGATGTTTCTGCCTCTCGAGCTTTAACTTTTTCACCATCTCCTCTGACACGAAATTATCAGTACTACCACTATCAATAATCACATCACAACATTTACCTTCACACTTGCATCTAGTGCGAAATAGACTCCTCCTTTGTTCAGGTTCATTCTCACCATTCAACAGGACTCTTCTGTTAATCAGTGTTTCTCCTCTTTCAGCATCTTCAGAATTTGATGATCTGACATCTTCATCTACATGTGCAACTCTGGCCTGGCCTTCATTTCTCCTGTCTATTCTGCCTTGGTGCTGAGGACATTCAAATGCCCTATGACCTTCTTCTCCACAGTGAAAACATGTTCCACGGAAGCCTCCTCTTCCAAATCCTTGTCCTCTCTGATTCTGACTATTACTGGAATCATCCTGCTTTTTCAGATCTTCATTTCGATCTCCATATGACCATCCACTAGATCTGCTATCACAACCTCTTCCACTTTGTCTGCTCTCAAACTTCTTGTTTAGCTTTTCCTCTACTTTTAGGGAAAATTGGTATGCCTCTTCAATACTGTTCATTCGAACCAGATTCAGCTCCTCTTGAATGCTCGACCTCAACCTATTAAGGTAACGGGAAACTTTCTCCTTATCAGCTTTCACATGGCCTGTTCTGATGAGAAGTCGATAGAACTCTTCTGTATACTGCTGAACATATCTTCCTGCTTGCTTCAAAATTTGCATCTTCTTCAATAGGTCAAGCTCATAATCAACAGGAATGAACTGTCGCTTCAATTTATCCACCATCCGATCCCATCTTGTGATTTTATCCTTTCCTCTTCTATTTCACTCCAATTGGATCTCCTGCCACCAGATCTTTGCATGACCCTTCAGTCTGGCCTTCACAAATTTGACCCAATCAGGATCCTCGATATCTTCATACTCAAAATATTCTTCATATTCATTGATCCAGTCAATCAACTCATCTGGGTTAAGATTCCCTAAAAATGTAGGAACCTCAATCTTAGGTCTTTTCCCGATCTTGGAAATGGTTCAAAAAAGTCTTTCTTCTTTTGGATTCAAAACTTCAGCTTCCCCTTGTTTAGAATTTTTTTCTTCGGCTTCATCATCGCTTTCATCTCTGACATTAAGATTCATTCCCCTTTGAATCTCTTCTTGCAATGCTCACACTTGTCTCTGCAGTGCCCTAACCTCAGGTGTTACAACACCAGCTCTTCCACCACGTTCCCTTCGTGGAGGCATTTTCATGCGTATCACTGAAACCCTAACTGTAGTTCTGATGCAAACTGCCTCACAATCAGTGATATATTTACATAGAAACCCTAACCATAGTTTTGATGCAAACTGCCTCACAATCGGTGATTTGTTTACACAGAAACCCTAACCCACGGTCCTGGTGCAAACTGCCTCACAATCGGCGATTTGTTTACACACTCAGGAACTCCTGCTCTGATACCACTTGATGAGGGGTGCTCCCCTTAATACCACAAACACATAACAGAAATAGAGAAACAACAACAATATGCAAGAACAGAAAATTGGCTTCTTATTATCTCCACAAAGGTGGAATTACAAACTTTTAGAATTACAACATGCAAAGCCACATGGGCATTCCCTTACAATATTCTGTAGGACTAAGCCTCAAATTATCACCCAGATCTACTGCCCAGAACTACTCTGAACTGCTCAGAACTGCCTAAGACAACACTACGGGCCTTCTTTATATAGGCAATTTCCACCGCCCGAGAAGGTTCTAGAAATTAAGCCCAAAGGGTCGACCGAACTTAGAATTATTTTATTTTACAATTTATTACATCAAAGTCAGCTCAAAATAACTTTTGAAACCCGAACAAAAATTTTGAAGGAAAATTATTTTCTGCCATTTCAGGCAACTCAACTTCCGAAGACCATAAGTCATCGCTAGTTGCTCTGATTGACTATTACAACCCCAATTCAGAAATGCCACGAAGCACTCTGCAGGGTTGACTCGCGCAAGCACCCGTCACCCAAATTCTTGACCTCATCCGGGGTATCTAAAGCCTTCAAAATTGAGTTCAAAGTTTCTGTACCCTGCTGCCAATACCGAAAATCTTCAATATCTACAAAGCTAGACTTGATCTGTCAATGAAACTTTACTGGCAGGCTGATACGACTGAGATGAACCTCCACATGTGAAATCAAAACATTTTGAGATTTATGACCAACTTACTAAAAATAGCAAGTTTCCATAAATAGTAGCTCTACACAAGATAGCCCTTATTGAATACAAAAACATAAATATTTTTGGGTGATGCAAGATTGCTCTTACACCCAGGATGCTCCTGCATCAATTTGGTAGAGCGCTCAATATGGATTGCTGTCAAGCGAGCTTCAGAGTATATGATCGAGAATTATACCCTTTCAAAGTCACCAGAAAATGATAGAGATCTATCGTATCTCTTAGGGATCATTGTTGAATAATTCAAGACTGTGATTCGAGAGTTTAGGACTGGGAGCTTAAGAACACAACTTGAAGCTACACCTTTCTGAGGGTCACAAGATAGCTTGATGGAGCCTTTCATGATTTAGGATTTGTAACTTCAAAAAGAATATTTTCTCAATATATGTATTCATATTATGTAATCAGCATGGTTTGTTATGTAAGCCTTGAGGGGGGATCGCTAGGGAAAATAGTTTTTTGATATGTTTAGGATCAATGTATTAAGGGGGGGAATGTTGGCATAATACATTGCAGTTCAGTTAAACCTCTGTACCTATAAGTAGTTAACAGTTATGGTTAACTATTTACTACATTATTTAATTGTATTCAATGATCAGAATAGATATCTTATTCCCGATTGCCTCACTTTTTAGGAGTTTTCTTGAATGTTAATGCCTTCCCATCCATGGAAGCGAATATCATCTTGTGTTCTGACCCATCTAAAGAGATTTTTCCTACATTATATCCCAAACATGTAGGTTCCCTTGAATGTCTTTACCTGTCCAATATCTCATATAACGGATTTGTAATATTATGAATTTTTTTGTTTCTTGATCGATTGGTTCCTGATAGCTTCAAGTTCTTTCCTTAGAGCCACAAGTTCAACTTCAAGCTTTAGATACTCAATCTTTCTAAACTCTAGATTAGACATTGCCACATCTATTATCCATTTATGTTCTTCAATTTTAATTTTTTGACTTATGATCATGTTGTCCCTAAGAGTTTATTCTTTCAATAGAAAGTATTTATCTAAACTTTTTCTCACATATGTAACCTCGTGTTCTAGTTTGTTTCACAAGTCATCTTTTTTCTCTAGTTTAGCTTTTAGTTCCTCTACAAGGTTTGACTTGTCATCAATCATCCTTTTAGACTCATCATTATTTTTAGTTACAACCTTATTAGATTCTAAACTTTCATATAAATGTACCTTAAGATTGTGATTTTTCTCTTAAAGATTCTTGATCACACCTAGGGAAGAAAGCAGCTCATGCTCAAAGCTAACCACACCTTATGTTAAAAATGGAAAATATTATGATTTAAGCTTTGTTAAGGAATATAATATTGATCAGTAATCAAGGAAAATGGAGTTAAATTTCATTATTAATGCATTCTCATCCATTTGTGTGAAAATAAAACTATTTAGGAAATCAAATAGAATAGACCACAATCCAATCTCTAACTTGCGTGATTAGGGCATTAGAGACATTTGTTAGAATTGAAATAAATATCAGTCTAGAACAATTAAAAATAAAATTAATCAATATTAAAATATTGACTAACTTAATTTTTTCAAAATTAGTGAATCCAACGAAACATAATTTTTATGTAAAGATACATGAGCAATTTATTATGTCTCCTAAATTGTTGTTCCTATTACCCCCAACTATTGAAGGGATGGTGTTTCTAGTAAATCTAACCTAGACACTAAATATATAAAATACCAAATGGTCTTCAAAATAATTGATATAGACAATCTACATAATTGAATGTTAAATTATGTTTAAAATTTTTCACATTTCAAAATAAAAACCACTTTCTTTTATTAAATCTTAGATTGGAGTAGATTTCAGAACCATCTCAAAGATTAATTATGCTTAGGGTTAGGGATTGAGATAGAAATAAAGAATAAGGTTAGCTTTATCCAATACCTCCAACCTAAATTTGAATAATAATATTTCTTAAATCTCATTAAACACCTAGAATAATCCTATCTCTAGGGTAATTCTAATTAAGCCCTAACCTTTTTTCATCTTTATCATAGTCATAAATTTTACTAAAATATAAGTCTAAACTTATTTAAATAATAATCATAGATGTTAACTATATTTAGTGTCTCTGAGTTAGAGGAAGAAAGCAAATCATAAACCTGTCTTAGCTAGAAGGAAATGAAATTGTGTAAAGAATTCACAAAGGGAATCAATCGATTATATAGACAGAAGGAGAATACTATCAAGTAATCGTATGCTATGACAATATATTTTTTTTCTAGAGATAAGTGTACCTAAAAATATACAAATGCCATATCTTCATTATTCAATTTTTGTGGTATCTTTTAACAAGTAGACATTAGAAACAAAAATCATAGCTCAATAATTTAATAGAAACAAAATGATA
Source organism: Chamaecyparis obtusa (assembly GCA_027943335.1). Lineage (NCBI taxonomy): Eukaryota > Viridiplantae > Streptophyta > Pinopsida > Cupressales > Cupressaceae > Chamaecyparis > Chamaecyparis obtusa. The sequence goes on from BSBK01012380.1 coordinate 11,885, forward strand.
ATATTTAATGAATCATATTTCAATAGTTTCTTATATTTCTTATAACTATTCTTAGAAATTTTGGCACTAAATTTAATTAAATTTAACAAATTTAAAAATTTTAAGCATTCTAAATTATGATTGATATTTATAGAGAAAGTATTATTATTATTCTGCTAACTTACTAATGTGTATCCTTATAATATATCTTTTAGAATTTTATTTATTTATCAAAATTATATATATACAATTAATTATTGTCTTGAATTTTTAATATTATAAATTTAATGACCTCAATAACATTCTAACTTCCAAAATATCCTATTTAATGTGAGATAAAATTATGAAAAATAGGTCATAGCAAAAAAAAAAAAAATACCATAGGGAAAGCAAAACCAAAAATAAAGTATATCTCCAATGCCTAAACTACCACTAATTTTAACTACGAAAGATCTAATATCACTTAGAAGTTAATTTCATTGTTGGATAAGACAAACATTACAATTTCAGACAATACTTTCCCAGCGTGGTTCTACTTAACATTATTGAATATAAATGAAAGATAATTGAATACAATTAATCATTTTCGCTAAATGTATAGGTTTCAAATTGATAAATCATGCACCAAAGTATGTAGAAATAAGTTATTTGTACACTGTTGAAAACTCATCAAAAATTAAAATAAAATAAATATAAAGTCAATTTTCAAATACTATGAAAATCAAATAATAAAGAAACTGGTTAGAATGAATACCTTTTGGAGTGAAGCAAACCATAATCAAATGTGAACAAGATTGCTTAGAATGGCTATCTTTAGGAGTGTTGCAGACAAGGTTCTAAACCAAGCAAGATGTAGAGACACAAATGAGTGGAGTGTGGATTGAAGATTGAAGTGGGTGGAGAAGGGTGTAGTAGGAGTATCTAGTGAGAAAAACATAGAACAATCAACATAACAAAAAATTCACAGATTTGATCTATGAGAAAACCATGCACAACCATTCTATTTATAATCAAACTTACATTAAATTGACAACAGACTCTAGATTACAGTTTGTAAGCGGCTATGAATGGTTATAGATGGCCGCATGTGTTTCACATTTTGGTCTGTGCCGACCATGTTTGTTGGTTGGAAATAATTTATTTCAACATCCCCTAAATTAATTCTACTAACTATAGCCTGAACGCATATCATGATGAACTACAACTAATTTCAAACCTGATTGAAGAATCTATGATTAAAGATAACTAAGGAGTTGCTGATTAGATATGTAAGATGATTAAATCAGTATTATGTTGTCATTGATGTCAACTAGTTTGAAAACACTTAACTTGTAAGTTACTATACCGAAACATCTATAGAAAAGGAGTGAAAGAGATGAAGAACAAAAATATCTACATGAGGAAGATGTATATGATAGATGAGGATAAGGAATATGTTGGGTAACTTATTGATGAGTCTATGACCTTATGATATTGACTTGATTATGTTGCATTCATCTATGATGAAGGATAGAGCTGAAAGACACAAAATAGTGTGGTTGGTTGATGAAGCATTACAATATACACTAACAAAGCATAGTGTATACCGAACATAGTGTAAACTGAGCTTGTGTTCACTGACACATTTCTTTGTTAACCGAGTAGGAGAAAGGAACTAAATGATAGTTTAGCCAATAAGGATTGGTGAGTTGGAAAGTGTATAACCTCGAGGTAAAAGATAATGATAACAGATGAAGTTTGTTACAAAGATTGACAGCTAGCATAATTTGAGGAATATCTGATGGATTGAATTGAAATGTGTTATTGACACATCAGCTGAGGAAGGTTAAAGTGACAAAATCAATGATGATGATTAAGCGGCAAAATCTGATGGAGGAAAAGAAAATGGTTTACATGTCCATGTACGAGATAGAGTTTCACATTGAAACTTATGTCGAGAGAAGGATACTGCAAAATTATCGAGGTAAGTGCACAAAGATGGGGGACCAAAAGGGGGTATAAGATGCCACTTTTTTCCTGAAATCAGCAAACTCTGAACTTCAACAAGAAATTGAAGATAGTTAGACTCAAAATTTTAAGATGTGAAAAAAACAAGAGTTGTAATACTTTGAATCTAGTTCCTAAAATACTAACTTATTTTGAAAATGGTGCATATTAAGGCCCTCAAAAAGGGGGAGCACAAAAAGTGGTCCTTTTTTTGTCCAAAAATAGAACATAGCATTTGGTGTGCTCCTCCTAAAATGTTAACCTTTTTTTTGAATTTTTTTAATCACTCAAGTGAGAAGTTAGCTAACACCATGCAGTTTATCCCAAATTTTTTTGGTAATTTTTTTATGAACATATAATTTTTGATGAATTTACGAAGTGCATACATCCTGAAAACATGAAATTTCTATGTGCTCCCCCTAGAAATTATTTAAAACTAATAAAAAATTAAATTTTCTTTTTTTTTAAAGTCTGTAGAATGGAGTCTAGTTTCTAAAAATGTAACTTATTGCAAAATTCAATGAACGAGCCAAAATCTATGCCCAAAATACTACATGTTGATTTTTTACAAGAAATGGACATACACAGAAAAGAAATTAGAGTTGGAAAACTTAATATAATCAGAATTCAAAATAAATTATATGCTTAGATAGCTAACAGAGAGATCTACAATATCGCGTCATCTAATTTTTACGTTCTTGAGCCATGAGTAAACCTGATGAGGAGCACACTAAAAAAGATGTCATTTTTTTGTATATCTTCTGAAAAACACATCTCGGACCTATTTCAATCATCCAAGCCTTTGGGTTGGATTTCCAAGGCAAATCCAAGCCTTAGGATTGGTAAATTCAAATCCTTTACACATAGAGAGAGAGAGAGAGGGTAATGAAAGAGGAGTAGATAAGGGGGAGAGAGAGGGTGATGTGAGAAGAGAGAGAGAGAGAGAGAGAGAGAGAGAGAGAGAGAGAGAGAGAGAGAGAGAGAGAGAGAGAGAGAGAGAGAGAGAGATTTGGGTGAGAGCTAGCTAAGTCTATCATAGAGATGGGGTCGAAACCGAGTGATTTGTGATAAAATGAGGTAAAAGCCTTTGGGAATCCTTTTGCCAGCTTCAGTTGGACCTTAGAAATCCATGATGGATTGTGGGAGGTAACCCTGTTGAAGGCTTTCTGAATCCTAAAATTTGGCAAAGTCTAGAATTTTTCAAATGTAGAATCTACATGTTAACTCCTATGAAGCTAGAACCTATCCCAAACATCCTGAAAGCATTATATTTTATAATTTATAAAAATATAACTTAAAGTATAAGAAAATTATCAAACTTATACTTAAATGTTAACATTTGTATAAATTACTCTCTCTCTCTCTCTCTCTCTCTCTCTCTCTCTCTCTCTCTCTCTCTCTCTCTCTCTCTCTCTCTCTCTCTCTCTCTCTCTCTCTCTCTCTCTCTCTCTCTCCCCTTATCATCCTCTCTCTATCCCTTATATCTCTCTCTCTCTCTCTTTCTAGTTTTTTATAGCATGCACATGCTATGTAAAAATATGGATTACACTTTTTTGGCTTTGCATAGTGTGCACAGGGGTGAAAATTTTGGGATTTTACAAAGCACATGCACCCTATTTGGCGCACACACTTTTGTTTGGATTGCCCAAACCTAAGGCTTGGGCAACCCAAGCCATAGGGCATGCGCACTATGTGCGATGGGGGGCCAAAAGGAAAAAAGGTATAAGAAAGACCGAGATAGTAATGACAAAGGCAAAAAGGTATGTTATATAGCTGAAGAAAATGAATCTGAATTTAACGTTGATGATGATGTAGAAGTTGTATTTGTTGCTATGAAAGATGACTCAGAGGAACAAGAAAAACATGTACAAACATCACTGATCTCTAAGTTAACAAAAATGATACATGGATCATAGACAGTGGCTATACACATCACATGACTGGTGATGAGGAGAAATTTGATCAACTTGAAGAATACAATGGAGGATCTATGAGAATGGGTAATGATGCACCTCGTATGGTAAAAGGTAAAGGTTCACTGATGATTAATGATAGAATAAAATGTGAAAATTATTACTAGGTGAAAGGACTAAACTATAATCTGCTAAGTGTGGCATAGCTGAACAATTCAAGCCACCAACTTACTTTTGAGAGAAAAAAGGTAAAAAATTATGATGATGGAGGAAGACTTATCGGAACTAGTACGCAATCTAGAGGTAATCTATTTTATCTTGATATTGATTATTCTTCTTGTTTGATAATGAAAGATGAAGATGCATGGTTGTGGCATAAAAGGTTATGTCATGTGAATTTTGATAACATGATTAAAATCACTAAAAATAAAAGAGTTAGAGGTCTGCCTAACTTGTCAAAGCCTAATCATGTTATGTACCATGAATGTTAGAAAGGTAAGATGACTAATTCTAGTCTTAAAAGAAAAGACTATTCAACAAAGAAGATACTTGAGTTGGTTCATACCGACCTATGTGATCCTATGAGAACTCAGAGTTATTATGGTGATAGATACTTTATTCTTTTTATTGATGACTGTCATGTTCTTAAAAGAAAAATTTGAGGCATTCAAGATGTTCAAGTTGTATAAGGAAAAAGTAGAAAAAGAGATAGGTAAAGAATTGAAATGCTTAAGATCTAATAGAGGAGGTGAATTTATCTCTTATGAATTTACTAATTTCTGTAATGAGCATGGTATTAAAAGATAGGTCTCAGCACCAAGGACACCTTAGAAGAATGGCATTGTTGAAAGAAGGAACATGTCAATAGTTGACTGTGCTAGGATACTGATGTTGCAAAAGAATGTGGCACAAACATACTGGAGGGAAGCTATCGGTACAACTGTTTATGTTCTTAACTAAGTACAACTGAAGAAGGACACTAACGAGACACCCTATGAGTTATGGTTTGGACACAAACCTATAATAAGTTATTTCAAAATTTTTGGAAGCAAATGTTTTATTTTGAAAGCAAAGCATATAAGTGTCTGAATAAAGTTAGTAATAAAATTATTGAAAGTACTAATGTTTGAGTAGATGAGTTTGATGAAAAAAATGTAGATGAAAGAATAAAGGAACCAGAAGACTATGATAGATTCACTTACATTGAACAGCCTAAGGTTCTATCGACGCAGCAGATAGTGATAATTGGTTAGCAGGTAAACCCTACCAAGGAACAAGAAAGAGAAACCGACGAGTAGGATGGACCTATCAAGCAAGAAAATAAACCTTCCCAGGATGAATAAGAAAGAAGAGACCGAGCACTGGCAAGATTTATAGGAGACATCATCCTGAGACACAAATTATTGGAGACAAACAAGCTAGCATGCAAACAAGGAGTAAGACAAGATAAGATACATGTCTAGTTTGTGAATATGAACCTAAAAATGTGAAAGTTGCATTAGAGAATGATGAATGGGTTAATGAAATGAAAGAAGAAATAGAGAAGAATAGAGAAGAATAAAACCTAGAGTTTAGAAGAAATAGATCAAATAGAGAAGAATAAAACTTGGAGTTTGGTACCCTGACCTAAAGACAAGAATGTTATTGGTACTAAATGGATTTTTAGGAACAAACTGAATGAGAATAGAGAGGTGACAAGAAATAAAGCTAGATTAGTATGCAAGGGATATGCATAGGAAGAAGGAATTTATTATGGTGAAACATTTTCACCTATTGCTAGACTAGAAGGAGTTATAATGTTACTTGCATACGTTGTACACAAGAAATTCAAGGTTTATCAAATGGATGTGAAGTCATCATTTTTTAATGGAATACTTGAAGAAGAGGTCTACATAGAACAACCAGAAGGGTTTGTTGATCCAAACAATAAAGACATGGTATGTAGACTACATAAAGCTTTATATGGTTTGAAGCAAGCACCAATGGCCTAGTATGAAAGGCTACATACTTACTTGTTAAGGATTGGATTTGTTAGAACTAGTGAGAACAACAATTTGTATATGAAAGGAGATACTAATGATACTATTCCTATTGCTGAAATATTTTTGGATGATATTATATTTGGAGGCCAAGATCACATATGTAAAGCCTTTGCTGATGAAATGAGAAAAGAGTTTGAAATGTCTATGTTTGGAGAGATTAAGTTATTTCTAGGACTACATGTGATTTAGCAAAGTGATGGGATATTCATCACACAATACAAATATATAAAGGAAGTCTTGAAGACATTTGGCATGGAAGATGATAAACCTGTGGGAACATCGATGGCTACTGGATGTAAACTAACTAAGGAAGATGAAACTATAGAGGTAAACTAGACAATGTACCGATCTATGATTGGTAAGTTAATGTATGTAGTTCATAGTAGACCAAATATAGCACATATTGTGGGAATTATTGCTAGATTTTTTGCAAACCCTAGAGAATCACACATGGTTTCTACTAAGAGAATCTTAAGATACTTGAAAAAGACTAAAAACTATGGATTATGGTATTGTAAGGAAGGCAAATTTGAACTGATGGTCTGTACCAATGCTGATTAGGCTGGAAATGTGGATGATAGAAAAAGAACCACTGGAAGAGCATTTTTCTTTGGTGAAACACTTATTACATGGACAAGTAAGAAAAAAGCTTGCATTTCTCAGTCTACAACTAAAGTAGAGTATGTTGTTGCTGCTACAAATTGTTCAAACATTGCATATATTAAGCAAGTATTGGAAGGAATGAATGAGGTAATCACTAAGTCAGTGATTATATACTTGGATAATACAAGTGCCATTAATATTTCAAAGAATCCAATGATGCACTCTAAGACAAAGCACATATCCATTAAGTATCACTACTTAAGAGACCAAGTACAGGAGAAGCAAGTGAAGTTAGAATTTTTTATATCTAAAGAACAACTTGTAGACATATTTACAAAGCCTCTACCGAAGGACACATTTGAATATTTGAGGACAAGACTAGGGGTGCGTCCCCTATCTACCATTCACTAATGTGATCTGGATTTTGCATTAGCCTAATCTTATAAGAAGATCATTCATGTTGATGCATCATAGTTCACACTTTGGATTATGTCTAAGGTTGTGAAAAGTTTGGAGAACTAGAACAGATTGGCATATTAGTATACAGAGATACAGAGAATGCACCAAACAATAGAGAGTTACATGGCTACTACAAAGTTGTTTGTTTATTTGTTTCTTTGACATTGTTGTCAAAGGGAGAGATAAATAATATGAAACATATGGAAATATTCACCAATGAGAACACTGAGATATCTATCTAAGGGAGAGATAATCTGACAAAAGTAGAACACTAAAGATCAGTTACAAAGAATAGAAGATTGGTAATGTTGTTGAGTAATGTAGTAATTTAACATATTAAGCTAAGGGAGAGCTTGTACAACATTTGTTCATAGAGATGTATAATACATGTTTGGTATGTGTATGGTACATTTCATATTTCTTGAGTTGCCATCAATGCCAAAGGGAGAGATTGATGAACTACAACTGATTTGGAACCTAATTGAAGAATCTATGATTAAAGATCATTGAGGAGTTTCTGATTAGATATGTAAGATGATTAAATTAGTATTATGTTGTCATTGATGTCAACTAGTTTGACATCACTTATCTTGTAAGTTACTATACCAAAACATCTATAGAAAAGGAGTGAAAGAGATGAAGAACAAAAATATCTACATGAGGAAGATGTATATGATAGATGAGGATAAGGAATATGTTGGGTAACTTATTGATGAGTCTATGACTTTATGATATTGATTTGATTATGTTGCATTCATCTATGATGAAGGATAGAGCTAAAAGACACAAAGTAGTGTTGTCAGTTGATGAATCATTATTTTATACACTGACGAAGCGTAGTATATACCGAGCATAGTGTAAACTGAGCTTGTGTTCACCAATGCATTTCTTTATTAACCGAGCAAGAGAAAGGAACTAAATGATTAGTTTAGCCGATAAGGATTTATGAGCTTGAAACTGTATAACCTCGAGGTAAAGGATAATGATAATAGATGAAGTTTGTTACAAAGATATATAGCTAGAATAATTCGAGGAAGATCTAATGGATTGAATTGAAATGTGTTAATGACACATTAGCTAAGGAAGGTTAAAGTGGCAAAATAAATGATGATGATGATTAAGCGGCAAAATCTGATGGAGGGAAAGAAAATGGTTTACATGTCTATATAAGAGACAAAGTTTCACATTGAAACTAATGCCAGGAGAAGGATAGTGCATAATTATCATGTGAACAAGTTTTCATGCATACTCAATCAAACTGGTTAAGGAGAACTAAACTGCAGAGTATACCGAGCATCAGGAAGCTAGTATCGAGCGACAATAAGTCACCAAAATTGTTTGAAACAGAATTGTTATAATGATCAGAGGATTTGAATGAGCCTAACATTGATTTGTACATCTGCAATTGAAGTTATATTAAGGCAGATCATCTACTGTTATATTTTAACCATTGTACATAGTCAAATATCTTAACCAAGTGGACTAGGAAAGTCTTTTTACGTATCATTCATAGAATGAACATTGTTATCCTATCAAGCCCATAGTGAATGCTAGTTGGAGGATAAAGGTAGGTCTAAAATCTTCTAACAAGGTCACACCTAATAGTGTGTTTGTAACCTTTAACAAGCTTGGGTCTTCATGAACCTCACTTCAAAAGAGTGAACAATTTTTGGGATGCCGGTCCTAGGTGGTTTTTCCCTTCATAGGGTTTCCACATTAAATCTCTTGTGTTATGTGTTGATTGTGATATTTTTTGATGTCATATTTGCATGTTGCATATTTGATTTGATTGGTAATCATTATATCTTATTGATTGGTAATCAGTAAAAGCATAGACAATATAGTATTTTAAGTTACCGAGCATTAGAAGTTTGAGATAATTTGTTTTGGATTATACATTTTGAATTGGGACACTAGATAACTGATTCACCCCCCTCTCAGTTATTCTAACATATGGTGGATATTTTTTTCATATGTTGAATGCATTGTAAGTGTCAATGGTGTGAAATGAACTTGCAACTAGAGGGGATTAAATCCTACAAAAAGGCTCATAGAGTCAATCCCCCTGCCACAATCCTTTTCATCGACACTATTACTAGTGATCACAAGGTCGAGCTCAAGGAAAAATTCAAGTTCCTATGTAAGAAATCAAAGCATTCTAAAGAAATAATTTTCTTTATAAAGGGGCACATTAAGGCCCATGTTCCCTCTATTCATGACTTGCATTAATCATTGACCAACTATTTCTTATTGCAGATGGCTTCCCATCTTTGAGCGCATCAATGGTGGGCAAATATTTGTGAGGATGAATTTCTTTTTGTAAGTTATAATTTGTTGGTTTGACTATAGTTTCTTTTATAGATCCTATGAATCTTATTTAGTGCACATGTTCTCCTCTCTTACTACGAGTAAAGGAGTCATTAGTGCCTTTTTGGTCACATAGAGTAAATGAGAGCCCTTCTTGTGCATCACAAGTTCCTCAAATGGTCCATTATTTTCCTTATGAGCCCATACTTTTGGGTCCTTATGGTTATGCTTGGTGGTATGTCAATCCACCTACAAATCAAGCCACCTAATCACCCCCTTTTCTGCCCTCTCCATCATAGGGAAGGGACACTCTTTTCTATTTACATGATGAGCTAATTCTTGCATGGATGAAAAATTGTTGCCCTCAAGTACATAGGAGGGGTGGGTTATGTTTTTCACCTATCAGCTAAAAAGGCAATTTTCTTAACATGGCCTTACCTTGGACATCTAGAGTTTCTTTTTGGCATGCTAAAGTATCATCTCAAAGGTAATTTCATGCACTTGATTTGTGCTATTTTTTAATTTTGTGTTCTTGTGAATCTTGTAAGTATCCTTTATAAAAACTATTATTGTATACACATTATATTTAGTAATCATCCATGTTTTTCATAGATTTTGAATACATGATGTATCATTTTTCTTGTACACACTAAATTATTAAGTTGCAAGGACACCTATGGAGAGCCTTTATTTTCTAATCATAGCTTTGTCAAAGTGAGAGTTCTGAAATAGATTACCATTATGAATGATCTTTTCAATAGCCATCGATATGCATTTATAACCTTTGAATATTCATGTCTTGAAGAGCCATGACCATATGTGGCTTATGCTACGTAGGGTCATGACCCTTCATAACTGATTATTAATATTAACTACATTGTAACATATACATTTATCAAATGATATATATATATATATATATATATATATATATATATATATATATATATATATATATATATATATATATATATATATATATATATATATATATATATATATATATATATATATATATATATATATATATATATATATATATATATATATATATATATTACCATATCCGAATGTAGCTATATCTTAACACTCCCTCTTAGCAAGAGAGGATCTGACTAGGTGTCATCACAATCCCCGACTTATTTAGAACTAGATTTTAGTGATAACTAAAACATAACTTCATATCAAGATATCCAACACATATTGAGACATTAATATAATATACTCATCCTAATAGAAGAGTTATCCAAATTCTTGACCAATTCAAAACTAGATTTAGAGATAACAATCAAGATATCTGACACATTCTAGGACAACAACTTAATGTAGTCTAATCTTGATTCACATGTTTTAATAATCCGTGACCAATTTGGAACAACATAAAGAAGTCATTAGTCATTATTAATACTTATTATCTCAATATCATGATATCCGACACAATCCAGGACAACCCTATTAGGGTGTCAATCATGATATAGTAGTTATTACACAATCTAGTAATAACATAAGCATCAAGATATATGGCACAGTCTAGGACAACCTTGTTTGGGTGTCAATCTTGAAGCTTGGTTAAGTATTGTCAAGATCATCACCTTGAAATAGTAACCCCAATTATTTACATAGAAGATTGTCATCTTCTTTCAACAAAAATGAAAGGACCCATCAAGTCACCTTGACTCTTCTTAGAGGGTGGATCCACTATGGCTCATCCTAGAGAGTGGAAACCAAGACTTCCACCTTAGACTTGTCTATCAAAGACAAGAATCATTTAAGATACAAAATGATGGATCACTGAAGCTGAAACCTTCTTTTCAATTAAGGCTTTACTCCTCAACATACCAAGGTTATCTGAAAGTACACAATCTTCTTTCTAGCAAGTGATTTGGTAAGAATATAAACCATTTTTTCTCCACTGAATTGCATTTTTTTGTACTGTCTCATAGTATTGGTGAATTATGAGCTTACAAAGTATACACCATCTTGACATGATACACTTCCTCTGAATTTGTATGGCCAAGATCCTTGGGTTCCAACTTAATTTTATCTTCTAGCTTCTCCCTTTGACATATAGCCTTCTCACATGGTAATAATCATAATTCTTTGCTACATGGTCTAATCCCTTTGAATCAAGATCCTCAATTTTCAACTAATGCAAATCCTTTAGCTTCTCCCTCTGTCATGAAGGCATACCCTATTTATATACTCAACTCAGTGCCACTACAAGATGTCACTTCATAAATTCCTTCCCGAGAGAGTCAATATGAATAATTTGAAGAGTCATAAGGTTTCATTGGCTAGCATAAGATGCATTTTGATATTTTCCAAGGCCACAACATTAACACTCCCTCTTGGACTTGAGGGAAGATAATAAAGGCCTCTAGTATGATGTTTATCTCAATGAGTTGTAGTCTCATGATGTATGGAGTTCCTTAATCAAGGTTTCTATCCACATGCTTTCATGAGAGACACATGTTATATTGCTTTGTTCTTGACATTCTTCATTAAGAAACACTAATGTCTGCAATTTGTTAAAATATGTAATTGCCAAAAATAGTTGTTTATATACCTCTTTGGTCATCCAACATTGGCCATTGTGTGATCCTATTTCTCTGCATTGAATTCTTTATCTTTGATTTTGGATCTCCTACAAAACAAGGTTCTCTTAATGATACATTTATGTTTACTATTTATTTTGCATGCTTCTATTTTTGTGTTTTCTTTTAATACAATGCATAAGTTTCATTTGGATTTATATCATAGTCTCATGTTGTTCCATTGTAAATAGATGTTAAGGCAAATAAGGTTCTTTTTTTTTTATCAGTTGCATTTTTAAATTATCATGGTAAGTTTCATTTCCAACCATTAATTTCACTATCAGTTTTCATGCTTCCTACCAACAACATATAATATTTATTTGATTGGTTGTTTAACTTCAAAACCCAGGGTTCGACTTCTCTCGGGCTGAGTTTTATGGAAATTGCCCCGATGCTAAGACATTTATGGGGGGTATAAAATATTTCTATTTTGAAAAAGTGTTCAAATCATTATAAGAACTTCAATTGATTTTTATTAATTAGGAGACTAGATAATAAATACCAGAATATAATTCTCGTAGAGGATCAATAGGTAGCATGTGGATGTATCATACCTATCAAAGTTGTTTGTTTGTGTGTTATAAGAATGACTATAATTTACTAATAATGTTATTTCCATATACATTTCTGAATGTATCTATCCTACACTTCATTTAAATGTTTGTCTTTTAATTAAAGTGAACACATTTTTAAGAACTTCTATTCTTCCTGCCATTTTTTAGTCACAATTATAGTTTACTACCTTATAGACATAACTGAAAAATTATATCCTTATTCTTTGGATCTATGCATGTAATAATGTAATCTTTTTGTTTTCGTTAAAGGCTAAGTGTAAATGATTTGTTTCTCCAAGTATTTATTGGAATTAAACATTTATAAAGGATATGGTTTCCAAGTTGTCTTAACAAGAACTTGGTAGAATTTAGAATACCCTAGGCGCATGTTCATTAAAGGTATAGTGGGTCTGCGCCATGAAACTCGTATTGCAATGTATATGAAAGTTCAAGAGCCTTAATAAAAAGTTGGCACTCATTCTTAAAAAAAAATAATTGTTGGGCTAAGATATTTGATATTTTAGTGAAGTTAAAACTTTCCTCGAATGATTTCACAATGACACATGCTTCCAAAACTAAAATAAATTATTGGGCTAAGATCGAAGATTTATTCGTAGGCCTAGAACTTATTAAGTAATTCTATATATCAAGTTCAACTAAAAATATCCTAATCAAAAGAAAATCAATAGTTTTTTTGACATCACCGTAGTTCTGCGTCCTGACCTCTCCTAAAATGAATTTTAGAATTTTTATACCTTTTTGAGCCTGCGAAAGATGGAACATTTTTCAGAAGGAAAACTTTTTATGCACTAAGATATAGACTCAATTTAATCTCTAAGGAGTGGAAGGTAAAAGGCCTATCTTAATGTATATCAGAGGAAATAGGAAGTACTAAGTTTGCAGCAATAATTTTGTCTCCACCTCTGTCGCTCTGTCATTGTATATAATTAATAATTACCATCTTGCCAACTATGCTAGACAAGACTGACAAAATTGGCTATACTTTGTATTTATAGATATGTAAGATAATTACATTACTGGATTATATTAACTCATATTATAATGTAGCGGGGTTCTAGCGGGGCGTGGGAAAATTCTCTGTCGAGGTGGTAGAATTGCGCTTGCATTGTATGTTTCTTTCCATTTTGAGAATTTCTTCCATTTTCTGCCAAAATGCTTCTTCCACTCCCACTCCATACTGTATTGAGGAAGGTACTGTTTCACACCCATTCCTTCTCTTTTGTAGAAATCTAGTATTCCTTCATTTTGCTCCCTCATAAACTCTTTACTCTTCACTCCTCTTGGTTCAGACCGTAGTGTGCAACAACCCCACCAAGTAGAATATCTTGTCCTCCTCTGGTGTCACCATTGACATTTCAACATCCCATTGCTTGTGAATATATATTATTCTCTTATAGGTTAGGCTCTGATACCATCTTGTGAAATTAAGATCGTCCTATAGAGAATATATATGAGTGTTGTACTGAAATAGATTACCATTGTGATTGATCTTTTTACCAGCCATCGATATACATTTATATCCTTTGAATAGTGTCTTGAAGAGCCATGACCATACATGGCTTATGCTACATAGGGTCATGACCCTTCATAAAAGATTATTAATATTAACTATATTGTAACATATATAATTATCAAATGACACACACACACACACACACACACACATATATATATATATATACATATACATATATACATATACATATATATATATATATATATATATATATATATATATATATATATATATATATATATATATATATATATATATATATATATATATATATATATCTGTGTGTGTGTGTGTGTGTGTGTGTGTGTGTGTACACACACACACACACACATATATTACCATATCCAAACATAGCTATATCTTAATAGTTACTCCATGACAATAGAAAGATTGTTAATATTCTTGCCTCATTGGAGGGTGTATTTTGACCACTCATACCATTTTCTCAACTATAGATACACTTTTGGTCCTTATGCATAGCATGGTGACACATCATCTCACTGGATTTGTCATGCTTGACTTGATTCAACATTGCAGAGGGGTATCATATTGTTTGCACTAATGCATCCTTTGTTAAACTTGAAGAGTATTGAGATACTTTTGCATTCCTTTTTATGGAGTCTCCTTCTTTTTGCTTAAAGATTGTTGAAATACTCTTGTAATCCTTCAAGAATATTATACCTATATGTTCAACTTGGTTGATAATTGATAATGGTATCAATCAAACAACTTCATTGGTTGTGTAGTGAAGGTCATGTGAGGAATGGGAACACTCAGAGGGGGAGGGGGTGAATTAGTGTTCACTATATTTTATCTTTTTACTTTAATCCTTAAACTAAACTTAAATGCTTAAGTACTGAAATGAACATCCACATAAATATGAAATATGAAATCAACACATGACACCAATATGATTACGGGGAAACCCAAATAGGCAAAAACCCTGGTGGAAATTGACACCCACTAATATTTTGTACTAGTGTTTTGTGATCCTTGTTAGAAGATCCTTAACCCTATTAGGAGTTGCTTTACAATGTATTTAGTATAGTAGACCTAGTCAAAGTTTAGACCTTGTTAGGAATCTTTTACAATAGTCCATGTTAGGGGAGTGGACGCACTATCCTAGAGCTCACTGCTCAAGTGGTGAAAGCTACAACCTATGCTATATGAACTATCACTGTGACATTGCTTGTTCGAATAGTTCCTTTGATACACTAATGCTTTGACATCTTGCAAAGATCTAATACATCTTAATGTATCTTCACATACTTCTTCTCTCCTTATCTTAACTCTCTTACAAATTCCATACCAATTACAATGGACACATTTCATATTTATATGTGCATGCAAAATAAACTACTAGGTTGGCCCTTAAACTTATTACATACGATGCTTCCAAATGAATTGGCTAAAGTACATTTACAAACAAACTCATTTACATGTCTAAAACCTATGTGCATGTTATACACTAAGTTTGCACGCTTGTTTCAAGCTCTCTCAGTCTTGATAACTTAGTATAACATGGGAATCATCTCTAGGTTGTGGGACCTATGCTAATTGAGATGAGACCTCCAGGTTCTAGGCTGGTTCCTCTTGGATAATCACCTTAGTTTGCTTCTTGACATAAAAATAAAACTTGAGGGGAAAAGGGATAGAAGGAATGCTTTGAAAGGGAAATGACTTGAAAGAAAACTACCTAATAGGTGATACACCGAAAAGATGGTATGAATTGCAGTACAAAAGATGGATTCAATGAATAAACTTTAGTCTAGGGGATCAAAAATCACTAAATAGGCTTGCATAAGTATTTCATAGAAGGGTCTGCAAATAAAAGAGGGTATTTAGGAAAAGAGAGAGATTCTTTCACAAATAATAACACTCTTAGGATTAGACAACAATCTATGACCTGCAAACAAATATTCACCTCTACAACTAGGTATAGGAATGAGACAAGATTGTTAAGGGGTTGTAGTATACCCACAAAAGCATTCACATCAAATCACCCACAAGAATACACATAAATTGCAGAAAGGGAGAAGGATCGGGAACCCTAAGATATTATTGAAAAACATACATATACTAAATTCATTAAGAGATAACTCACACAAGAAAAGATAGGGACAAAATAATGTAACAAAATACCTTGCAATATATGAATAATCAATGGGAATTCACAATTGTAGAAGCTAGAGGATAGAGAAAATGCCATAGATGACTCTTAAGAAAGGTGAATTTTTTTATTTTTATTTTTACAATTGTCCAACTCTGAGCCCTAAAAAGCTCTAAAAAATTAACATATACATCTCCTTTCGCACATAGGCAGGAGTAAAAAAAATATCTAATTAGGGTTACACAAACTTTCATACAATAATAAAACCCTAATTCTGTCAATTTTGGCCATAAATGTGTCTTGAAATATCTTAGCTGATCAGATATGTGCTTTGAATGCAATTTCCATCACCAACTGTCTACAAATATCGAACCACCATGATCCATCTACCCTCCTGCAACTCGGTCTCACCATAACTATTCAAATCTAATATATTGAGATATTTAAATTTAAATATATATAACAATCATAGGTGGTGCCTAGTTTTATCTATCGAAAGCTGACATTTCAATCTCAATCTTACTTTAAAAAATGACTGTCAGATCTTCCCTTTTTCCTGACACCGCTTTTGACTGCAAAATTAACCTTGAGTTTACCCAGGCTTTATTTTTCTTTTAGTCATTGAATTGTTTAAAGCTTTAGCTGACTCCGGTTAAGTCTGTTGAACAAGAGACAAGCCTTAGTCACTGATTCATAGAGTATTTTCTAACCCTGGGCCCAGAGCTGCCACCTGTTATTCTTTTTTTCATTCTCAACTCCTTCATCAGTACACACCTCAGCTTTCCTCTGGCAATGGTCCTACTGAAACCTAGATTCCAATCCAACGGCAGGTGCATGATCTCATAACCTCAGAATATTCCTTTCGATCATGCACCAACTACTGATTTTCAAGGGAAAACATCACACTAGGCCCACTCTGATAGATTTCCAAATCATTACCTTCGACCAATCAAAAGCCTCCAACTCAGATAACGTGGCAGTCAACCCACTAACAGTTTGAAGTGCTGCATACTTGGAAGATCCAACGATCGACATAAGATCGCATGTGTCAAAAATAGGCTATGCGAAGATATGCCAGGTGTTGATCTTCTTAGCTAGGGCCCTTGCAAGTCTGAGACCGCTGAATCACTAAGCGACTACACGACTGAAAAAGTAAACTATTCACTGGGTCGCTGACTGTTAAGGGCTAACAGTCAAACATTTAGAGATCACGCGAACCACTGCAGTCGCCAGTTCACTGAAAAAATAGGTAACCGCTTGAAGAATAAGAGAACTCACAACCAAAGGAATTAAAACACATATGCTAAAATGAGAACTTAAGTGGTCGATAAAGTAACTAAAAAATAGAACCTGGCTTAGGGCTTTCTAGGGTTTTTTAGCACAATGGCTAGATTTTCAAATTTTTTAGACCTGTAGACGAAGGAGTCTAGAAAAATTGCAGAGGCTAGAAGACAAGGTAAAAAGTTATGAAATCTTCAGAGGTGCTTGGCAGGGTAAAAATGCAGGCCTTGAGATAGAACTTGGCCAAATCTGCATGGAACGGGGAAATTTGGGTAACATTTTCGCAATTTCTACTGGATGTCATCTTGCTAGACATTGATCAGTGGCCTTAAAATGATCCATTGGGCATGGAGTCATCTTAGGAACACAAAACTTGGACAAAGAGACAAAACTAGAACCAAAAGGAAAAAACTATGCACGAGCACTTCTTGAAAAGCAGGAAACCAACCTAGAAAATAGGGAAAGAAAGCAGGAAAAGTGATTTACAAGAGTTTACAGAGAGGGATTAACCTTAAAGCAGGGCTTCAAGTGGAATCCATTGACTGATAAAGGCAAGGCATCTCCTTCAAGAGTTGATAGCTGAAAAGCATTAGGCCCCTTGCATTCTATTATAACAAATGGTCCACCCCAAAATGAATCAAATTTGGTATGTCTGCCAGGTCTAGATCTGAATTCATCCCACTTGAGAACTACATCTCCAATTTTGAAATTTGTGATCCTGGCTCTCTTATCAAAACTTCTCTTTGTCTGAATCTGATGGAATTTTGTATCTTTCATGGACTTATCTCTGAGTTCTTCTAACTCTATGAGCTGAGCATACCTGATCTATAAAGGATCTCCTTCTTCAAATAGGACATATTGAGTGGCCAAGTCCAAAGCTGGCAATTTAGTTTAAATGGACAACTTAGCTTCTCTACCATATACTAACACATAAGGAGAATTCCCAATGATCTTTTTTGGGGTAATTCTATCTAACCATAAGCCAGATTTTAATTTGGTATGCTAATCTCTTTGGTTATCCTACAAAGTCTTCTTGATTATCCTAATTAAGTTCTTGTTTGTTGATTCTGCTAAGCCATTGCCCTAGGGATAATAATTTGAGCTTGTATTCAGATAAATGCCATTTCTGATTGCCCATTCTGAGACTTTAAGGCCTATGAATGCTAATGCATTATTTGATACCATGGAGTCTAGAGTGCCAAATCTATGAATTATATCATCATAAAAACTCAATACAACACTCTCATTTGATTCTTTTAAGGCAACTGCCTCTATCCACCTAGTGAAATAATATGTTGCAGTGATTATCCACTTGTGGCCTGCACTAGATGGAGGATTGATCATGCCAATGAAGTCTATGCCCCATTTCATGAAAGGTTTCTCGGTTCTAACTGGCTGTAGGGGTAAGGCTGCAAGCCTTTCTTTTCCTACAAACATAGCACATTTGATGCATTTTCTCCCATACTCATGACTATCCTTGAAGATAGATGGCCAATAGTATCCAGCCCTCATAATTTTAAAAGTAGTAGTCCTAGGAGAGAAATGACCTCCAGAAGGTCCATCATGAAACTCAAATAGGACATCAGCTATCTTTTCTGAATCAATGCATCTTAAAAGGACACCATTGTGATCCTTTCTATAAGGAACCTCATCTATCGGCACAAAAGGAACAGACTATAATCTATAGTATCTTCTTTTTGTTGAATCTAGACCTGCAGGACATTGTCCTGTCTTCAAAAAATGAATCATGTTAGGCAACCAACCTGATGCCTTGGCATGTTCTTCTATAGAATGCACAACCAAAGATGCATCCATCTACTCCGATTTCTTTGAACTTTCATCTCCTGCCAAATGTTCACAAAGACCTCTTCCTCTAACCAGCTTGGTGGTCTGAATATCAATGTCATATTCCATCACCTTGGTGATCCAACCAGCTCTTTTCTCATTCAGGTCCTTGGAAAGCAAAAAATCTTTGACACTTGGATGAGTAACCTTCAAGTGTACCTTGCTATGGGTCAATAGATATCTAAACTTTTTAAGGTTCTTCACCACAACAAGTACATGTTTCTCCACAAAAGAGTATCTTTGTTCATACTCTTCCAAACCTTTGCTAAAGAAAGCAGCAGGCTGCTCCAATCCATCTGAATTTTCTTGAGTCAACATAGCAGATATAGCATCATGTCCTCCATAAGCATAAAGGATAAAATCCTTACTGAAATTTGGATTTAACAAGGCAAGAGCTTTTGTCAAGGCTTCCTTGATAGCTTGGAAATTGACTTTTCCTTCTTTATTCCAGCTAAAAGTTGAACTCTTCTTTAACATGGCTGTTAAAGGTTTTAATAAATCTGCAATATTAGGCAAGAAATGCCTGACAAAGTTAATTTTTCCTATGAAAGATTGGAGACCTTTCTTATCATGTGGCAAGGGTAGCTCTAGGATGGCTGTAATTCTCTCAGGATCCACTGTAATTCCTTCTTTGGATACTACATATCCTAACAATTTTCCTTCATGAACTAAAAACACACATTTCTTGGGATTAAGAGATATCCCAAATTCTCTACACCTTTCAAAAATCTTCCTCAAATGTTTGATATGGTCTGCTACATGTTTAGAATAGACAGTTATGTCATCTAAGTAGACCAGTACAAACTTGTACATGAGGCTCTTAAAGGCCATATCCATTGCCTTTTGAAATGTAGCACTTGCATTTGACAAACCAAAGGGCATCTTTTGATAAGGCATGGTTCCCCACTTGGTTGTAAATGCAGTCTTACATTGATCCTCTTCATTAACTAAGATCTGATTGTATCCTGAATAGCCATCCAATAATGAAAATCTCTCAGATCTAGAGACACATTGTAAGATTTTTTCCATAGAGGGTAATGGATGGCGGTCTTTTAAAGAGGCTCTATTAAGGTCCCTGAAGTCAACACATAACCTCAACTCCCCATTCTTCTTTCTGATAGGAACAAGGTTGGAAACCCAACTAGTATGCTTAATGGGGTAGATGATACCACTTTCTATCAATTTGAGAACCTCTTTATGCATAAGTGGCTCAAGCTTGGGATTAACAGGCCCTTGCTTTTGCCTCACTGGTTTGGCATTAGGCTCTAATTCAACAGTGTGTTGAGTAAGGGCTAGATCAAAACCCTTGAGGTTTTCATATTGCCATGCAAAAACATCATTGAATTCTTTAAATAATTGGGTGCAAGCTTTCTTTTCCAATTCAATGTTTACTTTTTCAAATTGTAAGCTCTTACCTGGCTCTAACTCTAATTCAACACAATGTTCCTGCTAAACTACCAAGCTAGCTTTGCTCTTCTTAACTTGATCATCCTTGTTGAAGATTGTCTCTAAGGTCAAAAGACCTCTAGGCATTTTATTGGACTTAAGTTGTATGACTTGATCACCATAGTTCTGTGATAATCTATCCTGATTATGCTTTGGAAAAACATCTTCCTCAAACAAGAACTGCAGAATTTGTTCATCATTGTCAGACACCTACCAATTGACATCATTATCAGGAATAGAGGGTCTGACAATCACTTTAATATGTTGTTGGGTTTCCTCCTTTGAAATACTATTAGGAATATCATACTGAGATCCAACAATAGCTAATCTATCTGCATTTTGATTTAGCTTCCTAGGGATAGCAACAATATTGAAAGCACAAAATTCTTCAATTGCATCCCAAACTCTATGTTTGTATGCTTTCAAGGTGTCATTATTGGTTGCACTTATCCCCCTTACTTGGATGACAACTAACTCACTGTCACTGTAAACTTTTAAGGCCTTGAGCCCTCTTTTTCTAGCCCACTCCAATCCATTCACAAGGCTTTCATATTTTGCAGTATTGCTAGTGCAGGAGAAACTGAATCTGAAAGCTGTATAGTACCTTTCTCCTTTTGGGGACACAAACATAGCACTAATCTGAAATACTATTAGGAATATCATACTGAGATCCAACAATAGCTAATCTATCTACATTTTGATTTAGCTTCCTAGGGATAGCAACAATATTGAAAGCACAAAATTCTTCAATTGCATCCCAAACTTTATGTTTGTATGCTTTCAAGGTGTCATTCTTGGTTGCACTTATCCCCCTTACTTGGTTGACAACTAACTCACTGTCACTATAAACTTTTAAGGCCTTGAGACCTCTTTTTCTAGCCCACTCCAATCCATTCACAAGGCTTTCATATTTTGCAGTATTGCTAGTGTAGGAGAAACTGAATCTAAAAGCTATATAGTACCTTTCTCCTTTTGGGGACACAAACATAGCACCACCACCAGAACCATGTCAGCTTCTAGCACCATCAAAAAATAGTTCTCAAACCTGATTTCTATGATCTTTTGCATCAGTGTCCTCTTTGAAAAGGTTTAGCTCTATGGATCCACTTTCTTGTATCAAATAACTTCCCAAACCAAAATCCCAAATAAGATTTTCTTGGGCCTTTGAAGCTCTTTCATCTAGTAAAATATCTAGGATATTCTCTATCTTAGTGTCTGCTTCCCCAATGTTTTGGAAGTCATTGTTATCAAATATGGGGCAGTTTACATTGATGGTATTGGACACATATGGTTCTATATGGTGTGCTTCCAATGGTTCTGATTTAATGGTTACCTTGGTACCATATCTTGTGTGAAATAGCATGTGAGACCAGTTAGAAGAAAGGGAACCTCCTATTTTGGCTGTGAACTCCCTTGACAAACATATGGAAAATAATGCAGGGAGGTCTATGATATATATATATATATATATATATATATATATATATATATATATATATATATATATATAAAGGAGGATGGAGAAATTAGGACTAGCATGAAGGATTAGACTGGTATCCTTGGCCACACCTATTGTATTGACTAATGATCCATCAAGTTGTGTAACCTTCTTTTAAAAGGGTTCATATTTTAGTCCTAATTGGTCAACCACTTTCTTGGGCATTACAGTGCTAGTAGCTCCACTGTCTACCATACAATTATGTACTAAAGATTTTCCAATGATTAAAGATACATAAAAGGGAGGTGGTTTTGAGTTCCTACCTTGAATGGCATTGGTCTTGGAGTTGCTACTTGGAGCCTCCTTTTCTTGATCAGTGTTAACCAATACTGGCTTTACAGCCTCTTTTGTAGGCTGAGGAGTTGTTGCTTAAGTGATGACCTTCTTCAAAATTTTAGACTGTCCTGAAATAGCCAAAGAGTCCCACATAGACATGGTGACATTCACCTTCTTCATGTTGTCTACAATATTGAAAGGTGTCACAGTGTGTACTCTTTGTTGTGCTTTTACCATGATGGGCTCCACTTCTTTGGAAGGTTCACCTTCTTTGCTTGTAATGGCAGGAGCCTTCTTGAGTGTGGTAGGAGTAGCTTGCTGCACTGGTTCTGCAAATGTAGTAGCTTTAGTAACAGAGTCTTCTTGCTCCATCTCTTGAGCTCTTCTTTTTGCTCTTGTATTAGCAGCAATAGCAAATTTATCATTGACTCCATTGAAGTCTAGCTGCTCCCAATTAAAAAGAGCAGTCTCATTTTCTTGTGATTCTTGCTGAGGAACTAATCCACTAGATGAAGCCTCTGATTGAGCTTGTGAGGCATTTTGAACCACTAATGCTTGGTTCATCCATCCATTTGAACATGTAGCCTGATTATGAGGTTGATTACAAGGAAAACACCATTCATTATCCATAGCCATATTATTTTGACTAGGGACTATATCCCTAACTAGATTTGTAGAATTGAGAGGTGCAGGGTTATATGGTTGGAATGGTCTTTGATTGAAATTTTGCCTTTGTCCTTGATAACCTCCTTGGAATGGTGGCCTATTTTTCTGATAAGGCTGTCCCTGATTTTAATATTGTTGATTAGGACCTTGGCCTTGTGGCTGAAAGGGTGGTCTGATTCCTTGCCCTTGCCTCTTCAGATTTGTCACTTCTTTAGTCAAAGTCTGCAAAAGTTTGTCATTTCTTGCTTACTACTTTCTTGACTATTTTTTAATCTCTTGTAGCTTTTAAGAGAAACTTTCTTTTAACTCTTGACCACTAGTACTGGCCTATGGTGCTAATATGGTAGGGATAGGGGTAAATGGAGGTACTTGTGTAGGTGCAATGGGTTGAAGGCTAGGAAAAATGGGCATGGGTGGCCATCTAGCTATCATGCCTGCTTGGATTAAACAATTTTCAACCCTGACAGCTATGTCAAAGGCTTGAGGTAAAGAGGTACCAACCATAGATTGGATCATGATAGAAATCTGACCATTCAAACTTTGCAAGTAATATAGAAAATCATGGTCAGCTGATGGTCTTACAGAGACTGAAATTCTATTCCATGTCTTGAGGAATCTGCTATTATAATCTATCATTTGTTCTTGAGAGTCTCTCTTAATGGTTGTTAACTATTCTACCAGAGACAAGTTATCTAATTTATCCTCAAAATGTTTACTTAATGCATCCCCTAATGTATCCCATGAATTAATGGAGCCAATAGCTAGAGTTCTAAACCATTCAAGAGCCTTACCTTTTAGAGAGGCTGCTAATAACTTTTTGGCCACATCTTCTTGAGTTATGTTGTGTATGTTGCAGATGGTGGTCACATCTCTTATGTGTTCAAAAGCAGTTGTTTGCCCCTCACTTGTGAAATCATGTAGACTCTTTAATGCCACCAAGGGCACATCATGATGTTGAGCAAAGATTAATGGACTTCCCTGGTTGAAAGGTGAAAAAGCAAACTATCTAGCCATTTTAGGAGCTGAAATTTGAAGATTAACAACTATGTGAGTTGCATTTGATGCTAGATTTGAATCTTCTTCTAGATCTCTGGTTAGAGATCTGCCTCTTCTTTTGAGATGAAAGGGTAAAGGTCTCCTTTCTATAGTATCAGGAGGTGTAGACTGAACTCTCCTTGAAGGGGATTCTCTTTGGGTTGACCTACCCTTGTGGCTTCCTTTTGAGGGAAACTCTAAAAATTTAGTAGGCTTTGAGCTCCTAGTCTCAATCTTTCTCATAAACTTTGAACAAGTTTAGATATCCTGAATCTGTGAAACCAATGGAGTTGCTAGATATACTTGGTAGAACAACTTCTAAAAGTTTGTATCATGCAATCTATATATCAGAGATAACATAACCTTCAAAGAATATACTTCATTTACTATCCCACTGGGCATGCCAAAATTGTTATACACTAAGTTTGCACCCTTGTTTCAAGCTCTCTTGGTCTTGATAACTTAGTATAACATGGGAATCATCTCTAGGTTGTGGGACCTATGCTAACTGAGATGAGACCTCTAGGTTCTAGGCTAGTTCCTCTTAGATAATCACCTTAGTTTGCTTCTTGATATGAAAATAAAACTTGAGGGGAAAAGGGATAGAAGGAATGCTTTGAAAGGGAAATGACTTGAAAGAAAACTACCTACTAGGTGATACACTGAAAAGATGGTATGAATTGCAATACAAAAGATGGATTCAATTAATAAACTTAGGTCTAGAGGATCAAAACTCATTGAATAGGCTTGCATAAGTATTTCATAGAAGGGTTTGCAAATAAAAGAGGGTATTCAGGGAAAGAGAGAGATTCTTTCACAAACAATAACACTCTTAGGATTAGACAACAATCTATGACCTACAAACAAACATTCACCTCTACAACTAGGTATAGGAATGAGACAATATTGTTAAGGGGTTTTAGTATACCCACAAAAGTATTCACATCAAATCACCCACAAGAATACACATAAATTACAAAAAGGAAGAAGGATCAGGAACCTAAGATATTATTGAAAAACATACATATACTGAATTCATTAAGAGATAACTCACATAAGAAGGGATAGGGACAAAAGAATGTCACAAAATACCTTGCAATATATGAATAATCAATGGGAATTTACAACTGTAGAAGCCAGAGGATAGAGAAAATGCCACAGATGACTCTTAAGAAAGGTGAAATTTTTTATTTTTTTTACAATTGTCCAACTCTGAGCCCTAAAAATATATACATCTCCTTTTGCATGCACGTAGGAGCAAAAAAAAAAATCTAATTAGGGTTACATAAACTTTCATACAATAATAAAACTTTAATCCTGTCAATTTTGGCCATAAATGTGTCTTGAAATATCTTAGCTAATCAGATATGTGCTTTGAATGCAATTTCCATCACCAACTGTTTGTAAATATCAAGCCGCCATGATCCATCTACCCTCTTCCAACTCGGTCTCGCCATAACTATTCAAATCTAATATTCTAAGATATTTAAATTTAAATATATATAACGGTCATAGGTGGTGCCAATTTTTATCTATCGACGATTGACATTTAAATCTCAATCTTACTTTAAAACATGACCGTCAAATCTTCCATTTTTCCTGGCACCGGTTTTGACTGCAAAATTAACCTTGAGTTTACCCAGGTTCTATTTTTCTTTCAGTCATTGAATCATTTAAAGCTTTACCTAACTTCGGTTAAGTCTGGTGAACAAGAGACAAGCCTTAGTCGCTAATTCATGGAGTATTTTCTAACCCTGGGCCTAGAGCTACCACCTGTCATTCTTTTATTTGTTCTCAACTGCTTCATCAGTGGACACCTCAGCTTTCCTTTGGCAATGGTCCTACTGAAACCTAGATTCGAATCCAATGGCGGGTGCATGATCTCATGACCTTTGAATATTCCTTCCGATCATGCACCAGCCATTGATTTTCAAGGGAAAACATTACACTAGGCCCGCTTTGACAACTTTCCAAATCATTACCTTCGACCAATCATAAGCCTCCAAGTCAGATAATGTGGTAGTGGACCCACTGACAGTTTGAAGTACTACATACTTGGAAGATCCAATGGTCGGCGTAAGATTGCATGTGTCAGAAAGAGGCTATGCGAAGATACGCTAGTCGTTGATCTTCTTAGCTGGGCCCCGTGCAAGTTTGAGACCGTCGAATCACTAAGCGACTAAAAAAGTAAACTATTCACTGGGTCAATGACTGTTAAGGGCTAACAGTCAAACATTTAGAGATCACGTGAACCACTGCATTTTCTAGTTCACCGAAAAAATAGGTAACAACCTGAAGAATAAGAGAACTAGCGACCGAAGGAATTAAAGCACACATGCTAAAATGAGAACTTAAGTGGCTGATAAAGTAACTGAAAAATAGAACCTGGCTTAGGGCTTTCTAGGGTTTTTCAGCACAACAGCTAGATTTTCAAATTTTTTAGACCTGCAGACTAGGGAGTCTAGAAAAATTACGGAGGCCAGAAGACAAGGCACAAAGTTATGAAATCTTTAGAGGTGCTTGGCAGGGTAAAAATGCAGGCCTTGAGATAGAACTTGGCCAAATCTGTATGGAACATGGAAATTTGGGTAATAGTAGAATAGGCACATATCCTTTATAATCATTAGAATATAACCACAACTAGAAATGACAACAATCAACTGCTTACTCTATTCTTCACTAGCACACACTGGCTGTGTGACTTCAACTGTCTGTATCTTCCTCATATTTGCATATCTGATCATGCACTCATAGACTAAGCATGAATATAGTCTAATGAACTTACCTTCTAGGGTGCACACTATAACTCGGTCATATGCACATGCGTTGATGCTCCAAGCTTTAGGAACTCTGTATACTGTCTAGTCTTCAACATTTAGCCATTTTTTGATCTTTACATCAATTGCACTAACTCCAAACTTCTATATGACTTTGTTTTGATAAAGACAACACTATATAAATTCATATACACTAGTATAGCCAACTTTCCAACAATCTCCCCATTTTTCATTGATGGCAACAAAGGAATATGTCAAAGTTGCTAAATGTCCCTTAGCACCCTTAATACAAAAAATTTTATCTGATACACATATTTTCTATCTTATAACTCCTTATACATATCTAATTTCCATATTCTATACATACTCCCCTTTTGACATTAATAACAAAGGTGTGTCAAAATTGAATCTTCAAAAACTTACTCTAATAGTACATCTAGATATGCAATCTACAAGTTTTGGATCTCCTTCTTCCAAAATGTTATCAAATAATTGACAATCTAGAGATGGGCGCATAGTGCATACTACATCTTGTCCATCTTCTCCAAATCTATGGTAGGACCTTGATCATATGTCACCATGGTGACATCGATCTCCTTGATATTCTAATTTAGAATGTCTAATGAGGGCGCAAGAGCATTCCTTAGCTGATTCTATCTAGCCCTTATTTTGGTCATCTCTTTTTTTGCCTTCTCAATCTTATCTTTTTGACCTTGGTAGACAGTATTACACATGTTTGCATCCACAGATGGATCTTCCACTAATTTCTTGATGTTTTCTATCATGGATTCTTCTTCTTGTACCTTTTTGTACAGATCACTAGTTAATTTATCTTGTTTCATGCATTCAACAATGATTTTTCTTCCCTTTGCTGCAAACTCCTTAAGGGATTCTTGACCTGCCTTTAGTGAGCTTAGGTCAACTGTATAATTGTTGACTAATTCATTGATCCTTTTCTTCATATACTTCTCATCTACAACTAAGGATGTAGATTCTTCAAAGCTAGAGAAGTTTCCCTTGAACTGTGAAATCACTGAACTGACATCATCAACTAAGTGTACTTTTGACACTTTCTTGTCTACAGGTAATAAGTTGTTCAAGATGTTCACCGATTCTACCATGAGGGGATTCCTCATCACTTGTTTCTCCTTGGCCTTCTCCATAGCTAGAACGTTGAACTTATTCAGGTCTTCTTCTCCCCATGAATCTAAACTAGTTGTGTCAGGTGTCAAACTTGACAACAATGTTGTTGAGGGAGTGATGGGAGTGCTATCCATCACTTCTTGTTTTACCTTGATCGTTTCTTTTTCTATAACTTTTTCTTTCTTTTCTTCTTCTTTTTATTTTTCATCTTCCTTTTCTATTTCTTTTCCTCCTTTCTTTTCTTCCATCTTTTCTTCTATTATATCTTCAATTAATATTTTTCCTTGATGGGTGGGAGGTGTGTTACTGCATAAAATTTTAGCTTCTTGTGTGCTCACAAAATCTTCTTCAAACTTGTCCAAGTCAGTATCTATGGCTGCTATGGCTATTTCTACATTATCAATGATAACGGTGCTATCCTTTAGTGACTTTTTCATGGGTCCAGACTTATCTGCCTCTATTTGTGTTTCCATTGTAGGCGATAAATCCTGAGGACCTATCACTGATGGATTAGTGGGCTTTGCCACTTTGACTTCCTTTATGGATACTTTTGCTATGGGTGTAGTGGGTGGATACATGCACCTATTCATAAAGACCTTCTCAAAGGCTTTCTCTATTTATTTGGAAACTAATTCATAGTTTTTATCTATTATATTCAATGTTCTTATCTTGGTCTTGAGGTGAGGCTTCACCAGATCTAACAGTAACTTCTTCTCTTCTATCTTGCATATAGGAAGAGTTTCATCTAAAATCTTCTCTCTTATCCTTAGATCTTCTTTAATGGCTTGTCTCTTTTGAAATTCGAGGATATTCCACACATTGTTAGGGATCATAGTCTTAAGTTCCAAGACTGTGTTCTTGAACTTCAGCATGTGTTTGACTATCATACCATGTATTTCAAAATTGTCTATTTCACTATATTTTTCATAAAACTTCTCTACTTGGTCAATTATTCTTGCACTTAGCACACTGAGACTAGGTTTAAAACTTACTTCAGGAGGTGCTTATGAGTTCTTCCTCTTCCTTGTGACTCTTGAAGATGGATGACTAGTGCTGGTCTCTTTCTTCCTCTTTTGCATTACCTTATACTCAGGAGGAGCAGTAAGGTCAATGGTTTCCTTGGGTGCAAAAGGAATATTAACAGTTTTACCCTTTTGTTGATCAGATTTTTCTATCTTCACCTTCTTCAACTTAGGATCATCTGATTTTGTCTTTGTTGCATCTACGCTCTCTAATTCCAAAGCAATATTTTGTTCTCTTGCTTTGTCTAGATCTTCTTGAGATACTCCATGTATTCTCAAGATCTCTAAGGTGACTTTGGCAACCTTCCTCTTTGTTGCGGCATTCTTTAGTTTAGCATCTATCTCTCTTGTCTTCTCCTCATAAGTTCCCCATCTTGGCTCATTAGGGTCAGTAGGAGCTGAAAGCAATACTTGAGCATATGCTTATAAAACTTGTTCATCTACTTCATATCCAAGTGGATGAATCCACTTTGTTCTTGGTTCAACTGCCTCCATGCATGTTGTATCATTTCAACCATTAAAAAATTAGTATCCTTGTATTTCTCAACAATGGTCTCTAGCATCTTGTACCTCATCTGCATTTTGACTATGAATGTATTCAACTCTAGTGTCATGTAGTCTCTTAGAGTGCTCTTTGTAGATGCTTTGAAAGATATCTGAGGCATGGTAGGAATAGTCTTGTCTAGGTATGAATCTGACATCTTTCCAACAATATGGAAGTACATATAGATAATCAAATACCCAAATCTGAATGTTTTGGTCTTATCATGCTTGATTGCCTTAATGTTGTCAATTAGTTGTGTGCACAAGATTTCACACGGGTTTAACTTTCCATTTTCATTAACAATTCTTATGGCTGGAAGAATTGTGGCTGCAGACACACTGTTCACCCTGCTGGTGTGTTGAAATCTATAACCAAGTATCATAGACATCAATTTGATGTCATCTTTCTCAATAGGCTCGATGGTCATTCCGCGCCTATAACTCCTTGACTTGCAATTCTGTTCAACAATCTTCCTCACATCTTTACCCACTAGAAGGACAACACCTATCCTTGAGAGCCCTATCATCTCATAAATTAAGTCACTAGTAATTATGAC
The DNA here is from genome assembly GCA_027943335.1 of Chamaecyparis obtusa. Classification (NCBI taxonomy): domain Eukaryota; kingdom Viridiplantae; phylum Streptophyta; class Pinopsida; order Cupressales; family Cupressaceae; genus Chamaecyparis; species Chamaecyparis obtusa. The sequence goes on from BSBK01012380.1 coordinate 42,058, forward strand.
CAACACTTCACCTATCCAAAATAGGTCATCATGAATCCTGCTCAAAAGAATCTTGATCCATTCTGATTCATAAAATTCATATGTCGTAGCATACTCCACTATAGGTGATTATTCCACCACACATACTCATCCATGAATGTTTTGTCAAGTTTTACCATAGTTTCTATGTGCGCCCTTAATCTATACAATCCTACTGGTTCTTTCTTGCAGGAGATGTATTCCCTATTGTCCTCATTATGCATAATGCCCATAGACATGTGGGAGAATGCCCCTTCTAGGTCATCTAAAGTAGATTTGAATGGATGCCTCTTAAACACATCTTTTCTTCTTTGCAACATCAAATACTATAGGAGTAGCCATGACTTACTTGTATATCACTTTCACAAAGGTTTCCAAGAGATTTTGAATCGGCACAATGAACTAGGGTTTCTGCAACTGATCAAATGCACTGCAAATCACTTGATGAATCAAACTATAATCCTTCTCAATCAACTACTAAGACTCTTCTGCTCTTCAATTGCTCTTAGTTTGAATGCAATGAGAGATCTTCTAACTTCTATGTACTTTAAAGTAGATTTTATACAATTAATGCTTGTCGTGTAAACCAAGCTGTCACTTGGAAATTTCTATCTTTCATTCTACAAACAATCAACTAGTGCACTCTTGTACGAAGGTTTCCTTAGTCTCCAAAAGCTTAAGTTCAAAGTCGAATACTTAGAGAGTGAGTATACCATCCACACAGGGGTCTAGAGCTAAATTAGCTCCCGCTATGACCCTGAGGGCCATTCATCCAGATGTAGAGGGTGTGTCCACTATGGATGCATCCAATACATACTCATCCACCTTTTCCTTCTTTTCTTCTGACCAAATCAAGCTCGCATCCTCTAAGGCTTTCAAAAAATTAACTTCTCCTTCAAGATCCAAACTGGTTCTTCAGCCTTTTTAGGGCTTTCCTGACCTTGCTTCCTTGATCTACAAAACTTTGAGATGTGTCCAACCTTGTTATAAGAGTGAGAAATGACTGGAGGCATTATATTCCTTGGTGCATTGACATGAGTTACCATTTTACATTGTCTAGCTGAGTGACCATTATAGTTACATATCTGACATGTAACATTCTGGGAACTCCTTACATTTGATTGATTTTGATTTCTCTGGTCATGTGTTGAGTCCTATTCTTTTTACTTGTCTTACAATTCATAGCTCTATGACCAAATTTATTGGACGAATAACAATAGCCATTAAATGGTCTTACCTTTGTACAGTTCCTCGCTATATGTCCATGCTTGTTACATGCATAACAAGTGCGGTCTGCTTGCTTGTGCTCAATTTTAGGTGGTTCACCCTTGTCTTTGATTTGATCTTCATTCTTATTAGTATCAGTAGAGTCTTTTGGTGCATTCATTCTTGCTCACATGTTGTCAATCTGATTTTGTGCTTCATTGTATATGATGCAGCTAGTCTATCCTTTAGCTCTTCTTGCATACAACTGAGATTCTATCAAATCAGAACTGGTGTGCAATTTGTCAATATGGTTCTTTTCTTCTTTCAATTTAGATTCCAAGATTTCTTTGGTGTTTCTTAGCTCCAAGATTTCCATGTTTTCTTGCCTTAATTATTCATTGAGTTGAAGGTTTTCTTTGACCTATTCTTCATAGACTTCCTAATTGTTAGTCAATTATCATCAAATTCTTCAAGTTGTTCTTTTAAGGAGGCATTTTCTTCATTCAACTTCTTGACCATTATCCCTCAATCACTGGTAGAGCCTTCTTTCAAATCCTTTCTTAATCTTTTGATGACTAATTGAGCATCATTGAGTTTTTCTTTTAGTTCTTCAGTTTCTCTTTTAGATTTGTCCAGACCATCAAGAGCAGCTCCAAGATTTCTTTTTAGATGTTTCATTTCTACTTTTTCCATGATCTCCTCAAGTGGTTAAACTTCTTTTCTAAAGACTAGAGCTTTGATACCAATTGTTAGGAATGGGAATACTAAGAGGGGGGTGAATCATTATTCACTATATTTTATCTTTTTACTTTAATCCTTAATCTGAACTTAAATGCTTAAGTACTAAAATAAACATCCACATAAATATGAAACATGAATTCAACACATGACACCAATATGTTTATGAGGAAACCCAAATTGGTAAAAACCTCAGTGGGAATTGACACCCACTAATATTTTGTACTAGTGTTTTGTGATCCTTGTTAGAAGATCCTTAACCTTGTTAAGAGTTATTTTCCAATGTATTTAGTATAGTAGACTTGGTCAAGGGTCGGACCCTGTTAGGAGTCTTTTACAATAATCCCTATTAGGGGATTGGATGCACTATCCTAGAGCTCACTGCTCAAGTGGTGAAGGCTACAACCTTTTTATCTCAGATACAAACTATATCTACCGGATGAGCTGTCACTATGACATTGCTTATCAGATCAGTTCCTTTGATGCATTGATTCTTTGACCTATTACAAAGCTCTAATACATCTTAATGTCTCTTCACATACTTCTTCTCTCCTTATCTTAACTCTCTTGCAACTTCCATACCAATTACAATGGGCACATTTCATATTTATATACACATACAAAATAAACTACTAGGTTGGCCCTTAAGCTTATTACATACGATGCTTCTAAATGAATTGGCTCAAGTGGGTTTACAAACAAACTCATTTACTTGTCATCAACCTAATTACAATAGGTGCATAGCCTTTACATCATTAGAGTATAGCCACAACTCAAAATGATAAGAGTCGATTGCTTACTCTGTTCTTCATTGGCACACACTGGCTGTGTAACTTCAACTATCTGTATCTTCCTCATACTTGCATATCTGATCATGCACTCAAAAAATAAGCATGAATATAGTCTAACCAACTTATCTTCTAGGGCACACACCATAACTCGGTTAGATGCATGTGCGCTGATGCTCTAAGCTATAGGAACTTTGTATATTGTCAAGTCTTCAACATTTAGCTGATTTCCGATCTTTACATCAAGTGCACTGACTCCAAACTTCTATATGACTTTGTTTCCATAATGACAACACTATATAAAGTCATATACACTAGTATAGCCAACTTGCCAATAGGTCACCCATGCAGATTCATGTGTTGTCTATATCTTCGATTGAAATATATTATCGCCATTGTTTCTATATGATCATTATTCAAGAAGTGTCATGTGGAGCACTCATACATTTTTTTGTCTTTCTGGTCATCATCTTATTCAAAGTAGATCATTATATATAGAACCATATTAGTCATTGATAGAAATCTACAAAATCTTCATGTTGCAATGATGTTCATAAATTTAGGACATCATTTTGAAGGATTCTTAAACTGTCACATTCTCTCTTTTGAAGAGGATTTTTCTCCCACTAATTTTTCTCATTTTCTCTAGTTATGAGAGATTTTATTGTAGTTGTACATGGGTATCTAATATGGATTTATTTCTAGGACCCATAAAACATCTCTACATCATTGTTGTACTCCTTAATTGATAATCTTGTTAGCAAGGTTATGAGCATATATCCTAATTTTATCAAGAAGAATGTTTATTTAGCTAAGATTTTTTAGGTTGCTATGGTGTTTTTACCTTTTATTTGTGGTTTTCTATAGGCTAGAGCTAGTTATTGGTTTACTATTATTTAGTAGATAGTTATTTTTTATGTTGTGAACTTAGGTTTCTGGTCCCTATAAAAGCAGTTTCCCCTTAATCAAATATATTTCTTTGATATACTTGATTTGAGAAATAAAGACAACATCATCTAAATGGGAAACTTGTACTCCAAGGAAGAAAGATAACTCACCAATCATTAACATTTCAAATGTATGTTGTATATATTTAAAAAATTGGAGTTTTTACTTTCAATAATTGAGTAAGTACCAATTCAAAAAATAAGGAAATTGAATTTTTTGTTAGAATAAATTTATCTTTCACCATTGTTCCTTGAACCAAGTGCTTAATCCATCTAACTTTCCTTGCAAAATAATACTCTCAATTTACCATTTTTCACTATTTTATTTGATCTAATTTGAATTAATTTATTTAATTAGTAATAATTAACATTGGGAAATTCCATTTTCCTTCACAAACATTTAAATATATTATGAAAATAACGTAACATGGAGATTGAATTGTGTGAAATAGCATAATTAAATATATATGATGAAATTAAAATTAAAATAAATTAATATATATGTAATTGTTACATAGAATATTATATGACAACAAGTACACAAATTGACTTTTGAATTATGTTTAAATTTCTGAAAATATTCCCCTATAAATAACCCTAGTGCTTCAATAGTCCATTCCTCTCATCTGTTCTCTGCTCTGTAACTGACTGATTTCAAATTTGGTGGTTGCAGGCCTATCTTAAACTAAGTCATGGGGGCTGTATTCTACCGCTCGTCAATTTCCTTATTAACATATTGCAAACTGATAACATGTCGACTATTTGTACACTGTAATTTATCTTTATTATTTTGCATATCCATGGGCTTACTTATTATTATTTTTTTTAATGGTTGTGAATTATAGGTTTTATTTCAATTATAAATAATGAAGGTGACTTTTGGGTCACCTCAAACACCAAGCATGAGGAATCTTCGCAGAAGGGCTCCTAAGATCACCCGTCCTCTGCGAAAGTAATTGATAACTCCAATTCAAAATATGTGTTTTATATTTCTCTTTTATTTCTTATAGAAATACATCACATTTTTCGTTTTCCTTTTTATTGGTGTCGGGAGCATATTTGGTTTGTCATTGCAGAGGGACAGGTTTATTGCCAACAGAGGTTCCATGGATTTTGATTGGGCTCGGTATCTGATAAACAAAAGCAATGTCATTGGAAATATACTCTCCAAGGAAGAATATAACATGGAGCAAGCAGCATGTTTGGTAATGGACTCTTCTAAGATGTCAATAATTCTTAGCTTTAGTAGAAATTCATCCGCACAGGGATTGTAATCCATCTATTCTGAAGCTCTTTCTGGTCATACTGGGGCCAGAATTAGCAGATCACAGGGGCGCTACATACCTCATGTAAGGGTTTTTCCTCTTTTTTTTTCCTTTTTTTTTCTGTAAGTTATGATTGCTTTAGGGTTCAGCGAGAATTTCAACAAGGGTGGTGAACTTGTTATTGCCATTGATTTGATTGTCTTGTGACAATTTTCATTGAATCAAGCATCCAAATATAAGTTTAGTATTCTTTGAAGATGTGATAAATTGTAGTTCCAATTGGCTTTAGGATTCCACGAGTCAGTCCAAGAAGATTTGTATAGACTTTGGGTTTCACATATATGTCAATCCATAATATCTCAATTTCAGATTACCATTGTGCATGTTGAATAATCAATTTGGATCAAGATCACTTTAATGTGTTTCAAGATCACATAGCTCATGAAGAAAAATGAGGCTTAGATGCCAAGGTTTAGGAAGAAACTATAACTATGTTAGATTTGGTTATAGTAGCAAGGAGATAGCAGTAGGGGACGATGGCTGTCCTCAAAAGCCAAGCTTCCTGATGACTATGAAAATGATAAACATTGATCTATTAGTTTAGAGTTTCGAAGAATCCACTTCCCCTATATTCAGCTTTCAGATTAGGTTTTGTTGTCCAATTTCTAGTAATCGATTTATTTGTTTGATTCTTTGAATATTTTGTCTTTTGAAAAAAGGGGTGAGGTTTTGGATCTTGTACATTCGGTTGAGATTTCAGATTTTGTGCTTTTATATTCCAAGGATCGGGTAAATTCTCTAGTGTGATAAGCTGTTTTATAAGTTTCTAGGGATCCATCAGTGTTACTTGATATACTTGTACAGGGAATCAACTCTCTGACTAACCAGCTTACAGAGATTTGTGGGTTTTTATCTTAATTGCAATTTTTGACTTTGTTATTCTGTTGTTTGCAGCATGCAGAGAGAACTTTGGATCCCCAAAATATTGTTGATGATAGTAACTTGAATCTGCCGGATTGGAGTGACAGCAATATTTTATCGATAGCACTTGGCAATGCAATTTACTTATGGGATGTAAACAGGAGCACTTCTTTTGAGCTATTGACAGTGGATGATGATAATGGTCCGATAAGCAGTGTTAAGTGGGCACCTGATGGAAAAGATATTGCCATTGGATTGACTATCTCTAATGTATAGATATGGGACTCTGCATCTAATGGACAGGTAAAGAACGAAATCTTTGATGTCAAAGTTTTGTTTATTTGTCTTTAAGTGCAACCTGTTAAACATGGTAGTGTCACCACATTGATTGCAGTTGAGATCCTTGAATGGTCATCATGGTCGCGTAGGATCACTTTCCTGGAATGATAGTATTCTTGCAAGTGGTGGCGAGGACAGTTCAACAATAATCCATGATGTCCGTATCCGTAAATCCAATGTTAAGACACACAGAGGCCATGAGAAGGAAGTATGTGGATTGAAATGGTCCTTTCCTGGTCAGCAACTTGTGAGCGGAGGCAGTGACAACTTGCTTCATATTTTCGACAGGAGAATGTTGTCCTCTAATGTTAGAAATCAGTATCTTCACAGGATGGATGAACATTCTGACGCAGTTACGGCCTTGGCATTGTGTCCTTTCCAGCACAAGATTTTGGCATTTGGTGGAGGTCTTGTTGACCAATCTATTATGTTCTGGAATAGTCTTACTGGGGCATGTCTAAATACTATTGAGACCAACTCTTCAGTTGCATGAGCGTGAGCTCTTGAGTGCACATGGGTATAGCGACTATAAATTGACCATATGGAAATACCCATCTATGGCAAAGATTGGAGATCTTACTGGCCACACTGCGAGGGTGCTGCATCTAGAACATGTATGCATGCTATCGGTATATGGGTACGTTTGCATGCCTGCCCTGAATGAATCGATTTATGTTAACCCTCATTGTATTTTGTATTTTAGAGTCCAGAAGGGTATATTGTTACATCAGCTGGACCACATGAGACACTGGGGTTTTGGAAAGTCTTTGGAACTCCTAATACCTCAAAGAGTACCAAAACTATAGAGCGAGAGGGTCCCTCAAAATTTATCTTATGCATATTTGCTAGTAGTCAATTCATCTCATGGAACAAGAAAATTTGTAGTTTAGGTGACACTAGATTCATTTTTACCATGTGATTATGTCATATTCATTAAATAAGGTTTCTTCGCACTACAGTACTATTCATGGCTATTGGCGCGCTTCACGCTTATTTGCACCTATTAGTGTAGGTTGTTAAGTTGCTTCAGTGAGCACATTCTATCCTAACACTACCTATGCTTTGTATGATCAGATTCCAGTCCTATGTAGACTTTCCCATAAGCAATCACAAGTCTTTGAAACTCCTGAATGCTTGAAGGGAACCTTAAGTAGACAGAGAGAAGGATGGCTACGATGACTACCTTGAAGCCTCCAGGTGATGTTAGTTTTTTTCGTGTTTTATGCAGTTTCATAATAATCCGTATCGTTTCCTGTTAGTTGTAATTTCATTACTCCAATCCAATAAAAAAAAGTTGTACTTCTAATTTGTACTCATGGGCCAAGGATATCATTTGCATTTCTCTTCTATTTTTGAATTACATAGTGCTATCTGCAATTTTGTTTGAGTTTTCTCATTGTTAACATGCCTGCTTTCCTTATGCTTGATCAGTGCTACAACTGTGGCTCTAAAAATTAGCTATTATGACTGCCTTGTATAAAGGTATCAAGTCATACGTGCCAAGCAAGCCTCTTGAGCAGTCAATAATAATATCATTCAGAGGTGAGCTCTGTAACCATAAGCTTATCTTGATGGATTTCCACTCTTAGCTTATTTAAGAGATTTTGACAAATTAATATTGCATTAATGATATGAATATTTAGGTTATGGATGCATCTTCAACAATCAAATGCCTGTTCAGGGATGAGTTTGGGAATGGAGATCATTTATTCTCTTCTGCTCAGAGCAGCATTTGCAAAGGAAGAAAACAAATTATTTTCCGGTCAAGAATAGCTTTGCATCTACCATAACTTTGTGAAGATTTTAGAATCACAACACAGTCTGGAAAAACTCAGTTATGCTCTAAAATCAGAAATAAATAGAATCCCCAAAACAGGGTAGAGTAAGAAAATACAGAGATTGCAACTCTGTTATCTAAATGTACAGTGAAAGTAAATTCAATGGAGACAACAAAAACCATAGAGCTCGAGATATGCAAGTTATCTTCTTGCTTTTATTCCAATCTGAAAAATAACTTCTACAGATAGAAATCTGAAAAATACAAATTACAAATTTTAAAAAATAAACTACTGTTTTGCAACTACAAACTACAACTTATACTTGCAGAAATATGAGACTGTATACAAAATATCTGAAGCTTCTTAAGGCTCATACAAGGTCTCTAGATCAATCACTGCTCAACAGAACATTACAAGAAGCCGCTGCTGCAATTTATCTACTAAAACAAAGCATACAAAAGATATTCTTTTGTTGCTGCAATACAAACACACAAATCCCAAATCTGTTGTTTTTAAATCTGGGAACATTCCTTCCAATTTATAATTACTTGCTGCTATTGGAAACATAATGGCTAGGAAAGAAATCAGACCCAAAACTTAATCGCTAAGTAATAGATAAGATGAGAAATCTGAGCAGCTACTAATGTTGAGCTACTGACAGCTACTGGAAGCTGCCGGAAGCTCCTGAAGAGCTGCTGGGAACTTTTGGAGAATACTGACAAAGAGAGTGAGCTACTGACAGGTTAAGGTGAACAGGGGTGATGTCAGGAGGCTAAGACAATCTGATTTTATTCACAAAATCCAACAAACTTCTCGGAACACAAAAGTGAACGAAATCTCAAGTAAGAAGAAAAACTATTTTTGTTAAGCCTAGCAATTGCATTCTCCTCATCAAATAACTACTTTGATAATCAATGAGTTTTTAACTCTTCTATTTTGGTTTTCTTTGAAGATTAAAAGAAATATTATCTTGTTTGTATCTCAGTGGTGAAACAGGGAACCTTTGTTACAACGGTTCATCAAGAAATGATTGTCTCATTTGCAATATTTAAAAATTTATGACAAAATCAATGGATCTGAACTAGTTATTTGAACTGTTTGACATTTTCATAAACCTTCACCAACCCTGATAAATGGTGTTGAACATCATTCCATTCCCTAGCTATTGTCTGGTTGTCAAAATCCTTCATGTTGAATTTAAAGCCATATTCTTGCTTGAGCTTGTATACGACTCCTTAAATTTCTCCATATCAGAAATTGCAAAATAAGGAAACCAATTCTCTACTAAGAGATGTCATGTTGCCAGGTTTTGTTTGATTCTTCTGTAACATTTTTATTGAATTCCACAGACTCCAAATTTTATCTCTCACAATTCCCAAACATCATTCCTAACGGACTCCAAATCTTGAGGTTAACCACAGACCCGAAACCTTGCTCTCTTACCTGATTCTTATGCTTCCGTCCGTTACCACGTCTCTAATTCTCCACCATCTCCAGCTTCCACTCCTTAACTACTATAATAAATTTCCAGTCGTAAGAGTTTTGAGCGAATCACAGAGATGTAAAAGTTGAAGTGCCACTCTTATCTATTTCTCAATATGTAGTTAACATTTTCTCTCTGGGTTTTTTTTCTCTTTTTCATTGAACTTAAACTCGCCAATATAGAAGGGCTTCGATTACTTAGATTCTGATTATTCTTTTGCAATTTAATAAACCATTTAGTATAAAGAGGTAGTTTTTTTTAATCTTTTATATTGAAGATAAACTTGCCTGAAATTACTCACAAATAATTTAATAAAACGTTTAGTATAAAAAGGTAAATAGCAATTAAAATAAAATACTATTAAATCAGGTGGTGACGAAGCTCTTCTTCAAATAACTATGACAGATATTTATTTGTAATTCAAAGATGAGATTTTTTATTGATATAGGTTCTTATACTTATTTTACCCTACTCTTGGGATAATAAATAGTTATATAATTAAATGTGACATTTTTATATTTCTACAAATCAGGGACAGTAATTATTTGCTTTACTTACTAATTGAAGATATCTAATTATTTTTTTCAAGATAAAAATATATATTGCATAAATAAATCTTATATAACTTTTTTAAATTTGTATAAATATTATAAAAAAATAATATATTAACTATATAAAATGGTAAAGTACGTTCAATATAAATACTTTCCTCTTCTAAATATTAAATAATTTTTATATTTTGTTGAAAATAATTATACAAATAGATTAATTTTTTAATTTTCTAATTTTTTTAATTTTAATATAAATTATTATATAAAATATTTCATGAAAACTAATAAATAATAATATATTTAAATACAAATGTCATTGCACTACTAAAAGATTTTTATAATTAGAATTTATTGAATATTAATTAAATAATAAAATACAAATCTAAACTAAAGTCAAATAGGTTTAGAGTGAGAAGAAGAAGAGGCTGGTACAATTAATAATTTTTTCCCTACCAAGTAATGTTGGAGTTTGACAAATTAGTGAGAAATGGAGTATGTGACTTATAACTGTGTTGTTGCAATCACTCTCTTTTACAAGCAAAAGAAATGTCAAATACATCAAAGACTAGAGTACTATTGATTCTGGAATATAAATTTTCTTATTGTTAACAAAATCATAGAGCTTTTTTCTATTAACATAGGTTCTTCAACTTATTTTGTATACACTTCTTGCCATAATAATCATATCATCTCCAAATAACTATGTATTACACATTGTTGCAAATAAGAAACCCTAATATTTTATTTTATCAAAATATCAAATATACATATATTGCATAAATATGTACAACTTTTATAAAACTTTTAATTGAATTAATACAAACAACATATTTTAATATATAATATAATTATTTATATAATAAGATAAAGCAATTGCTCTTGCCAATATTAATTTTTTTAGTTTAAGAATAATAAATATATAAAAGAATTAATATTTAAATATTTTATATATTGCTACAAATTGTTATATAAAGTATTTTATCAAAAACTTAAAAAATATTAATATATTTAAATAAATCATTGCTCTAATCTATTTTTATAGTTAACGTTATTCAATATTTACTCAAATAAAACAACGCGAAAGTAAACTAAATAAAATTTCACATTTTCAGAAAAAATAAATTATTATTATTAAAGTTTTAAAATTGGGTGTCAAGAATGCGTATCAAATTTCAAGAGTAGTTACACTCTTTATTCCCGGCATTCCAAAGTCGGCTGGCAGTTGGATTGCAGTTGACGTCACAGCGGTCGTTGGGGAGGGTTTTAACATATAAAGTTTGGGCGGACTGGAGGAAGTTATTGCCCAGAAAATTTGATCACACCAAACTGTAGCAGTATAGTACATGTTGGATGCTGAAAATTTTTCCACTGCCCTCCGGTTTGCGCTCTCCAAATCGTATTCAAATATCCCTTCAAGTGTAAAAAGAAACAGTCTTTGAAATGCATAAAAAACATAGAAGTTACCTCGAATCCCCGCCATATTATCAGCCGTAGTCCACGTTCTTGTGTTTGGATCGAATTTTTGTGCCCCACCCTTTAGGTAATTCACGACGTGAAACACTCCTTCAATAATAACCCCTGAGCTAAAGCCAATTAGGTCTGGAGTCCTAGGAAGAAAATCCCATTTGTTGTTGTCTATGTCGTAAACTACAATATATCCACCCACTTGAATGTAAACAAATCCTTCAGCAAATGCACAGCATGCGAATATTTTGGGAATAACGTGTCCAAATCGTTTAGCTACATCCCAACGAGTAGAGCAAAAATCATAGATCAGTATCACCGAGGCGTTTATGTTATCACTTTTCGAGCCAATCAAGACAAGTTTTCTTTTGCAGCAAACCAAACGTTGACAAAAATCAGGTTCAATGGCAATGGGAATAGGTGGAAATCTGTGCCACGAACCCCGGACAGGGTCATACATTGTTATATTATCATCATGGAGCAAACATATGAACTTTTCGGACAGTCCGGAGTTAATTCTGCAATTGTAGAAGCTGCTATCTTCCACCATGGCCTTCCAAGCTTTGCATACCTGTTTAAGAATGTTATGAAAGCGGAATGGTATCCTCATAAGGACATTTGTAAGCAATTCTTGGTGAAGTTCATTGATCAAAGCCATTGATATATGAAGCAAAGAAATCAACTTCCCTGACCTAGCAAAAGAAAATCCTCAGGTGCTCCCGAAAAGCAATATGACAATCCCGAGGTCGACTTCGAAGAAGATGGGTTGATAGCTTTTAAAGCTACAAGAAAATGAGAATTACCAGGGAATGCGAAGATGAAGGGGCACGATCCTTTGAGCTTCAGTAGCAAGCTGCAAGCATTGTTTACTCGCTGTTTAGTTTGATGTACCGTTTAATCTTCCGGTATCTGAGTTATTTTCTTACTCGGCATTTAATCTTTGGATTCGAACAGTTCGGAAATATGTCATTTTTATAATTGATAACAATTCTGAATAGAAGCAGAAAAAGGTATTTAAAGACTCTTTATTTATTTTAATTCTTAATTAAGTGGTATTTCATTATAAAAATATATAAATTTACTTTATCTTTAAAATGTTAAAGATATTTATTTAATAATTTATTATTATATCATAAATTGAACTTTTAAAGCTTTATTTTTAGATGTATTGGATTTCAGGCACCTTGTGAAATCTGTTTTACGTAGTCAAAAATTTATTATTATATCATTATAAATAAATTATTTATTTACTCCAATTTATCAGTATTGAAAAATGGTCTAAATTTATATTATTCTAGTGACCTAATAGCTTTTGCTTTCAAGTTGTTGAATGAGGAAGAATGTTGTAGTAGTTTATTTTTTCAATGAATCAAACACTTTGAGGGATTGTTGTTTTTATTATAATAATAATTCTAAATAAAAGATAAATGATTAGAATAGCTCTATATTTATTTTTATTTTTATTTGATAATACAAGATCTCATCATTTTACTTGTTCTTTAACTTAGGTAAGAATTATATTATATTAAATATTTAAAAATTACTTCCATATTTTTCTAATTAATTCTATAATTATTTTAATGGATTGCTTAAAAAATAAGAATTAAAATCGTAAAATATATATCTATCTCTTAAAAATTAAATCAATAAATTTAACAGTTTTTGATTAAGTAAAACAGGTTTTACAGGGTGCCTGAAACCAAGGAACTGGCCACGAAAGGTCCTAGTAGGAAAAAAGATAGGCACCAGAGCGAATTATGCCAAGCTCCTAAGCATGACAGTCGCATTTTTTTCGGGGGCCTCCATCAGTTCAGTAGCCTCTTTAACATTCTGAATATCTTGGGGTCCTTGGAGATCGATTTTCTCCCTGTTTTTCTTGGTTCTAGCCCTGGTTCTTTTTCCTGGTCCTTCCGTGGGCTCTTTCTCATCCTCCCTTGTCCTCTGATCAGTCGTGGATTCCATTTTTTCTTCCATTTTTTTTATTAACAGCTTCAAGTTCTCATTGGAAGTTTTGAGGATTTTGAAATTTTGCTCAGCTATTCCCTTTAGAGTATTCTCTAGGCTAATCATTTTGGATTCCAAGTGCTGGACCCTAGTCTCTAGGCTTTTCTTTCTCTTTGTGGTGTTGTGTTCCTCATTGTCTGGACTCTAAATTTTTTCTTTGATGTCCTCGATTTCATGGTAGAGCCATTTGAAAGATCTAAATTGATCCATCATGCTATTCTTGGTGTTGTTGAGGAAGTCCATATCCGTTTCCCTGACTTTATCACTAAAAACCACTAGTGTAGGATCTATCAACTCTTCCATGTGAATTTTTCCTTCATTTTCCTCGAGAATCTATGGGTAAACAACCTCCCTAATAATTCTCAGTCGCACAATATTGATGTTGAAGCTTCTCCAGACCTTTTTCCCTTTCCCAGAATCTTGACTATTATATTCCCCCCAGAGACATCTTTTGTTTCTTCTATCCTTATAGGAGACTAGTTAGTACCTTGTTTGTCAATGTGGTCTTTGGAAACAGGGTCGTGATTCTTAATATTAGTGCCAAGAGGGAGCTGAGGAGGAGGGGTTTTATCCTCACTAATAGTGAGATCAACTGACAGGCGGCCCGAGCAGTCCTTCATTGTATTGGGGTTTTCCTCTTTGACTTGTTCTGGCTTATTTGTAGCTTCCATGTTAGGATTACCCTCATCATATTCAATGTCCATATCTTCCTCATTGTCATTGTACTCTTCCTCTGAGTTAACCTTATTTCTGTCCTTTTTTGAGAGTTTTTTGATTTTGACAGCTCTCAGGGGTCGCTTCTTGGAAGGGGATCTCTTATTCCATTTCTTATTTTCAACATCATCATCGTTGTCAGAGAGTTTTCCCTCAGAAGTGCCCGAAGGAATATAGCCCGACCCTGAATCCTCGCTTTTAGCTTTTCTGTCCTCTATTTCCTTTCCCAGGATTTGGGCTTTAAAGAATTCATAAATCAAAAGAAGCAATCCTTCATGCAGGGCAGGGTTAGCAATATTCTTTTTTCTAAAACCATTTATATTCTCATTTATAGAGGAGTAGAGAAAAAAAGGAATGGAGATCTTTAGTCCATGCCTAAAATGATTTAGCAAGACAAAATGATAGGTGTGAATTGTATCAAATCTTGTGTCCAAGGTGACATACGAGATGAGGGCCTTGAGAACATACTGCCATAGCATCTTCAAGCTCGCTAGTAGGTAGTAAGTGCCTGACTTAATAATAGCATTCATCTCTTGGTCATCTCTTGCAAACTTTTAGACAGCAATGTCTGATATTTTACGATCTCTGTAGAATTTTTTCCGACGATGGTAAATTCTATCAATAAATTTAATAGTTAATTGTCATGTAGTTTTAGAATATTTGAGAGTTCAAACTAACTATTGTATTATAAAATATGAAAACTTATGGATTTAACATTAGAGATAATCCTGGATTTAAAACTGACCAAGCTGGGAATAGTGAGGATGATGATGACCTCATGAAAAGCTGCCCCACAACCAAGAAGAAAGGTAGACCTACTGGCTCCAAGAATAAGAAGAAGATTGGAGATCACTCTGGTCTCCCTAGTAGCCCTCTTAACCCTATTTCCCTATGAAGTTCATCTCATGCAACATTAGAGGCCTTGAGTCTCCTGATAGGAAGTTTATTATTAAGAGATTTATAAACTGTCATAATAATATTGATTTTCTGATGCTTCAAGAACTTGAAGCCATGGAGTTCCCTCTTGACACTGCCCTTAACTATATCTAGAAAGATGCAATTAAAATTTTTACTAACCATCCTAAAGGAAAGGGTTGAGTTTCTCTTCTTATTAGCCCTAAATGGAAAAGGTATATCATTGAGACAGGCATCTCTCCATGTAACAAAGTGGCTTCAGCTACCTTAAACTTTAGAGGCTCCTCCTTTATTGTGCACTCCCTTTATGCTCCCAATGATTACATGGAAATAATTTTCCTTTGGGATTGGTTGATTGCCCTCCCCAATATCCCTTGGATTGTTGCTGGTGACTTTAACATGATTCAGAATCTAGATGATAAGGCTGGGAGTATCCCTTTCAAGTGGAGAGGCCCTGAAAAGTCCTATTGGGATAGTTTTAAATAACATCTTCAATTATTCGGCCCCCTTGATGGCCTCAATTCTAAAACCTCAGCCCTATGATATACTTGGTGTAACTTTCAAGAAGGACCTAACCGAATCTACTCCATATTAGATGGGTTTTATGCCAATAAATTTGTTTTTTCCTTTTCTCCTAGTCATCAAGGGATTTCGGTGGCTACCCTCCCTATTATTCTTTCTGACCATTATCCTATCTTATCTAATAGTAATACCAGGAATTCCATCTCCACCAATAACACTAGAAATAAGAAGTTTGTCCTCAATTCCTCCCTTTTAGAATATCAGGATGTCCTTATTGCAATAAAAATGGTTAGACTATTTAACATGCAAAACTAGATCCACTCTCACACTAGTAGATGGAATGTGAATATCTCTTCTTGGCAAAAGATATTCCAAACCTTTAGCCAGAAGGAGGCCAAAGATTATTGACATATAGAAAGCATCCTTACTGAACATCTTCATTTGTTAGAGTGGGAAATTCAATCTCAACCTTCCTCCTCTACGTTGGCTAAGCAAGTCTCTCAGCCTAGAGAAACCCTTAGGAATCATCAACAAGTTGAAATCAGGGGTGCCTTTATTAGATCCCATAATAATTGGCTCCAATATGGAGACAAAGGCTCTAAGCTCTTCTTCAACCTTCTCAAACATAAATAGAGTAGAGAAAGAATCGATAGAACTACTATGGAGGATAATGAACTCCTGAATCTCCACGATATCACTTATGCCTTTGAGATGTTTTATACGAGCCTTTTTACTTCAGAGGATAATGAGGATTCAAAAGATATCAGAAATAAATGTAATAATACCATCCCTAATATGATCTCTAAGAGTGACTCCCTCCTTCTCCAAGATAGGGTCTCCCTTCAAGAAATTTTTTATGCCATTTGCACTCTTAAGGATAACAAAGCCCCTTGCCCGGATGGGCTCCCTATTGAATTATATAAAGCCATATTGACTCGATCACTAAAGACCTTTATGATAAATATACTTAGAAGCTTTTGATAATGGAACCTTGGGGGAATCCATTAACATGGGCATTGTGAAACTTATCCCTAAAGATGGTGTTGGAGTCCTTATTAAAAACTGGTGACCTATTACTCTCCTAAACATCCCCTATAAAATCCTTTCCAAAGTCCTGGCCTCTCACCTTGAAAAAATTCTTCCCAAGTTCATTTGTTCTACCCAAACTGGGTTCATCAAAGGCATATTTATCCTGGAAAACCTTGTTACTAGTTGGGAGCCTATGGAATGGGCCACATCCTCTAAGAAAGACGCTTCCATATTTCTTGACAATTTTGAGAAAGCCTACGACATGGTGGAATGGGACTTCATGCTTAATACCTTTGGTTTCCCTAGTATTTTCTATAATTATGTTCAAATCCTTCTCAAAGATGCTTATGCCTTGATTAAGGTTAATGGGACCTTTTCTCATCATATCCCACTTTCTCGATCTATTAGACAGGGCTGCCCACTCACACCTACCTTATTTGTTATTGCCTCAGATGATTTATTCTACCTCCTTAGAGATAATACCCTATCTCCTAGAGTTTGTGGTATTAAGCCATGAGATGATTCTAAATTTCTCAACATCTAGTTTGTTGATGATACTTCATTCTTCTTAGAGCTCTTGAGACACAACATTGAGTACCTCATTCAAGAACTAGACATCTTTGGGAAGGCCTCAGGTGCCCGTATTTCCAGTTCCAAATCTACCTTGCTTGGATGGAAGGAGGAACCCCCATATTGGATTCAACAATTTGGCTATTCTTGGGGAGGACCTAATAAGATTGTTAGATATCTTGGTATCCCTTTCTCTTTTTCTCCCTCTTAAAGATATGTGGCTTTGGGTTAAAGAGAAGATTGATAAGAAACTCAATAAGTGGAACAATAGGGCTCTCTCCCTTGATGGTAGGGTCCAATTATATTAGAAGATCCTCTCCTCTTATAGTATATATTACTCCTCTACCTGGATGTTTAGTGTTAGGATAAGTCATCCTATACCTAGGAGGCAGTCTACAGACATCCTCCAAAATAGACAATCAACACAAGAGTTGTATTTCAATGAGCTAATGAGATATTGAGGTGTTGAGGTCTGAAGTGTTTAAAAAGGTATAGAGTCTCTACTTAAATAGGCAAGAGCAGATAGGTAGAATGGACAAGGTTGAGACAAGTGTCTCAACCTCAAGGAAGTAGAGTTCTGATAGAACTCAACAATATCCTCTAGGAGGAAGTAGAGTCTATTTATGACTCTACAATATCCATCTACCTCATAAATGTGTTGACCTAAGTAAACTTAAGTAATGAGTAAATAGTAAGACTATTTACTCTGACATTTAGTAATTACCAAATTTTTGAAATCTAAAAGTCGATCAAATGCTTTCTATGGTCTGATGGAAAGGGTAAAAGGAAGGCTCACACAGTTAAATAGAGTTGGTGTCACATTGATAAAAATATTGGAGGGCTTGGCCTGAAGGATCTTAGGATGCAAGGAATGTCCCTTTCCGCCAAATGGATTTTCCATGCTCTTGAGGGAAATGAACCCTAGAAGATTCTTTTCAGAAATAACATACAACATGGTGTCCCTAAATCTACTAAGTCCTAGAAAGATCTCCCATTCTATGACTTGTTTGCTGGTCATTTCTCTGTGACTGTCAAGGGCACTTGGGTTTTTAATTCCATATGGAAAGCCTGGGAGCATATGTGTGGTTTCATAGACAACTCTAACATTGATTATATCTACAACCTACATGGGGAATGTTCTATATGGTGGAACCTATACCATAATGATAATCCCCTTGCCTTAACCAAAGGTTGCTCTACTAGACACTGGTCTAATAAGGGCATTGATTGTATTATGAACATCCTAGAGCAGAACACTCTCATTAGCTGGGAGACTCTTAGGAGTGAATTTGACCTTCCATATTCTCACAAAAGAACTTACAACATGATTAAAAATGCCTATGCTCCCCTAAACCTTCCTAGAAATACTGATGTGGACTCTCATGGTTTCCTTACCTTCCGCTAGAAAGATGGATCTCTCTTCACTAAAATCAAAGCTAAGGATATGTTTGAAATGCTCAACCGTGATACCTCGGTGACTAACCATATTAATTCCATTTGGTATGTTAACAGTAGCTCGTCTGATTGGTAGAAAACCTTTGAGAAACTTTGGAAATCTCCCATCCCCCCTAAGATCAAATGCTTCAAGTTGCAACTCATGCTTGATAGGTGTCATGCCCCTATCTACTTCTGGCTTAGTTTTCTTTTATTCTGCATCTTTATTTAGTTCTTCTAGGATGGATTTATGTCTTGGTTTGGATTTGTTATGTTCAGACTCTTTTGGTTAGAAGTAGACTATAACTTTGTTTTAACTTCAATTTATATCTTAGACAGATACGGGATATTTAGTTTGGCTATTAATTGTTAATTTTGGTTAGACTATGACATTGGATTTAATTTAATATCTACAGACACTGTCTTTTCTGAATTATCAATTTCTCTGTTAACTTTGGTACTTGGAAATTTGTGTTACTTTGAAGAAGGATGAGGAATTCTTATTCTACAATTAAGTTTTCATTTATGAGGAATTCGATGTTAGATTGGTCTGTTATTGTGAAGGAAAATATGGTTAATTTTATGTTTAATGCTAGTGTATAAATGATTTTATTATGTTAGCATCTAATGTTAAGTGAAAATTGAAATTTAAAAGAATATAAATAAGTCTATTATGTTAGAATGAGTTAGTGGGAAGATATGTGTTAAAATGGAAGGGGGATTAATAATATCCTAACATTCTTGTATTATGGTTAGCAAGTTAAGATTAGTGATTTGTTTAACATTGGTTATGGCTTTGAGGTACTCCCTATGGTGTCGTGAACTTGGATTAATATGGCTATGTTATAATATGTTCACTGTGCCAAGTTATTTGTTTTTGCTATGTTCGAATGTGTAGTGGGAAATTAGTCATTATTTGCACATGTGAAATTACTCTGAGCATGGGTAAGTGGGAGTTCTCGGTAAGTATGTGTACTACAGTAACAGCTGTCGCTGTGTTTAGTAAAGGTGGTAGTGGAAGATAAGTTGGGATTTAATGTAGCTATGCCATGTTTATGGGAATTGAATGACTTTAGTTCGCTATCGGTCATTTGCTTTGGCAAGGTTTTGTTTCTTTGTTGTGGTAATGGGTTTGATGCCTAGAAAGGTTGTGGAAATGGAGTCATTCTGTTCAGATTGGAGAGGAATATGGTTGTTTACTTGTGCATTATTAATGGGATTCTCCATTTTGCATTTCACGCCTCTATTTCTGGTTTTCGAGCTATCTTTTGGAAGCATTATTCAGGTTTTTGTGCTTATGAAATGAGCTCTGTCACGGGGTGCTCGGTTTCGTTACTTGGTTCTTGGACTTTTTCAATGGGTTTAGCTTTACTGAGCAAGGAGTTGGTTTTGGTGTAGCTCGCCAGTTGGGAGCGAGGTCCTTGGCTTCAACTTCGAGTTCAGAACACCCCACTCTGTTATTAAGGCAGGGGCATTCTCTAACTCTACTCTTTCTTTTTATATGAATCTGGTTATAAAATTTCTTTTAAATGGTTTATATTCTGGTTATGCAATATGGTTAAATGTTCTTGTATACTATAGAAATGTCTTTCAAACTATGTGTGGTTTCGCACATTGCAGTGTTATGTTCACTATTTGAAAACTGGATTTCGGTTGTGTGTTTTCGGTTTAGTTGATTTAAACATGTTTTTTCTGAGTTTGTCAAAATGATGATACTATTTTTAGGAGTGTGGTAGTGTAAGGTTTCCTAAGTTTGGGGGTTTGTGTGTTTCACTGTTTCATGTCAGTTGTCGTGATCTTAAGTAGTGGGAACGACAATGTATTGTGTAAGGAAGTAGTAATGGAGAGTGAAGATTGTGAAGCTGTCGCCTCTCCACTATCAGTTCTTTTACTGAGACTTGGGAATGTTATTTTGAACGAGATTAGTTGTTCTGGTGTTGTTATTGGTCTTGTCACCAGGTATTTGGGTTTGAGTATTCTGGTTATATGGCATTCTCTAATTGGTATAGTTATCAGGTTATGTGGTTCCTAGGTTAGAATAGGTGGAAACCATGGTGAGAAGTTTTCTTGGCAATATTGGAATATTCAGTGAATTCATTTTTTGTACCCGATTTCATATTATTTAGTTGATAGTTTATTTTGTTTAGTAAGCACAGTTAATGTTCATTGTGATGCCACTATTAGAATGTTGTATTTCTTGTCTTGTCGAGCATTGTTATAGGGAAGCTTTGGTAAGTCATAGTTAGAGATTCTGTAGAAAGCTTATCTCTGTCTAGTAGCTTGTAGTATTGGGCTCGAGAGATGGAGATTTGGTTACCACAAGGTTTTGGTAGAGAATGGTCATCGTATGTTATATGTATCGGTCTTTGGTATTAGTGGTTGATATGAATGTTCACAGTTCTATGTTCTAGATGGAGGTAATTAAGTTCCGGTTACTATTACTGCAGCTTTTGTTAAGGAGGATTGCTAGGTTTGTTGGTAAGTTCTATTAGGAATCAAGTTCTTTTGGATGATCATGCTGTAGCAGGGAAAAGAACACGGTTGATGTGGGGTTTATTATGGAAATATCTATTGTCACATTATTCTTTCGTAGATTTAGTTATGACTTTGGTCTGAAGGCTATTTGTTGGCTACTGTCACAGTATATTTGCTGTCCGTGGAAATTTTGGAGTTGTAACAGTAACTGATAATTCATATTTAGATTGGAATATATGATTTCATGATTTCTGATTGTATTACAACTTTGATATAGTGCTTTGTACTCTAAATTAATGCAAGGGTACATATACATACATATACATATACATATATATATATATATACATATATATATATATATATATATATATATATATATATATATATATATATATATATATATATATATATATATATATATATATATATATATATATATATATATATATATATATATATATATATATATATATATATATATACTTATAGGAACGTATATGTATATATGTATATACACGTACCATGAGTGTATATGCATATGTATATATGTGTGTGTGAGCCTATAAGTATGTGCATACATACATACATACATACATACATATAGACACACACACACACACACACACACACACACACACACACACACACACACACACACACACACACACACACACACACACACATATATATTTGTAGGAATGTATATGTATATATGTATATACACGTAATGTGAGTGTATATACATATGTACATATATGTGTTTACACCTACAAGTATGTACATAAGTGACTTGGTAAAAGAGATAACATAATTGAACAAGTGTATTTTTATACGGGCGGTAGTTATGTAGTTAATGTGTAATACTGCATTATTCTTTGGTATTAAAGTTGATTGTTAACTTTCTATGGATTCATGATAACTCTGTTAGTTAGAATGTGACCGAAGAATGGAATTGAATCTTAGGTATTTTTGTTGACAATAGAATTGGATGTTTCCATTTTTCTATTATTAAAATTGCAATTAGATATTAGGTTTCTAGGAATAGCATTGGAAATTTTGCTTAAGTTATTCTTTGAGTGATGAAAAGAAGATGCTTGATGTGGTTATTTTTGGAAGTGGTTTCATGGATGTATGTGGAAATGTAAATGGTTGTTTCAGTGTTATGGATTCAGTTGTTAAGTAAACTTTATTAGTTGAATTGGTTATTCAGATTTTTACTATGGATAGCTATTTTTGGTAGTATGAAGTGTTTTAAGATAATGCAAGTGTGATCCTTAGTATGGGAAGCTGACTTTTGTCTAGAGCCTGAAGGCAAAAGAATACCTATCAGTTAATTACTAAGTGATAATTTAATAATTCATGGGCTATGGGTTTCATTTAAAAAGATAAAATATGTTGCCCTGATTACTTACACATGTTGGTGAAGTAAGGGAATGGTTTTACCTTATTGCTTGGAAAGAATAAGGCTGGCATAATGAATTCTTTGAGTTTCCTATTGGTTACTGATCGTTGATTCTTATGTAGATACCCAAAGCTAGTGGATCATCACCTTGTCATTTTCTTTGCGAGTTTATTTCTATTGATTAGAAATGAAATGCTTCTTGTAATGATGAAATATGTCTATTTTTATATGCATGGTTAGATTATTTTGTTAAGGTATAACCTGTATGATGCAGATGCTTTGGAGGTATTCCATTATCTTAGACTATTTGACTAAGCCCTGTTTGTTGTGGTTGTTTTATATCTTGGTGTTTTCAGGATTCTAGATGAGGAAAACTATGTTTTTGGGGGGATGGTTGACTGCTGTAAAGATTTATGGAAAATAGATTATTACCTAGTTACTGGTTATCAGAACAGTGCTTAGGATATCTAGGATCAATTAGATGTATTCTGGAACTTTTAGTATGTTGTATTAAATGTTGAGTATATTGATATACTCTCATGTAATCGATTACCTTGGATATTTAAATAACTGATTATGTCAGTTGATTTGTAATTCGGTTCTATGTTGTACCTTGTTTATAAAAAAAAAATTTGTTGTGTTGATCTAGTTTATTTCATTGGTTCTCTTGTGGTTGTTTATTTTTATTTGGTTAGTGGTATGGGGTGTTACAATAGGCTACCTATTAGGAACCACCTGGCTTCTTATGACCTTTGTTCTATTTGTACGATGCCTTAGACTATGAGACATATTTTCTTTGATTGTAGCTTTTATAGAGATGTATAGTTGATGTTTACAATATCTCTTAATGAGCATGCTTGTACTCTTGATATTATTATTGGCTACATTCATGGGCTTAAAAAAGATGCTAACCTATTTTGGCAAATTCTGTTCACATTCATCCTTTAGTTTATTTGGAAATTGAGAAATGAGGAAAAGTTTCAAGGTAATATTAAGTCTCTTACTAGCTTTCTTATAAAACTCATTTGTTTCAAAATTACTACGCACCTGTCTATTGTGTGATGACCTTGGAACGGGAAAATTTTATGTGGTTCCTCAGAGATGGACGTGCTACTATGTTCATTTATGAGACTAAAGATGATTTTGAATGGGCCATTATAGTAGAAAATCGGACAACCTTTGATGATGTACTCAAAAATTTGCACAAAAATATCAGAGAGAACAAAGGCCCCTGCTTTGACAAGCTCAGGATGCTTACCCAAATCCTGGAGTGGAATAAGGTGGCTTGAATGGAGGGTCCTCTTGGCTAGACCACCTGGATTGAAAATCTTGATGAAGTTCTTCATTAGGAGGCATTATCTGTTGTTCTTTCTCCTTTTTGAGTTTTATCACGAGAACTGTTATATATTTTCTCTTCTTTTTATTTAATCATGTACTTTGATAGACTCTTTTCCTTCTAAGGTTTAGTGCTTTGTAGTGCTTTGTTTGTGGGTTGAGGCATTGCCTCCCTCATTCTTTGTATAAACTCTTTGATCCCTATATTATTAATAGAAAAGATATCCAAACTATTATAAGTTTTTAAATATTGAGTATTAACAATTAGTTGTGCACTCTCTGGGTAGATGCAGCTTATGATGATTCAGGTTGAAGAACTTATGAAGTGCATATAACTGTCTTTTCTTTGTTGTCCTATCTTTTTACTTAATCAGAACAATTAGCTGTGCACTATTGAACTTTCATATTTTAATTAGAATTTGACAAGGTTCTAGATTTATATAGTTCCAATGATCATATTCTATGCATACTTATTGTACTTGTTGAAGGTTAGTTGACATAGAAAGTATTAATTTATATTTATAATTTAAAGTCAACAATATTCATACATTAAAAATCACATATATTTTTATATTAATATCAAGTAGTAAGATAATATTTATTATCTAAGTATTATTAATATCATTATAATACTGAGATAATACTTATGTGGCACTTGTTACTTTCATGTTCTGGAATGAGGATTTCTCAAGTAAAAAAGTCCTTGCAATTTAATCATACAACTCTCTATTAAAAATATTTATCAATATCTTTTTCTTAATTATAATAATAAAAAATAAGTAAACATCATTCTCCTACAAATTCTCAAGATCTTAATTAAAATAATCAATTCATTTATTTTTAATTTACTATAATTAATATGAAATAATCTATTTTACACTAGAAAGCTAATAAAAACCAAACATGCTTTTCATACTTTTACAATATCATACAACTCTCTAGTAAAAATATTTATCAATATATTTTTCTTAATTATAATAATAAAATAAATACATCGTTCTTCTATCAATCTTGAAAAATTGAGTTAAAATCATCAATTCATTTATTTTTAATTTATCATAATTAATATCAAATAATCTATTTTACACTAAAAATAATAAAAACTAATCACGCTTTTCATACTTTCACAATAACCCTTACCTAAGTGTGTGACTTTTGTATATTCAGTTTAATAACTAAAGAATAATAATTGCCATGTAGTGGCTAGTACTTTCTTTAGTTTGTAATTGAATAGGATGAAATAGTAAATGAATAGGATGAAATAATGTTCACCCTAAAATATATGGGGGAAATATGAGATCTACCTCTAAATCCAAATTCCCAAAGGAGAGATCCAAATTGATAAACCAGAAGGTTAATGCACAATTGAATCAATCTATGGAGAATATGAAAGAAGAAGAACACCTTATATTTCCCTATAGAGGAGTTGTGCTTGAAATCTAAAATAATTGAAAGGCAAGTACTAACCTCAAAATAGGGCAAGTTTGGAAAATGTTAATTTCTAATGTTTATGTGCAGTTTCAGGCAATTCTGCAACCTGTTTCAGACTAGAAATGTTGAGACGAAGAAAACACATAAAACTTTTATGTTTCTGATAGCAAGTAGTCTTTGACCCCGATAAAATGTCAAAGGCTACATTAATATTCTGAAGGTCAACTTTGACTTTGTTTGTAGATCTCAGAAGTTCACCGAAAAGGGTATCCAAATCCAATCTTAGATCCAAAGTTCCACACCTGCAC
Source organism: Chamaecyparis obtusa (assembly GCA_027943335.1). NCBI lineage: Eukaryota > Viridiplantae > Streptophyta > Pinopsida > Cupressales > Cupressaceae > Chamaecyparis > Chamaecyparis obtusa. The sequence goes on from BSBK01012380.1 coordinate 67,698, forward strand.
CTGCAAGAAAAAGAGGGTTTTTGTTGTTTGTTTGAGAGGCTTGCCTTGGTCAAACCCCGGTTTGGAATCAACCTTAATATTGAAATTGAAATGAGAATGCTAGCAAGTAGTAGAAGAATATCTAACAATAAAGCTATGCAATTCGATAGATATGCAATTGTATTTTGAATGTAAGCAAATGTATTTATATGAAAGTTTGAACACAACAATGGCAAATGTAAATCAAAACCATGAAAGTAAATACAAAACCTCCATGTTTGTATGCTTGGAATCCACCTTTAGAGAAGAATGAATGGATCTTAGAAGATGAACAATGGATCTTGAAGGAAGATCACACCATCATGATGGCTAAATCTAGGGTTTGAATTATGAATCTTGCATGCTTGATCCAAATCCCTTCAATAGATTGAATCCTTGAATCCTTGATCTTCAATGGAGAACTTGAAAGGAGAAGAGGACTTGAATGCTTCCTTGAAAATGCTTGATGAAATGCTTGGTTGACCTTTGCTTGAATGCTCATGAAATTGCTTGAGATGAGATGGATGAAATAAGAGAGGAAGGCCTCCTTTTATAGTGAGCTAAGGCACAAATCTCTAGAGAAGGCCGACATTGGGGAATTAAATCCTAATTAACCTTAACCCCTAGAAATGGACCCATATTAAATGAAATTTAAGGATTTAGCATTCTAAAACTTAAAATGGCTGACCTGGAAGTGGGAAAACAAATATCTCTGAAACCTGACACCCAAAAATCATGGGAACTTTAAATTTTAACCCTGGGTCAAAGACAAGGTAGACTCTACCCTAGGTCAAATTTGAGGTCAACCCTGACCTAGGTCAGAGTTGAGGTTGACTTGGACCCTCAAGGTTGACTTTGACCTTGAGGTCAAAAACCTCAGGACCTCAGTCAATAATGCCAGGAAATGCAAAAATATACTGAAAACAGGGATAGATAGAAGCAGAATGGGGAGAACAAGTCAAATTTGAGCAAAGGGCTGATTCAATGTTCTTGAAATGACCTAGACCACTCACTGAGAGGGCTAAACACTCTTAACATGGATGTGCTTCCATTTTAAGATGATACATTAAGCCCCCACTTTAGCAAGAGTATGGATTCGATGCAAACTCTTGGTAAAGGAGAAGAAAGAAGAGATCCCAGTGGATTCAGAACAAGATAGGATGACAGTTAGTTAGGGACACAAGCCCCCAGGCTAAGAATTCTAACTCAACATACGTGCACAAAGGTATGAAAACAAAAAAGGACAAAGACACAAAAGAGGGGTTAGTACTAAAACAAACCCAAATCAACTAGCATAAGAAACCTTTCTAAGAAATATTTCTCATACTAATATCATATTTGGAAAGCTATCATGAAAGCATAAATGATTACAAAAGAAAGACAAGAGCAACATTATAAATAACATAGCTTCATGATCCAGTCCTACTAGCATCAAAGCGAAAAAGAGAGAAAGGAAAAAGAGTGAGTACCTCGCCTAGTAAGATTCCCACCTTACCATGGATCACCCTGGAGGGAGAGCCCAATAGGTTTACCCATAAACTATGCTTGCAACTGTAATACGTCTTCTAACAGCTTCTAGAATACCCATAGATCCACCTTCTTGTCTCACTATGAATATGAAATGCATGTCTCCTCAGGATTTAGCAACTTATGTGTGTTACCTTCGGAAGATTTAGCATATAGATGCGTATCCCTTTAGGATTTAGCATATTTGAAATTGGAAATGCGTGTCCCTTTAGGATTTAGCAAATTATGTGTGTTACCTTCCAAGATTTAGCATATTGATTTTTTTTGAAAAATACGTACATCTCTTCAGGATTTAGCAACTTATGTGCATTACCTTCGGAAGATTTAGCATATAGATGCATGTCTTTTCAGGATTTAGCAACTTATGTGCGTTACCTTAGCATGTAAAAATAAAAACTATAGTACAAGGGAGACCCTATATATGCCCCCCTCCTTAATATGAAAAAAACATACTATTTTGGCATGTTAAGGAAAGGAAAGAACAAGGATAAAGCCTTCTTCAACATCAAGACAATATCCACAAACAAAACCCAGTCCAAGCCAAGAAGGTCACAATTCCTATGAGGCCATAGGAGGGACGAATGCAAAGAGATATCATGCAAGAAGTGAAATGAAGTAACCCTTATGAGGGATGGCACACTATTCAGTTTCCATAGTGAGAGATATATCAACCATGGAAACCCAATGTCAAAAAAAAAAAGAGGTTGTTATCAAGGACATAGATCCTCAATGCAAACCAAAATTTTCATGTATGAGTGGATATCACATAATAGATAGATATTACTTAACCAAGGAAAGAGGTGAATCTCAAAAAGACAGAAAAGAAGGAGATGGCATCCTTGCCCCCAAGTGTAGGAACAAAGATGGAAGAGGATACCTACTTCACAATGAAAGGAGATATCCTGTTTACAACAATGTACACCATATTCTTAGCGAGGGGATATTGAGACCTATATCCAAGAGTATAGATAATTGTAAAAAGAATATGTCACTCATGGAAAAAGGATCCTCAAAGAAAGAGATCTTATCAACAAGACCCCCACCAAAGAGGAGTGCTTTAGATAAAATATCATCTTTCAATAGTGGGAACAAAGAGTCAGTCATCAAGCCCCTTGCAATCAAGAGGAATAGGAATCTTTGGAATGAGGGAAACAAATCTAACACCAAAGAAAGAGTAAGAGTTTATAAAGAACATAATTTTCAAAATAGAGAAGAAGTGACGACTTAGGAAAACAACTTCTCATATGAGAAAGTTATCCATAGTCAAAACATCTATCAATATGATGAGATAATATTACAATATAAACAAATACCACTAAGCTAAGGAAAGCAATTCCCTAGATAAAGAGAAAGAAGGAGGTACCTTTCCCACCAAGAATAGAGACAAGGGATACCTTCTCAAAACTAACGTCTTAGAAAAGATATCTTGAATAAGATCTATGGATGATTATAAACATAATACAAAACCATAGAAACATAGGAGAGAAAGAATACCAATTAAGCCCTAATAAAAGACCTAATGGATCTTAGGAGGCTGGATGAAAATTCATCTCTTGCCTCCTAGTCTAGAGACAAGAGGGGAAGAAAATCTATATTATATCAGAAGGACGGGAATCCCCTATATGAAAATTATGAAGGAATTGTAAAACTACACGAGAGTGAGATATAATTCCTAAAGTAGCTCTTTCTCTAACATGTATCTTGAAATGTTTACAATGAGCAAGTAAATGTGTATTGCTATAATGAAGATGACATTTATATTTGTATAAAGCATCTATTAGCATAGGTCTAAAGATTTCTTTCTTGGAATTCATTAGTTCAACATGTACCTTCTTAACCACTTCTTGATGAGTATTAGGGTTATCTAAGATAAGTGTGGGGAGAAGAATGTGAAGGGAAGGACAATGATCAATATCACCTACCTTGACTTGATATTTTGAACAACCAACACCATACATATCCGGTTTAGGGGGTATATGAATTGGAAACCTAATACTGTGATCATTAACTCCAAGCCCTAAACCTTTATAAGCTTGTTTACTCACCATATTATATCCGGTAGTGTACATATTATGTAAAGCTTCTATAGGAGGTGATTGTTTATCATGTTCATAAGTAAAGGTTGTATAAGGTGGGATAATAGGTTTTGAAGAATTTTCTTTACCCTTTCCTTTAATATCATCATGAATCGGAGGAGAAGCTAAATCAAACAAATCTTGCACATCCACATCCTGAACTATAGCTTGAATCCCATCACAGGTATGAGAAGAGTGAGGATGGACAGATAGAGAATTAGGTATCAGGTTAGGGTTAGGATTGATAGGATTAGGAAAATGATTAGGATTAGGATGATTAGGAGATGGTGTATCATCTACGAAATTCTTTACATAATCCAAAAGATTAATAAGGCTACCACATAAATCTTTAATGAAGGTTTCGAATGTAGGTAGACTAGTGTCGGTCAATTTCACAAAAGCATAGGCAAGAGAAAAGTGAAGCGTCATCAACATAATGAAGTGAAGAATACTCTCATAAACATCATAGGTATTGTAAAGAGATGCTAAAAGAAGAGTAATAAAGAACATGGCCACACACTAAAGAATCTTAACAATCTCCATAGTAAAATGAAATGCAAAGAAATGTTTTTGTATTTTATTGAATATGTGGATTTTTTTGTATTTTTGAATTTAAAATGCAAGAACATAAACTAGATCTAATCTTAAAGGAAAGAAAAGATCTCAACTCTTAACACAATAGGGCATCTAATTCCACAAAAGAAAAGGGGTAAGTATATCGGGTTGACCAAAATGAATAGGATGAAATAGTAAATGAATAGGATGAAATAGTGTTCACCCTAAAATGTATGGGGGAAATGTGAGATCTACCTCTAAATCCAAATTCCCAAAGGAGAGATACAAATTGATCAACCAGAAGGTTAATGCACAATTGAATCAATCTATGGAGAATATGAAAGAAGAAGAACACCTTATATTCCCCTATAGAGGAGTTGTGCTTGAAATCTGAAATAATTGAAAGGCAAGTACTAACCTCAAAATAGGGAAAATCTAGAAAATGCTAATTTATGAAGTCTCTATTCAGTTTTGGGCAATTTTGCAACCTGTTTTGGATTGGAAATGCTGAGATGAAGAAAACCTAGAAAACTTTTATCTTTCTGACAGTAGGTAGTCTTTGACCCCGATAAAATGTCAAAGACTATATTAATATTCTGAGGGTAAACTTTGACTTTATTCCCAGATCTCGAAAGTTTTCCAAAAAGGGTATCCAAATCCAATCTCAGATCTGAAGTTTCGCACCTACACCTACAAGTAAAAGAGGGTTTTTATTATTTGTTTAAGGGGTTTACCTTGGTCAAACCCTGGTTTGGAATCAACCTTAATATTGAAATTGAAATGAGAATGCTAGCAAGTAGTATAAGTAGATCTAACAATGAAGCTATGCAATTTGATAGATATGCAATTGTATTTTGAATGTAAGCAAATGTATTGATATGAAATTTTGAACACAACAATGGAAAATGTAAATCAAAACCATGAAAGTAAATACAAAACCTACATGTTTGTATGCTTGGAATCCACCTTTAGAGAAGAATGAATGGATATTAGAAGATGAACAAAGGATCTTGAAGGAAGATCACACCATCATGATGGCTAAATCTAGGGTTTGAATGATGAATCTTGCATGCTTGAACCAAATCCATTCAAAGGCTTGAATGCTTGAATCCTTGATCTTCAATGGAGAAGATGAATTGAATGCTTCCTTGAAAATGCTTGATGAAATGCTTGCTTGACCTTTTCTTGAGTGCTCATCAAATTGCTTGAGATGAGATGGATGAAATGAGAGAGGAAGGCATCCTTTTATAGTGAACTAGGGCACAAACCTCTAGAGCAAGCTGACATTAGGGAATTAAATCCCAATTAACCTTAACCATTAGAAATGGACCCATATTAAAAGAAATTTAAGGATTTACCATTCCGAAACTCAAAATGGCTGACCCAGAAGTGGGAAAACAAATATCTCTGAAATTCGACACGTGGAAATCATGGGAACTTGAAATTGGAACCCTGGGTCAAAGATGAGGTAGACTCTGCCCTAGGTGAGAGTCGAGGTCGACCCTTATCTAGGTCAAAGTCAAGGTCAACTTTGACCCTCAAGGTTGACTTTGACCTTGAGGTCAAAAACCTCAGGACCTTAGTCCATAATGCTAGGAAATGTAGAAATATACTGAAAACAGGGATAGATAAAAGCTGAATGGGGAGAACAAGTCAGATCTAAGAAAAGGACTGATTCAAGGTGCTTGACATGACCTAGACCACTCACTTGAAGGGCTAAACGCTCTTAACATGGAAGTGCTTCCATTTTAAGACAATACAATAATTAATTATAATTTATATTTATATTCGAAATAATATTTATAAAATAATATAAAAATATAGGTTATAAATAAGTTATTTTGTAGATAAATAAATTCTTTTCTTTTATTTAAAATTTGGTTGATATATATTTGAAAAAAGAAATATATAATAATAAGTATTTATTTGTTAAATGTTGAATACTTAATAGTTTAATATAATAAATATGGTGTGCAATATTAAGATTTTATAATAGTTATATTTATATAATAATAATATTAATAAACATAATATTATATATTAAATAATTTATAATGGAATTAGTATTATACCGTGTCATTTAATTTTTCAAATTTTATTATTTTATTTTATTCTTGAATTTTTTAAAAAACATATTTTTTATAATAGTTTCATTTCTATAGTCATAATTGTTAAAATAATAAATATAATTGTAGAGTATATATTTTTATAATTTTATAATCTCAGGCTTTTTATGCACAAAATTTTCCTACAATAAAGCAATATCGAAGAGCAACATAATTGAATTTCAAAAATTTAGTGTATAAGGGCTCGAATGATTTAGCAATTGAATATTGAGTGTTACAAAAATATCATGTATAGTTTTTAACTCTTATATCGCATGAAATCATTACAATAGTAGTTTCTTAGCCTACCCACAAGTAATAATAATAGGAATACCTACTTAGTTATGTAGTTACATAACACTTTAACAATATTAGCATTTGAATATTCAATATTAGAAAAATATCATGTATAGTATTTAATTCTTATTTTACTACTTTGTGATATATATATATATATATATATATATATATATATATATATATATATATATATATATATATATATATATATATATATATATATATATATATATATATATATATATATATATATATATATATATATATATATATATATATATATATATATATATATATATATAATGAATTCTTGATATCACTTGGCTCCATAAATTTATATATAGATTTATATATAAATTTAGTCTAATGTTAAATAAAATTCAATAATATTAGGTTGGGGCTTTTTTTAAATGTAGTCAAGGGTTGAGGATTGATTTTAGATTTTTTGGGGGTTAGGGTTTAATTTTTTTTATTGTTTAGATTGTCATTATATTTAGTTTAAGGTTACAAATCAATTTGGCTTAGTGTTTAGTTTTTTATTAAGGAAAAAATAGGTTTTGAAGGGACCCTAAACCCTTTACAATAGATTTACTTCAAGATAAGCATTAAAGTGTAGAATCAACAAAACTAGACCAAGAGTCTACAGAAAAGAAACTTAGCATATGAAAGGAAACAAGAAAAGACCATCATGGAGAAAAAGGCCAACCAAAAACCATGAAAAAGACACAATAAGACCAAAGAAAAAATAGAGTCAATTCATATTCTTTAGTGCCTAGAAACATCTAGTTCCAGCTGATACGTACTATCATTAGCCTTCTTTATCTCCTCAACTTCCTATTGAGGATTATCTAACTTATTCATTGTATTTTCCCTAGTACGTTTGCTAGGACTAGTAGGAGTCTCCTAGCAAGTATCCTCTTCAGATTCCATCTTAACAATGCCTTACTCCTAGCTCACGTACTTTAATTTAGCTGCCAGAGATCTCATATTTATTTTAGAAGACATTAAAACCTTATTACTTTGCACCATAATATTTTTCAAAGTGGACTCTATTTTGTGCATTTTAGTATCTGACTCACCAAGATAACTATCATAGTCCTTTTTCTAATTATTCATAGTCTTGACAGACTGAGAGGTGTAATGAGTGAGAGAATTATTATCCTTTTCCATCTAGAGAACCTTTTCAACATGGATCTTAACAATCTCCTTAACCAACTAGGTGGACTCAAGAACATCCAACTTTCTTGACAAATGCCTATGCTTAAGATTAAGACCCTTACTCTCATGAAAGGCCCACTTAGTTAGGTTAATGGTTAGTGTTGAATTTGATTTACTAATAAAATTTAGTTTTAATTTATTTTAAGTTTTGTATATAACTTTAGGGTTATTTTTATTTAGATTCATGAATAGGTTCAATTTGGTTTAGTATTGTTTATGCTTCTATTTAGTTTTATGTTCAATTAGGTTTAGAGTTACAATTCAGTTTAGTTTCATATTATTGTTAAGGTTAAGTTTTTGTGAAGGTTTAGGGTTCAATTTGGTTTAGTGTTTTTGATAGAAAAAAGCAGCAAGAGGTTGTTGGCCCGTACATAGACTAAAAGCACATTAACAGTATGTTAATGGAAATAGCCAAACAACACAGTAAATATTTAGTGTTAGTATTAAGGTATAATTTAGTTTAGGACTATGTTTGAATTTTGTGTAATGTTAAATTTTCTTTAGGGTTATGGATCAATATTCCAGTTTAGTGTTCAATTAGTTTTAAGGCTCTTTTTACTGGTATATCTCGTTAGAGGTAGGTTTAATTTTATCTATGTACATAATAAAATACTATCGATATTTAAGAAATTATTCAACAATTTCAAATGGTTGTATACTTCCTATTCAAATACACTTTACGAATGAATTTAACATTGCATTGTGTTCCGATCAATCAATCTATTATGGTATTTCTACTATTTTGTGCTTTCATATGGTATCAAAGCCTACTAAAAATCATGTGCCTCTAAGATGTGCATAGTCTACTACTAGGTTTAGCATTGAAGTTTTGGGCTCATGTAGCTAGTAGTCAACATTGCATAAGATGAACAGGTGGAGGCTCCATGAGAGGTTTCATATCAATAGATCTGTGTGTATTTTAGAAATGCAAGTGAGAAACTTTCTACACTCTCATTTAAAAACCTTGTAAATGAAGCCAATGATAGTGATTGTTCCTCTATGGAAAATTGCACATTGAAGATTTAGACTAAAACTGAAGATCTTGAAGCAATCGTAGAGACTACTCCCATAGTCCAAAAATCAGAATGTACATTGAAGATAATGTTTGAAACAAGTTAGCATTGAGGCGTGGGCATTTGTTTATTTTTTATTGTAGTGTTTGAGGAGGTGAGGAGTAGTTTGGAAGACCACTATGTTTGAGGAAGCATTGTTTTTGTCCCAAAGAAAATGAATACACCATTGAGAAGAAAATCCTTGAAAAGTTATCTCCAATCATGGGACATGATTACACAAACTATTGAATGCTAAGATCTACCATTAAGGTATGTCAAAAAAAAATTATGTAGGGAGGTATAAGTATTTTTTTTCGCAATATTTGTTAGTCATTATTTTGGAATGGTAAGGATATTATAATAGAGAAAACTATTGTGAAATTTTAAGGATATTAATTTCACACATGGAAAATTAAGGTACAGTTATTTTTAATTGAAAATATTTGATGGATACTATGATTGGGATTGTCAAAAAACCACAATATGTAGATGAAGAATAAAATAGATAGATAAAGATTGTATGGCCATACATAAATCAAAGGTTGTTTTTCCTTTTAAGGATATTTTGGTTAAACATGAAAAAGATTTTAAAATTTGATTGTTGAATACTTTGATGTATAGAATGTGAAAATCATAGGAAACTAGAGGAAATGGAGGTAGGAGGTTTTCTGATCAAGATTAAATTGGGAAAATATTGAAATCTAATTTTTAAAATTTTTAAAATTTTTATTTTTTATTTTTTTGCAAAAATAAAATAAAAGAAAAATTAGATTTCAGTATTTTCCCAATTTAAGCCTGACCAGATTCTATCATCTTGAGATAGCTTTTGGATCAAGGATGATTCTTTACTTGGGAATCACCCTATTTGTCTCCCTAAAAAGTGGGGACTTGGAAAATTCATCCCTGAAGAAAATAGGGGGCTTGACATATTTGTGTCCTTGAAGAAAAGAGTGGGCTTGGCAGTATGCTTGTCCCTTCAAAGAGAGAGGGGGGATATGATTTGATTGACTATTTATCAAGCACTTAGGAGGCCTTAAAAAAAATCAGAGGAGATGTTAAGAACATATAAGGAGAGACAAAATGGAACACATGAAAACATTTATATTTCTCAATTCTTCTTAGCTTTGTAAAGCACAAAGTCATGTTAATACACATTTCATTAAATAATCTTATATGCTCTTTTATTCTGATTATTTTCCCCCTCTCTTCCTATGTTAACGAGGTTGTAAGAGGCTTCAACCAATGCAAACAAAGTATAAATATTATTTTTCAGTTATAAGAGTATGAATCAGTTTATCATATCAACTTTTACAACCAACAAGAAAACCTTTTTTATCATAGAAATTCCATGTGTACACCAAAATTTCATCTTTACCAAAAAAATTCACCAAATACACAACTACCCAAAGAGACATGTCGACATAGTAAATTTTTTTACCATTATCCTTCATACATCCATTTTACCAACTAATACATCATCATACACCATAGTGCTCACATGTTTCTCAAAACTAGTATTACCATTCACTATCTTTGTTATAGGGGTAAGAGATATTACCATCATTAACTCATTTGAAAGCTAAGCTTACCCTTAAATATCATGACATACTATCCCATATTCATATCTGTCTTCATTTTCATTACCTGTGTTTCTCCAAACCATAAGAGTCTTCCTCTTTTCATATTTAAAGGGTCCACATTCCTACAAGGACTTTATATATGTCCATTTTTGTTACATTTGAAATACTTTATAACCTTATTTTTTTTAAAAAAAAATGCTATTTTACAGATCATATACATCTTGCAGACTTGTGACCAAAATTATAACAATTATAAGATTGTTAATTCATAAAAGAGACCTTTCTATTTCTACAAGTTGTAACTTTATGTGACCATATACATTACAACCATAACAATAACCTTGAAAAGAGTTATTATACCTGAATGTATTGTTGTACCAAGGATGTGAGAATCTAAAACCACTTCTTCCCTTATTGTTATCATCTTCTCCATAGGTACAACATTATGATATTCCAGATCAACCTTCTTTTTAGGAGGTTTCTTGAATGTAAATTCCTTCCCATTGATGGAAGAAAACATCGTCTTATCTTCTGGCCTATCTAAAGAGATTTTTCCTACATTATATACCAAAATTTTAGGTTCCCTTGAATGTCTTTTCTTGTCCAATATCTCATATAAAAAATTAGTACTATTATCAAATATTTTGTTTCTTCTTTGACTAGTTTCGGATAGCTTCAAGTTCTTTCCTTAGAGTCACAACTTCAGCTTCAAGCTTTAGACACCCAATCTTTCTAACCTCCAGATCAGACCTTACCACATCTATTATCCATTTATGTTCTTCAATTTCAATTTTTTGACTTATGATCATGTTGTCCCTAAGAGTTTTTTGTTTCAACAAAAAGTATTTATCTGAACTTTTTCTCACAGATGTAACCTCATGTTCTAGTTTGTTACACAAGTCATCTTTTTTGTCTAGTTTACCTTGTAGGTCCCCTACAAGATTTGACTTATCATCAATCATTCTTTTAGACTCATCCTTATTTTCAGTGACAACCTTATTAGGTTGAAAACTTTCATGTCAATGTACCTTAAGATCATGATTTTATTTTTTAAGATTCTTGATCACATAGATAGGGCAGAAAGATGCTTGTCTTGAAAGCTACCCACACCTTTTGTTAAAAATTAACCTTATGTTGAAAAGGGAAAATATGATAATTTAAGCTTTGGTAATGAATATAATACTGATCAATAATCTAGGAAGAGTTAAATTTCATTATTAATGCATTCCCATCCAATGATGGGTGAACCCACAATAGTGGGTTACAATTTTTTGCATGAATGGACACTAAACTCTACATTTTGAAAAAAACTTTTAGATTCAAATGCATATTGTCATTAAACCATTTGAAATCAGAAGACGAAGTAAATTAGAGACTTTTAGGATTTTCTATCTAAATTCTAAATATATTTTTTATTTTTATGTTTGAATTTATTTGAATAGTTTTTTCTTTCTCCCACGAAAATTGGTATGTTGCTGAAAATGTGATTTTCAAAGAGTTACATTTTTTTCATAGAACATAACTTTTTTCTAAAATAGATGTCAATGTGCTTCTTTCAAATTTAGTTTTTGAACATCGATATAAAGGGCTTGCAATTTGTTTGATGATATTATAATAATTATTGCATATTTTATTAACCTTTGAAGTTGACTAAACAGTAATTTTGATATACCTTGACTACATAGCTTATAACTTGTCGTGTATTTGTCCAATTTCATTTTTTATTTTTTTTAATAGAAAGAGAACTTCAATACCTAGGACATAGATTTTTTTAGAATTTTTTTTTTCTCATTTACTATTTTTCCATAAGCATAAAACATAAAGGTAGACATACGGTGAAATATCTATGTTTAGTAAAACTAAAAATACAAATTCATAATATACTTAATATATATTAACATTATAATCATTGGAAATATTTTTCTCAGTAGTACCTTACTACATAGATAGGATTGTCAAATGGATTCATTTAATCTGCCAAAAGATAAAGTCGAATTGATTTTTTGTCAGCATTTTAATAAGTGCAAAGAAGACTCCATTGTAGGTATGAATGAGGAGTATAGATGTTATATCAATATTTTTTTTTTTATCTAGGATGCTTTGAGATAATGATTCATAATTAATTCCTTCAAATGGAACCTCTCAAGGCTTAAATCATCATATTTTATTAAAAATGTGTTATTTCAGCAAAAATCAGCATGTCTAAAAAAGTTTAACCCACTATTGCAGGGTCACCTTGATATAAAAATATAACTTTTTAGAAAATCAGATAGAATGACACACAATCCAATCTCTAACCTGCGTGATTAGGGCATTAGAGACATTTTTATATCATTCCAACTAGAGACGTTTGTTAGAATTGAAATTAGTATCATTCTAGATCCATTAAAAATAAAATCGATCAATATTAAAACATTGACTAACTTAATTTTTCCAAAATTTGTCAATGCAAGGAAACATAATTTTTATGCAAAGATACATGAGCAATTTATTATGTCTCCTAAATTGTTGTTCCTACTACCCCCAACTATCTAAGGGATGGTATTTGTAGTAAATCTAACCTGAACATTGAACATATTAAATACCAAATGATCTTCAAAATAATTTATATAGACAATCTACATAATTGAATGTTAAATTATGTTTAAAAATTTACACATTTCAAAATAAAAGCCACTTTTTTTATTAAATCTTACATTGGAGTAGATTTTGGAAGCATCTCAAAGATTAATTATGCTTAGGGTTAAGAATTGAGATAGAAATAATGAATAGGGTTAGCTTTATCCAATAGCTCCAACCTAAACTTGAATCATAATATTTTTTAAAACTCACTAAACACTTAGCATAATCCTATCTCTAGGTTAATTCTATTTAAGCCCTAACATTTTTATATCTTTATCACAATCATAAATTTAATTAAAATCTAAGTCTAAACTTATTTAAATAACAATCATAGATATTAACTATATTTAGTGTCTCTGAGTTAGAGGAAGAAAGCAAATCATAAACCTGTCTTAGAAGGAAATGAAATTGTGTAAAGAAAGTACAAAGGGAATCAATCGATTATATAGACAAAAGGAGAAGACAGACAATGATTTTATTTTTCTTATAACTATTCTTAGATATTTTAGCATGAAATTTAATTAAATTTAAGAAATTTAAAATTTTTAAGCATTCTAAATTATGTTTGATATTTATACACAAAAATTATGGAAAGTAACAATTCTTTTTACACTTTCAAACCATCTTTCATTATTCTCACCTCTTATCACTCAATATTTTTACCAACATTTTCTTCAATTTTAGTTTATTCCAATAACAATACACTAAATATAATTAAATAATAAATAATGTATTAAATATTTAATATAAAATATGCTTTCATAATATAATAATATTTTTAAAATATATGTAATAGTTTAAATTATATAAAAATAAAATTAAATTTATATAATACTCAACCAATATATTTAATATAAATTTAAAAATGATAATATGTATTATTAATTCTTTCTTTTTAATTTGATTTTCTCTTTTTCTTCAATAAAAATTAATTTATATAATATTATATTAAAATTAAAATTATATTTAATATTTAATTATAATTAAAAACTATACTAGAAACAAGTACTAGTCACTATGTGACACTTGCTATTATTATGGTAACTTACTAATGTGTATCCTTACAATATATCTTATAGAATTTAATTTATTTATCAAAACTATATATATATAATTAATTATTATGTTGAACTTTTACTAAAATAAATTTAATGATCTAAATTACAATCTAACTTTAAAAATCTCTTATTTAATGTGACATAAAATTATGAAAAGTAGGCCACAGCAGAAGACAAAAATTATTATTATATAAATTAAAAAAAATATTTGTAACATCTCTTAAATTCACTGTATATATAACATATAACATATGCAAGAACATTTTTTATTAAATCAAATCAATGTTTAATGATACTAGCACCATACCATAGGGAAATCAAAAGGAAAAAAAAAAAAAAAAACATTTCTCCAACGTCTACTCTACCGCTAATTTTAACTACGGTAGATCGAATATCACTTCATAGTTGGATAAAACAAACAGTACAGTTTCAGACAATACATTCCCAGCAAGGTTCTACAGAACATTATTGAATATAAATGAAATATAATTGAATACAATTAATCATTTTCACTGAATGTATAGGTTTCAAATTGATAAATCATGCACCAAAGTGTAGAAATAAGTTATTTGTACATTCTCAAAAACTCATCAAATATTACAGTGAAACAATTGTAAAGTCAATTTTCAAATACTGTAAAAATCAAATACTAAAGAAACTGGTTAGAATGACTACCTTTTGGAGTGAAGCAGACCAAAATCAAACGTGAACGAGACTGCTTAGAATGGCTACCTTTTGGAGTGCAGCAGACAAGGTTCCGAACCGAGCAAGATGCAGAGACAGAAATGAGTGAAGTATGCATTGGAGATTGAAGTGGGAGGAGAAGGGTGCGGTTGGAGTAGCTAGCCAGTGTATCCTATATATAACATGAAGTCTGGTGATTAATCTCAAAGACCACCATGTTGCAATGCATGTTTCAATGACATGAAACAATGCCACGTTTATTTATCCAGTGGCAATATTTTTTCCGTATCTCATGTGTGGCAATTTTTGTTGGTGTTAGTTAATTCCAACTGCCACTCTAGATCAGTTTTATATGGTGATTTACAAGTCAACTTTAGTTATTCTTTATTTAATCCATAGTTCATGGTTGACAGTCTGTTTGACTTTAGCCTTGATATGTGTAATTGAGGATCTTCCTTTCTCATGCATTAGTTTGTGCTCAAACGAAAGCTGTTAATTGATGATAACTAAAACTCTTCACCGTAATTTGCTCTCACAAATGGTAGTTTAGTTCTATATAAATCATGCACTATGTGCATATTGTAATCAATTTTTTATTATTGTCTCATGAAATGAGAGATAAAATTTCATTGTTGATTTGCTCTATTTTTTTGTTTTTGCAAATTGTCATTTTTCTTATTTCCTAGCTAGATCTATGCTGAAAATTCTACATGTTATCAAAGCTTAGGTGCTAGGAAGGAGAAATACAAGTTTTTTTTTGCAGGTTCTAAAGATCAGATCGGTTGCAAAGAATGGAGTTTTCAGCCTTTGCTCTCCTCACGCCATTCAACTATTTCAAATGCATGCCATAGATTTTGCTTTGGCCCACAAATAGAGGCTTGTATCAATTGGTTATGGAAATAGAGGCTGAGTTGGATTATCCATCAGAGATAGGTCAAGGTCATGCTCTCTTTGCATGGGCCTTGCTTTCTTTTCCTCTTTAGTGACACCATGTCAATGGACCTATCATGCCTCTCTTTTCAACATTATGAAGGGGTTTTCTACTATTTGTGTTGATGATTCTTTGCTTCCATAGTTGATCAGTTGTATAGACAATTGACAGTTGTATTTTCAACTAGCACTTTATTCTTGCATAGTTGAGTAGTGTAGATAGAGTCACTCATACAGATTTATGTGTCATCTGCATCCTGGAATGATAGATGTTTTGCCTTTGTTTGCCATCTATTCATTGTTTGGGAGCACATATGCAGATTATTGTCTTATGTATCTTCGATTGACAGATGTTTTGCCTTTGTTTGCTATATGTTCTTGGTTCGAGTAGTGTCGCTGGGGGCACTCATGCAGATTGATTCTGATCTTCATTTTGGTTTCAGAGGAATCTCTTCATTCAACACTATGGTAGCTATCATTTGACAGATGTCTGCATTTTTCTTGTCACAAAGGATTTTTAGCTGCATCTTTCATTTCTGTAGTTTTTATTCTCCTTATTTGGAATTAAGGGGGGCTATTGGTGTTAGTTAATTCCAACTGCCACTCTAGATCAGTTCTATACGGTGATTTACAAGTCAACTTTAGTTATCCTTTATCTAATCCATGGTTCATGGTTGACAATCTGTTTAACTTTAGCTTTGATATGTGTAACTGAGGATCTTCCTTTCTCGTGCATTAGTTTGTGCCCAAACGAAGGCTATTAATTGATGATAACTGAAACTCTTCACTGTAATTTGCTCTTGCAAATGGTAGTTTAGTTATGTATAAATTATGCACTATGTGCATATTGTAATCAATTTTTGATTATTGAATCATGAAATGAAAGATAGAATTTCATTGTTGATTTGCTTTATTTTTCTATTTTTGCAACTGTCATTTTTCTTATTTCCTAACTAGATCTATGCTGAAAATTCTACAATTTTTACCATGCTCACAAACAACATCTCCATTGCCTTTCCAGATGATCTGATAAGGGCACGGTTCAATGTTATCATTGTATTTGCCTATCTAGCATGGCGTGCAATAACGATGAAGGGATTTTTCCATTTTCCGATGTCGTTCCCTTTTGTCCAATGTAAGACTACCAGATTATCTAAACAATCTGGCCGGAGTTATGCGAGGAGTAAGCCTATCAGCTTAATTAGTATCTATACAATATAAAAGAGAAAGTTCAATAATGGAATGGGAAGATGACGATTCAATGGAATACGCTGAGAATTCCCCCATTCACGGAGATGGGACACGAGATTCAAACGGTGGTAAAAGTCAAGAAAAATGATTAGTACATACTTATAGCTGGTATCAACTAAATTTCAATGGTGCTTTGAGCAGCAGTCTTGGCCACTCCATGACTGGACGCATTACTAAGATGTGGAGAAGAGAAACAATTGCACTTACTCAAGGACTACTATTTGCAGAGATGTGGAAGTTGACAAGGTCGGTATTACAGAGGATACAACCCTTTTGATAAATATAGTAAGGGTGGGCTTTATGCCTAACTGGAAACTTAATTCAATGCTGAAGAGAGTTCTGGAGCTGTTAAACTATTTTGAAGAATACGTGATTAACCAAGCTGACAGCTAACAAAGAAGCTAATGAAGTGGTAAACTAGTTAGTTGATGGAATATTTATCCTTCCATCAGACCACACAACAAAATTATTACATATAAAATGTTTCTTGCTAAATTAATTTGAGATAACACACCCGAGCGACATAACGATCTCTCATTTTTACCGAAAAAACAAACAAACATGTACTCTTTCATGTTGGGAAAGATTAAAAGCGATATATAGATATCTCGGAACCTGTTACACTAGTAATAGAAGAACAACATTCCTTCAATTTGTAGCGGAGTAGGTTAATATGATGTTATAAAAGTAGGTGTGAGTGGTAGCTTGCAAAATGAGATTTTAGGACAGAAGCCACAATCCTTAAAGAAGTGGGTCTGTGAGACTAGTTGGGGGACAGCCATATATTTTCACCATATAAGTTACTTAATTCAAGATAAGGTGGCAATATTTTCCATGTGTGCATATTTTTTCTTCTATCAAGACAGCGGTTGGCACACTATGGGAAGCATTGAGGCTTTGACTATAAATCACCATTTCAGTTTTCAAATGACATAGCAATTTGGTTTCTAGAGATACTGAAAATTTTGTAGAGTTTAGTGTTGTCTTGGTAGTGTTGTCTGATTTATAACATCCTCTTATTGTGTTCTATATATAAAAAGCCTACCTGAATTTCTAAATAATTATAGAAAGAATAAATAAATAAAAATTGTCAGACAAATAAGCAACACAGCTTCATTGCAGAGGGCACAAATTGGTATGCTAGATTCTATTTCGAACTTTGAACATCAAAGATATAAAAGGCCTAAATATATTCCCCGTCCATACTATAATGCAACTCCATCGCGTGACTCACAGAAGAATAGGAAGTCTAGTATTTGCATTCCCCACCATCACATAACGGCCTTTTTAATCTCAGATTAGATACACTAGTAGGACTAAAAAAACATGTAATCAATCTAGAAAACTTATGAATGGGCGTAGGGGAGATACTTTAACATATATCAATGGTTTTGATAGCAGTTGTTAATTTAATATCTACATTTCTGATTTAGTATCCAATATTTTCGACAACATTGTACCAATAATTGTGTCTTTAAAGATGTTTTTACTAATGATGACTACATATAATTGAGTGAAATCTACCCATTTTCTAAAAAGAATCCAATCATATGATCCCACATCAGCTACACAATTATGAGGTTCCTAACGCACTACAATTGGTCTTACTTTTTTTTAGACTGTTTTGAATTCCATGGCAAAAAACATGCTGAGGGGGCATCATATTTGATGATGTAGCCTGAAATCTTAATTAAAAATAGTAGACTTGTCAAGAAAGTTTCCGTTTAAAATAGAATTGATTTAAACTTTGTACAAAGCTAAGATGCTCAACTACTGAATCTCCCCTAATATATAGTTAGACTAAAAAAGATAACCAATAGAAAGGAGAAACCTGGTGCTGAAGCATTAAGAAATCGTATCAGGAAGGCTATGTCATCCTTGCCGACAAAGTTTCCCAACTATGCACAAATACTTACTAAACTCTAGAGCATGAAAAAGGCAGTTGACGTGTGTAGACTGGGTGTACACCAGTACCAAAAATAGAATCTGATTTCCCAATAAAGATTGTCAAGCATGGATATTCAGTACATATAACATTAGGCTTTTTTGTATTAATTACCAACTAAGTTGAAATATAGTGAGCTTCAAAATAGAAGCACAAAAGTTTAAAAATAGAGTAGAATAGATTGAACCTAGAGGAAAAAAGAAAAAAGACAAACACTAAATTTCTGGATGAAAATAAATCATACGGTTTTAGCAGAAACTCTCTTACCCTGCCTCATGAAATACCTGAATCCATGGTTAACTCATATAAATTGTTTGATATTTGCTGTACAAATTTCTTTCATTTTGGTATTTGATGTGAATCAAATTTACTCATGCAGCCACTTTCATGCTCTCTTCTTCTAACATGCACGCACTTTCATCTACTTTCTTTTCAATTCTTACAATGATATTTTCAATTCTTACAATGATGAAAAGTGTTTATGATATATGGCTGGATTTGAAATTAAATTCTTATAAACACAGTACGAAAGATACCCTCTAATTTCCTATTAATTTCATGGTTTCATTATAGACCAGAAGTGTAATCTGAAACAAAAACTCTCTTACTCTATCTCATGAACTACCCAAAACCCTGTTTAAGTTATATAAATTACTTTCAATTTTCTATTTGCTATGTAAACTAGGCAGTAGCCATGATATCATTTCCTAAGACATCCTTAGCTACACGGTTGCCTCCAACAACCACAGATCTACAAATTGCAGAATATAGAAAGGACATGCAAAAAACAATTGAAGTATTGAAGTTGAAACAAATATCGGCTAAGGGTACACTTGCTGGAGAAGAACAAAGGGGAGAGCATATGAACCCAAGATATCCGTTGTGGGCAAAGAAACAACTCCAAACAACAACAAATTTATCAGTTTCCTTTTGCCCATATCGGACACCTGATCAACGGTGATATTTTCAGCTTGGTAATTGTTGCACTCTTTCACCAATTCGAATAGTTTGACATAAAAAATAATAATATTTTTTTAACTTTTTGGCCATGTAGACAGTTTGCATGTCTGGCGGCTACTTCTTTCAA
Source organism: Chamaecyparis obtusa (assembly GCA_027943335.1). Classification (NCBI taxonomy): domain Eukaryota; kingdom Viridiplantae; phylum Streptophyta; class Pinopsida; order Cupressales; family Cupressaceae; genus Chamaecyparis; species Chamaecyparis obtusa. The sequence continues at coordinate 87,705 of BSBK01012380.1, forward strand.
TGGCTGGATTGTGAAAATTTACAGGAACTCGTCCAACTGCACTTACTGCAGCTTGAATTTGGCATTTACCTCTGACGATCATCTCTGCATTTGTCTGGAAACTTACACCAACACCTCTATTTTTGTGCGTTCTCGTCTTGAAATTTGAGTGAGAGAGCTGAAAGATCCCCGCAAGAACTGACAAACCAATCAAAACTAAAAATGAATATTTTATTGTAATAAATTAATATTTGAGCAAGTTGTCCATAAAAAGTTTAGTGGAAGAAATATAGACAACGAATTCTAATATTTGATTGGCTACGTAAGCAAGAATTAATTCCTGCTTAGCTTAAGAGCCCCGGGCTATAGTTTTCTGGTATTACGAATGCACTTGTATAGGCTTTAGGGGAAATAAAATAATCAGTTGCCTTTGCCTTCGATATTACGTTCCATATTATATTGGAAAAAATAGTGTAATACAATAATAATCAATGAGGGAAGCGATCACTGTAATGAGATCATACAAAAAGGAGAAAACGAATGAGAGTACATCTTGTGAGCCTCGTGAATTGTCAACATCTCAAGGTCTAAAGTGAGTTGGACAAATGACAAAGGCAAAAGGGGAAAAAAATAACGTTAAGAAAAGCAGAAGAAAAGAGAGAGAATTTAGGCCTTGAATCCATTTACACTATTTGAAAAACTAACCGTAACATTCATTTCTCATTTTTGGAAGGTAATATTGACATCGATTCTATGAAAAGTAGTCTCATCATATTGCTATTAATACTAACAAATATTTTTATTTTATATTCAACAATACAAATTTTTAAAAAATAGAAGCTACAAGCTGAATATTAATAAATATTATCAATACTGGCGATAAATGTAGTCTCTAGAACGTAATCATAAATAATTAAAAATATCATTATTGTTGAGAATATCTAAAGGAGTCTTGTAGTGCCATGGTAATTTAGTAGGAGAAATGTTGTTAAACGTTAAACTTTGTGATAAAAATTAAGATTAGTATTATCAATTGTAATGAACAAGTGCATATAAATTGAATGCACAATGAACTCTATCTCCATCTATTAGGGTCTTATTGTGACGTTTGTCACACCTCCCTCATCTGCGACGGGACCCCTGTTCTTTCCTTGCCGGCTGGGTCCCTTTTTGCTTTGGTCTCAGTTGCTCTATTATTAGGGGTCCCTTAGGTTAGTATTCTTGAGAAGAAGTCTGAGATTGCATGGTGTCGTGACCAATGAAAAATCTGCAGCAGATATAAAATACACCCAACTCTTTTTTTTTCAAGGCATTCATGGAGGGAAGGTTGGAACATGAAAAAAAATCCCCAACTCGATGCAAAATGCACCTAGAGCGCAGTTCCTGCCCAGTCACAGTCACGGAATGTGACGAAAGGAAAAATCCCCGACCCCACGCAATGTGCACCCAGAGCGAGAAACAAAGACAGTCACGGAGTTTAACAAAAGAAGAAATCCTCCACTCACACCAATATGCGCCCAGAGTGCAATGAGGAGGTAGTTAAGGAATGTTTGAAAGAACAAAATCCCCGACCCTTACTTATACGCGCTCGGAGCGCAAAACGGAGGCAATTAGGGAATATTGAAAATAGTAAAATCCTTAACTCATGCCAAGATGCGCTCAAGGTGCAATTCACGCTTAGTCACGGAGAGTGAAAAATATTAAATCCTCTGCTTGGGTCCATATGCGCCTAGAGCGCAATCCGGAGGAGGTCATGGATTTTAAAAAAAATTAAAATCCTTAACTTGGCATAACGTACGCCCAAAATGCATTTCCAAGGAAGTCCTGAAATATTAAACAGGTGAAAATTCTAATGCGTGGAAAAAGGCAAAATTTTCGAATCTTGGAGGTTTTCAAAGGAAATTGAAAATTCGGAAAATGTTGAAGAGCTTCAATAAACTTGTAGAAATTGAAAATTTCTAAAACGGACCGGAAAAATTTCCAAAAAATCTTAAAAATTGAAAAACTTGAAAATTTAAACTGTTGGAATTTTGGAGAATTGAGAAAAATCCAAAAAAATCTTGAAATTTCCAAAGCGTGGAGAAAAAATAAAATTTTTGAAACTTGGAAAATAAAGCAAGAAATAAATCGATTTTGGATTCAAAATTAAAATTTTAATTGAATTTTGATTTTTTATTAATATTTAATTAAAACACAAAAAAATGATAAAAGTAATAAAAAAATGAAAATTCATGAAAATGGAAATTGCTTTAATTATTTTTTGATTTTATGTTTTAAAATTTGAAATTAATTAAATATTGATTTCATTGATAATTAACTAATTAACTCAAAAAATAAAAAAATGGAAAATAGGTTTTGGATTTAAAATCTTAAATTAGTTAAATATTGACTTAATCTTTAATTAACTAATATTTTTAAGCAATTAAAAACCAAAAAAAAAAAAGAAATTAGATAAAACTTCTCCATGAAGTCGAGCACTTAAATTAGAAATTGCCAAAAGTTGGAAGAAAAATAATGACAAATGGCAAGAAATCTCTTTGAAAACTTGGAATCTGCTAAGTTTAGTGCCTCATTTGAAAACAATTTTCCAGGGTTCCCAAGTTTATAAAAGAGACCCTCTCCCAATTCATTTTTTCACACACAAATTTTGAAGAGCAAGCTAAGTAGAGAGATTGATAAAAAGTCAATTTTTTGGACAGTGAAAAGGAGAAATGTAGATTTTCTTCACAAGCGAGACTTGGTAATTGAGGAACTCATCTATCAACATACTTTCCTTGGCTATCATTACCCTTAAGAATAGATTATGATCTCTGAACCCTAAACCCCTTTCATTTCTACATATCTGGTGAAAACCCAAAAAATAGTACTTAATTAAAAATCTTTTGATAGTACCCATATTCATCATGACATAAAGGATTGAAAACGTAAGGCCCCTTGTGATCATCAAAAAATCACATCAACACTGAGCTTATCCACAAGTCGAGGAACCTTGGAAGTTACCTTATGATCTTCTTGCATTTAGTATACATAGTACTTTGTTCAAGAGAGGATAAGATATCTTGATATTTTATTCTACTGTTTGGTGAGTCATAAAACACGCATCAACAGAAACTGGTGCTAAAAGGAGGGCATAATTGAAATTCATTTTAAAGCAAGTTAGAAAATCTGAATATTGGTGATGCGCAAACCCTCCATCATCACGCCATCAATAGAAACTAGCACTAGAAGGAGGGCCTATACTACAAGACATAATTTTGCATGTCATGAATTGATATGGTGCTTCCACATAGAGACATCGTACTATTTTTACAGGCTAATCTTGGATTTGGAGATGAAAAAGAAGACATCATTGTAGGATTGAACTCACTCACCCGGAAAGTTAAGAGAAGTGCAGCTGAGTACATGCAGGTGAGCTTTGTGTTAGAAGAAGAAGAAGAAGAAGAAGAAGGCTCAAAGAATTGAAATAGCTATTCAAAGAGCATTGGTTGTTCAAAGAAATCAATAGGCTCTGGCACCTCTAAGAAGGGATTAGAGTAGATTTCACATACTGGAGCACATTAATTCATTCTCGCCTGAGGTACACCAAAGAATCTTGAGATCCACTCCAGGAGAAAAAGAGTTCTCGAAGAACTAAATTTTGATCCAAAGCCTAGGCGAGGCAAAAAAGAAGCATCTACAAGTCAGAACTCACCAAGTGTAGCTGATCTTATGAGACAATTTCAAACTCCACCACAATAACTTTAGATACGAGGGACCACTCAAGGAGTTCAACAAGGAGCTACACAAATTCAATAGTTAATAGTACAAATACCTATACAAGCCATTGTATCTACAACCACCTGACAACAAGTTCCACCGATGACACAACAATGGCGACCGCACAATGCATCACCTCTGGCAACATTTTCTGCTTACAGTCATATGCCAAAGAATCCTGAGCATTTCTGCTCTAAGTTATTTGTGAATGATGTCAACCGCACTACTAATGAACATGTAAAGATTTTTGAAGATGCTTTGCAAAACATAAATGTTCAAGTTGAAGATGTGGCATGCAGATTGTTCCCATATTTATTGGGGAAAGAAGCATTTTATTGGTATATTAATTTACCCACGAATTCAATCCGAACATGGCAAGTGCTGAAGGAGGCATTATTGGGGAAGTTCAAATTGCCTATCACCCCTGCTGAATTTTATAGGCAATTCATTGAGATAAGATGAAAAGAGAGTGAATCTATTGGGGCTTTCAACAACATATTTTAGAGGGTTTACTCACGGCTACGTGATCCTTTCTGCATAAATGATGCTGCTGCAAGGCCTATTTACTATGCATCCCTCTATTGTTTCACTTCCATGTTCATCTAGAAGACCCATCCCACCGCTGGCAATTTAATCCAAGCATATGCTGAGGCTGAGAAGATCAGTTTACATTCACCAATAACCATTGTTGGAGCACCTGGTTACTTTGGGAATGCTAATACATTGAAATAGGGGATGTTGAGCTATGCTCTCCCTTTTAATCCCATTCATGCTCCTTCTAATCAGCTAGTGCTACATCTGGGAGCTCTGATATCTCACACAACACCTGCACAACCTGTATATCTTCAAAATACAACCACTTCTACAAGGACTTAGGAAGAACAAGATGAAATGAAAGACTTAATAGAACAAGTCAAGAAGTTGTCTACTGAAGTTACTTACCTCAGAAACTAGAATAATCAATTGTAAAACTCACAAAGGAGTTATCAGTCACATCAAGGAAATAACCAAGGGTATCAAGGGAATCCTCTGGCTCACCATGAGAATCATCAAGATTACAATCCAGGATACCGAAAAAAAAATCTAGGTTATCAAGAAAATAACTCTAGATATCAAAATGAAAAGCAAGGATACCATAAGAGATCATGGAATATAAATCCAAACAATGGCAGAGTTCCTTCACCATTGGACAATCCACCAACTTCTGAAAGTTGACCTACTAAGAAAGTTTTCCAAGCAGAAGCAACATTGTTTAGATGGTGTAGGCTACATGAAATAAATCAACACTATGAGTTACAATGCCAAGAGTTTCAAAGAGCAACTAATATCTTCAAAGGAGAAGTTAGAAATACTATAGCACCTAAAAATCCTCCGCCTATAGGCTATGAACTAGTACCTGCTCACAGAAATGACAAGGCATTTGTCTTTGATGATTTCAAGTTTCCACCTTCTGATTCTAAGGATTACATGCCCATATAAACTAATCATAAATTCTCTCCTGCATCAGCAAATGGTCCCGTGGAGGCGTCACGATATCAAGTTTCACCATAGAATCAGCCTCCACCTATTTCTCAAAATTAGCCACTATAGAGGGATGTATTTGTTTTCCCTCCACTTTACAATAGTGTCCTAGTGGAAGGAATAAGTGAAGTTCGAGATTTTCAACAAATATCTATAAATGTTGCATTAAAAACTTATTAGATAAATTATAGAAATCATGAGCCATTGACAACGTCAACTCATCCAAATAACTTTTCAACTCCCCCACATCACAATGCCAGTAATACTCCAAATCCTCTCAGGGATTCATCTGAGTATCGATAGCCTGGTAATGCACAAGGAGAAAGAGGTCAGTCTGTTGTGACCAATGCCTCACAAAATTAGAAAGGGAAACATGTGGCACATTCTACTATACAACATGGAGAGCAAAGACAAAATCTAGAGTAAGGACAAAATGAAAATCCTCCTAGGGAGGAATTCAAGAGGTTGAGCTCTTTTGTACTAGAGGAATTTAAGAAGATAAAAGTAAGTCTACCATTGTATGAGCTAATGAAAATTCCTGAGATAAGGGACACATTGTTGGGGAGTCTAAATGATGCACCTCCAAAGATCATCTTCCAAAATACTCCATACCCACATCTAGACAACTCCCTAACAATCATCAATCTAGTTTTGCACAAAACATGAATTTTGTTGAAAATGTATAGAAAAGTTCACCTAATGTCTCACAAAGTTCAAGCTTTATCAGGATGGTGCAAAACATTTTTGAGGAAGGAATCTTGAAAAATGACCATTCACTTCGAAGAGGAGAAACAATCAAGGGTCCCACTACTCTTGTAGAACAAATGACAAGTGGCATTCAGAATGGAAGCAACACTTGATAGAATGTGAACAATGAGGGATTCAATCCTAGAGCATAAAAACATGTGGTTTCTACCAAGGAAAAGAAGAGTATGCCCCTTTCCTTGTGTCAGTCCAGATTTTTGGAAAAATGTTGCATAACTGTCTAATTGACTCTTGAGCATCAAGTAATGTAATGACCCTTGACATATGTAAAAAATTGGGATTAGTCCCATTACAACTAGATAACAAGGTGACTCAGTTAGATAAAACAAAAGTTCCAGTTGTAGGAGAACTAAATAATATTCATATGCAATTAGCTTCAGATCCAAGAGTTCAGAGCTGTATTGACATATCAATTACGGACATTCCATAAAGATATGATTTTAAGTAGAGAATGGGCAAGGAAATTGAATGGATACATAGAAACTAACTTCTCACACATGTGACTCCCATGGAGAGGAATCCCAAATCAGATAAGGATATAAAGCATGCCAAGGCTTCAATTGTTGATAACTGAATACAAAGAGGATAATGAGATCCTATTCATGGAAACAACTCTGGGCTCTTATGCACCTAAAACTGGGGAAATTTTGATGCTACAAGGTTACAACCAAAGAGGATGCCCAAACATGATGCCCAAGTTTGTAGAGGCACCAACTTATGATAATTCAAAACCATCAATGACTGAAGGAATGTTTGAAAATTTTAGGAATTATGTCTTAAAAAGTGTTAAGAAAGAAGTTGAGCTGGGGAAAGACAGTCGCATTCAGAATCTATTGCTGCCTAATTGGTGCAGAATACACAATGCCTTTCATTCTAAAATATCATGCACAATGCACAGATCTGCAGTTGCACAAGTTTCAAAGATGGTCCCACAAGTATTAGTGGCATGAAATTTTGAAGAATTTATCGATGTGGAATATCCAAGTCAAGTAGTGACCTCAGAACCACAGTATAAAAAAGTTAAAAACTATGAGAAGAATTTTTTTGAAGAAAAAATGAGAAACAAGACAAGTAATTAAAAGGTGAACCTTCTGGTACAGAAGCTGACAATCAAGTCTGGACTCTATCATTTGATGGGTCAAAATCAAAGAAAGGAAGTAGAGCCGGCATTGAACTTGTTAGCCCAATAGAGGAAACCTATCTTGCAGCACATAGATTACAGTTTCCTTGCACAAATAATGTGGTTGAGTATGAATAACTAGTTATTGGATTGCTCCTCGCTATCCAGAACGGTGCCAAGATCCTGCATGTGTGTGGAGATTTAGACATAATGATGGGACAAGTTTGAAAAAAGTACACATGTCATGATAAAAGATTGGGTCGTTACCACAATAGAGTTTGGGATTTTATTGAAATCTTTGATGCCTCCAACATTAAGAGAATAAGTTGGACATACAATCCGGTCGTCAATCTACAAGTTCTTTGGAACCATTAGCCATGGATTGTGTGAAGAAGCTCACAGTTGAATTGACTTCCATGACATCTATTTTGTACAACATAAAAAACTTCCAAGTAATTGAAGATGATAAGCATGTCCTTGATTTCTTGATAAGTTCAAGGGTCTTTGAAGCACAAGTCATCTATGAGGGAGAACCATAACGAGTGCAGTTTGAAATAGATGAGATTATGAATTTAAGGACAAATACTATGCCCAAGGGGATTATTGAGCTAGAAATAATTTTTGATTCAAACAGATTGAGCACCCTCAATTATCAAACAACTAAAGGAGGGGAATGTGAAAAAGTTTTCTTAGGGACTTAGGAGAATGCTAAGAATGTATTTATTGGTAAAGTTTGTACTCCTCAGGAAAAGGAAGATATTCTGAAGCTTATGAGAGAATTCCCATATGTGATTGTGTGGGGATATGAAGATTTAAAAACTTATCATACCTTTCTCATTACACACACAAATCCACTGAAGCCAAATAGTAAACCATTCCGACAAAGGTAGAGGCTAATAAATCTCCTATTAGAGCCAATGATCCATCAAGAAGTGAATAAATTTATTTTTGCCAAAATAATTTTTCTAGACAGATACTCAATGTGGGTCGCCAACTTGGTTCCTATTAGAAAAAAGAGCAGAGAAATAAGACCGTGTGTTGATTTCCACAATCTTAATAGAGCTTCAGAAAAGGATAATTATCCAGTGCCATCACTAGATGAAGTTATACAAGGTTTAAATGGGTCCCAAATGATGTCATTCTTAGATTGTTATTATAGGTATAACCAAGTGATGGTAGAAGAAGAAGATATATTGAAAACCGCATTCACCTTTCAGAGAGCCATGTGCTATGCTTTCAAAGATTTGGTTGGGAAATGCATTATCATGTACATGGATGATCTCACTGTGTTTTCTTAGTGCAGAGAGGATCATATAAATTATTTAAAAACAATCTTTCAGAGATGCAGGAGATTTGGAATTTCATTGAACCCAAAGAAATGAATGTCTGCGGTCACTGAAGGAAAATTACTAGGACATGTAATTTCAGAATGTGGAATCTCAATTGATCTTGATCGCATCGAAGCAATTTCAACGTTGGGGTTTCCAGCTAGTAAGAAAGACTTAAAGTCATTCTTTGGAAAAATCAACTTTGCAAGGAAGTTCATATCAGAATTTGCAGAAATAGTCAAGCCACTAAACAACATGTTGAAAAAAGGTGCCAAGATAGACTGGACACCTGTCTCAAAGAAGGCCTTCAAAGATATAAATCAAGCAATTGTGGATGCTTCTATTTTCATAAGTCCAAATTACACTAGGCCATTCTACATCTATTCATTTGCATCATAGCATACATGTGCAACTATCCTCACTCAGAGGATGGAGGAGAAATATGAGCATCCTATTTCCTTTATGAGCTCACCATTGAAGGATGTAGAATTGAAATATCTAAACAAAGAGAAGCAAGCCTATTATTTGGTGAAGGGAATCAAGAAATTTTGACATTGTATTTTGAGAAGCCAGGTTTATGCAATTGTCCCAAATGCGGTAGTAAAGACATTATTGATTCATAACGAATTGGGAGAGAGGAGCGGAAAATGGATGTCTATCATTCAAGAATATGACATGGAGATACAACCTATGAAGCTAGTTTGAGGACAAGCTCATACATAAATAATCACAATAATTTGTCTCAGATTGGTTCAACAAGTATATGTGATGGAAGAAGTATCCCCGGATGAATGGTATGATGAAATTGTTTACTACCTCTAGAATCACAAGTCTCCTACACACCTAAATTATGTCCAAAAGCATTCCTTGAGAATGAAAAGTCAACAAATTATACTTCAAGGAGCAGTTCTATACAGTAAGAATCATGACGGAGTCTATTTGAGATGTGCTGGAAAAGAAGTGAAGAATATCCTTAAACATTTTCATAGCAAGTATGGGACCAGTCACAGAAGTAGTCTCTCTATGGCCCACTAGATTTCAAGGGCAAGATATTACTGGACCACATTGTTTAAAGATTCTTACGAACATGTAAAAACCTATCACATTTGTCAAGTATCTGTAACACATGAGAGAAATCATGCAATGCCTTTGCAACCTGCTATTGAAGTAAAACCTTTTGCAAAGTGGGGGTTATACTTTATTGGTCCAATTAATCTACCTTATTTGGGACAACATAGGTACATCCTGGCTGCTACTGATTATTGCACTCACTGCTCAGAAGATCAAGCACTAAAGAATCACATGATAGAAGTTGTTATCAAGTTCCTTAGAGAAAATAAAAATGTCACGAGATCCAGATGTCCACATACTCTTGTATGCGACAATGGTACTCCATTTAAATCTCTAAAGTTTTTAAAGTGGGTATTTGATTATGGGATTACCCTAAAGTTCTCATCAAGTTACTATCCTCAAGGAAATGGGTTAGCTGAGTCAACAAATAAGAATATGTTATGTGCTATCAAGAAGTTGTTGGATAAAAATCCCAGGGGCTGGCATACACAGCTATGATTTTCACTTTGGGCAGATAGAATAAGAATCAAGAGCTCTATAGGGATGTCCACCTATCATTTAGTTGAGGATCCTGACATTATAGTTTATGCAGGAATACATGGATGGTGAAGACATAGCATGTACACAATTGACACAATTGCTTCTCCTAGAAGACAAAAGGGATCAGGCACTGAAACTTTTTGTAAAACATCAAGCTGTGGTAAAAAGATGGTTCAATAGAATGTCCAAAGTTAAGGATTTTTGAATTTCAGATCTAGTACTTTGTTGGGATAAGGCCCATGAAAAGAAAGGTGATCATGACAAGTTTGATAATCTATGGTGGGCCCTTTTTAAAAATTTTGAGATACTGGAAGATAATGCATTCAAGCTGAGAACTCTGACAAGAAAGGAAGTCTCATTGCTTGTCAATGGAAAATTCCTTAAGCATTATTTTTGCCCTTAGATTTCGCTCTAGCAGCCTACCATGTATATAGTTAGTCTAGGTTTCCTTTCTGTTCTTTCATTTTGGTTTCCCTTTTTATTTGTACCTCCATTGGTTTGCTTTTAGTTTAGAGAGGATTTTGGTTTTCTTACCCTATTTCCTTTCCCATCATTTCTTTCCAGTTGGTGGGATTTTGGATTTCTGTAGTTTAGGTTGTTTTTGTTTTCCCGTAGTTTGGCGATTAGTTTAGGGTTTTGTTTTTCCTAGGCTTGGTTTGTTCAAGTGGTTTTGGTTTTCTTTTGGTTTTGGTTGGTTTTGGTTCTTGCTAAGTGGCCTGGAGGTTTGGGTGTTCCCATTTGTGTGAGGGATTTGTGTGATTTTGAACTTCATTTGAAGATCCCACCAAGTCTCGTTTATCTCATTTCTTGGATAACTATTTATGAAGATCACTAGAAACTAAGGTTGTCTTTCTTATATTTATCATCAGGTTGGAACACAAACTTGACTTGGGAGGTTAATCATGCACTATATCTTGACACTTGAACTTTGAGATTACTATATATTTCACAACTAACTATTGCTCTAAGTCCATTTTATTCTCTTTGGGAGAGGTCATCGCTTGTGAAAATTTTAAAATCTTGCTTCAGCACCACTGTAATTCCTAAACCCATAGTGAGTTTCATTTCTCACAAGCCAAAATAAATGAAAGAAATGCAATATCAATTGAAAAGGATAAAATAAAAAAATAAAAGAGAAAATGAAGTAATTGCCTTTTCGGGGTACACAAAAAAACCATAGGTGTTCGAAAGAATAACTCGTCAGAAGTGGGGCAATATGCATTGGTTTTACAATAACAACTCCATTGGAGCTATGGACGCCTAACTCGCAATAGGGATATGTCCATGATTTTTTTGGAGTTAAGAGGAATATATAGCTCGCCATGGCTGATCTTAGGGTTTGTAAGTGGTCTTATTGAGCGGGAATGAATGTATTTGCACACACATAAGTAATTGAAGGATGATGGTGTCTTGATCCAATATATGATTCTCTATCCCTTTCGAGTTACATTTCACCTAGTGGATTCACTAAATGTTGTGATGTTTTTCACACCTCCGCCATTTGTGATGGTACCCCAATTCTTTCCTTGCCAGCTGGGCCCTTTTTTTCTTTGGTCTTGATTGCTCTGATACTAGGGGTCCCTTAGGTTAGTATTCTTGAGAAGAACTCTGAGATTGCATGGTGTCGTGACCAATGAAGAATCTGCAGCAGATATAAAATACACCCAACTCTTTTTTCTTCAAGGCATGAGGGAAGGTTGGAACATGAAAAAAAATCCCCAACTCAATGCAAAATGTGCCCAGAGTGCAGTTCCTGCCTATTCACGGAATGTGATGAAAGGAAAAATCCTTGACCTCATGCAATGTGCGCCCAAAGCATGAAACAAAGGCATTTGCAGAGTTTTAAAAAGGAACAAATCCTCCACTCATGCCAATATGCGCCTAGAGCACAATGAGGAGGTAGATAAGGAATGTTTGAAACAAAAAAATCCCCAACCCTTGCTTATACATGCTCAAAGTGCAAAATGGAGGTAGTTATGGAATATTAAAAATAACAAAATCCATAACTCATGCCAAGATGCGCTCAAGGCACACTTCATACTTAGTCACCGAGAGTGAAAAATATTAAATCCTTTGCTTGGGTCCATATACGTCCAGTGTGCATTTTGAAGGAGGTCATGGAAATTATTTTAAAATGAAAATCCTTAACTTGGCATAATGTGTGCCCAAACCGCATTTCCAAGGAAGTCATGAAATATTAAAGAGTCAAAAATTATAAAATGTGGAAAAAGGCAAAAAAATTTGAATCTTAGAGATTTTGAGAGGAAATTGAAAATTCGAAAAACGTTGAAGAGCTTGAAAAAATCCGTAGAAATTGAAAATTTCTAAAATCGACAAAATTTTTTTCCAAAAAATCTTAAAAATTAAAAAACTTGAAAATTCAAATCATTGTGGAATTTTGGAGAATTGAGAAAAATCCAAAAAAATCTTGAAATTTCCAAAGTGAGGAGAAGAAATAAAAAATTTTGAAACTTGGAAAATAAAGCAAGAAAGAAATCGATTTTGGATTTAAAATTAAAATTTTAATTGAATTTTGATTTTTTATTAATATTTAATCAAAACACAAAAGATCGATAAAAGCAATAAAAAAATGAAAATTCATGAAAATGAAAATTGCTTTAATTATTTTTTGATTTTATGTTTTAAAATTTGAAATTAATTAAATATTGATTTCATTGATATTTAACTAATTAACTCAAAAAATAAAAAAATGGAAAATAGGTTTTGGATTTAAAATCTCAAATTAGTTAAATATTGACTTAATATTAAATTAACTAATATTTTAAAGAAATTAAAAACCAAAAAAAAAGGAAATTAGATAAAACTTCTCCATGAAGTCGAGCACTTAAATTATAAATTGCCAAAAGTTGGGAGAAAAACAATGACAAATGACAAGGAATCTCTTTGAAAACTTGGAATCTGCTAAATTTAGTGCCTCGTTTTAAAAAATCTTTCCAGGGTTCCCAAGTCTATAAAAGAGACCCTCTCCCAATTCATTTTTTCACACACAAATTTTGAAGAGCAAGCTAAGGAGAGAGATTGAGAAAGAGAGTGAATTTTTGGGAGAGTGAAAAGGAGAAGTGTAGATTTTCTTGACAAGCAAGTCTTTGTAATTGAGAAACTTGTCCATCAACATACTTTCCTTGGCTATCATTATCCTTAAGAATAGATTAGGATCTTTGAACCCTAAACCCCTTTCATTTCTGCATATCCGATGAAAACCCAAAGAATAGTACTTAATTGAAAATCTTTTGATAGTACCCATATTCATCATGACATAAAGGATTGAAAATGTAAGGCTCCTTGTATTCATCAGCAAATCACATAAACACCGAGCTTATCCACAAGCCGAGGAACCTTGGAAGTTACCAGATGATCTTCTTTCAATCTTAGCATGTGTGGTACTTTGTTCAAGAGAGGATAAGATATCTTGATGTTTTGTTCTACTATTTGTTGAGTCATAAAACATGCATCAACAAGTCTCAAATAATGTAAAAGGAGGAGGAACATAATTATGATTTAATTATCTATCTAGCTTTAAATTTTATTAGACTAAGTGGGGAGGTACAGTGAAATAAATAAGGATTTAGAAATGTATATTTCAAATTGAAAGTATGGTCATGGAATAAGAATAATAAAAATTCTTCTATGAATGTTGCTCTATAATCTCTATGACTCCTCAATATTTAAAGGATTATGGTAGTGCAACAATAATTTTGTAGGACAAACGTAGCTAGACTTGAGTCGTGAGCTAAAGGTAATTATGATGAATTATAATGAATATGTCAATGGGACCTTGGTCTATTTGATGTGTTCTGCAAGCCCACTAGAGATCAAGTCTTGTAGAGTGTAGCTGTGACATTGAAATAAGGTACCAGGCCCGGATTTTTTATTAGGTACATTGAAAGAAATAACGATTTATAGATTTAAGATTGAGATTGAAAATGTGGCGAATGGTTCTTGTAGATTAAATGTAGGTGTTGAAATGAGAATAATAAAAATTGTCAAGATATTTCTTCTAATGGCAAAGTTCATGTTGTAGGCACTTAAATGTTTTTGAATTCAAATCTTCTCCAATACAAAGAAGAAAATAATAGTAATAATTTCATTTGAAAATTGAAAGTTAAATGATACAATTAAGCATGTTAACTATTAACTAGTTTCAAATTTGAGAGATTAAATCTCAAAACAAATATATGAATAAGTTATTTAAAAAATTATGTAATAAAAATAATGAATAAAATAAAAAAGTTAATTATATTTTTATATAATTATGTTCATAGAGTTTACAAATTAATGTTACTAGCGTTAATTACATAAGAATAAAATATAATTATTATGATATTTTTAATTAATATATTATTTTTATTTTAAAATTTATTCATTCATATTCTTAACAAATATAGGAAAAAAAATATTTTAATTGAAATTTTTAATTCAAAACAAGAATAGATAATTAGTGAAATCCTCACTAGATTTTTTATTTATATTGTTGGAGAAAAAGTAGTTTTGGGAGAGTTATTTAATGAATAAGCTTTGTTATTTTAACTCTCCATTGCTTCAAAAAATATATCTTATATGATAAATGTGCTTGATAAATTAGTTTTTTTGGGTTAACCTTTTAAGTTTTATAAATATTTTGTATGAGAATTTTTATATTTGTATCTTGTGTTATAGTTTTATAAACTCTTAACAATTATATTATGTCATTTCTATTGTTGCACAAATGCTTCTTACATTATAGTTATTATTGAATTTAATTATTTTGGTTATTAAATTTGTTAATTTGAGTAATTATAAGTTAGTGCAAAATAATCTCTTTTTTAAAAATATTAAATAAAATACAAAACTTTGACATGAAGTTCTATAGATTTTATGCTTGTTTTAACATTTATAATAATTGAATAATAAGTCTTATTATAATAAGTGTTATTTTAATTATCTAATTTTATATTAAGTATAAAATCATAAATATATAATAAAATTATAATTATATTTAATATTATAATATTAAGTATAAGTATGACATTTACACATTAATCTAATAAATCATTATATACTTTTTTTTATTAAATATAATTTAATATAATATTATTTTAATATGTTTATTTTTTCTAATCTTAATAATATTACCCTCAGATATATTTGGGCTATAGTTAGGGTTATACTTTACATCATTGTTAAAATTAGGATTTAGTTTATGATAGAGTTAGAGTTAGGATTATTATTAGAATTAGAATTTAGATTTAAAATTAGGATTATAGGTACGATTAATCTGAATATCTAATTAATCTTTTCAAGCTATTTCAACCGATATATTGTACTCTTTCAATATTAACGAAGAATGCATAAATAAGCTAAATTAAATGTCCACTTTTGGGAAAAAAAATAAAAATTATTAAATAAATGCCGAAGTAAACTAAATAAAATTTCATGTTTCCAAAAAAACACATTATTATTAGAGATTTAAAATTACGTTTCAAGAACCCATATCAAATCTCAACAGTAGTCACACTGTTTACTTCCGTCGTCCCAAAAACGGCTGGCACGTCGATAGCAGTTGACGTCACAGTGGTCGTTACGGAAGGTTCTAACATATAAAATTTGGGTGGACGAGAGGAAGTTATAGCCCAGAAAATTTGGTCCTAATTATATTATCATGAGATATATAGGACGCGGCTATTCTCCCGAAGGAATGGAATGCACTGCCGTACTATTTTTGAAAAATCGAAAATGCAGTGAATTTTTTTTTAAATTTCAGAATCTGTTCTTGTTAATCTGCTCATTCTGGATCGAAAACAACCAGAAATTTTTGAAAAAAAACATAGGATATTTGCGGCTTTGGGAAAAAAAGATTTCTCAATAGTAGTGCATTCCTTCGGGAGGATAGCCACCGCGAGATATATTTGGGTTATAGTTAGGGTTATACTTTACATCATTGTTAAAGTTAGGGTTTAGGTTATGGATAGAGTTTGAGTTAGGATTATTATTAAGATTAGAATTTAGATTAAAGGTTAGGATTATAATTACCATTAATCTAAATATTTAATTAATCTTTTCAAGTTATTCCAACAGATATATTATTAAAGAAGAATGCATAAATAAACTAAATTAAATGTCCACTTTTCGAAAAAAAATTATTAAATAAATGCTATAGTAACCTAAATAAAATTTCATGCTTCCAAGAAACACTATTATTAGAGATTTAAAATTACGTTTCAAGAACCCATATCAAATTTCAAGAGTAGTCACACTCTTTACTTCCGTCGTTGCAAAAACAGCTGGCACGTCGATAGCAGTTGACGTCACAGTGGTCGTTGCCGAAGGTTTTAACATATAAAATTTGGGTGGACGAGAGGAAGATATAGCCCAGAAAATTTGGTCACAGCACACTGTAGCACTAAAGTCCGTGCATGTTTCAGAAAATTGCTCCACTACTCTCAAGTTCCCGCTGTCCAAATCACATTCAATTATCCCGTCACCTCTAAAAAGAAAAAGCCTTCCAAATGCATATAAGACTTCCCAGTGACCACCAATCCCTTCCATATTATCAGCCGTAGTCCATGCTCTCGTGTAGGGATCATATCTTTGCGCCCCACCAATCAGTAAATTTACGACGTGAAATACTCCTTCAATAATAACGCCTGAAACGAAGACAATTGGGTCTGGAGCTGGAGGAAGAAACTTCCATTCGTTTTTGTCTATGTGGTAAGCTGCAATTAATCCATCTACTTGAATGTAAACAGCTCCCTCAGCGGATGCACAACATGCCAATATTTTAGGAATAATGACTCCTTTCAATTCTCTAGCTACATGCCAACGAGCAGAGCAAAAATCATAGACCAGTATTGCTGTAGTGATTATGTTATCACCCCTGGAACCAATCACGACAAGTTTACTTCTGCAACACACTAAACGTACACAAACTTCAGGTTTAATAGCAGAGGGAATAGGGGAAAGTCTGTGCCAAGAGTCCCGAACAGGGTCATACATTGTTATATTATCATCATGGAGCAAACATATGAACTTTTCGGACAGTCCGGAGTTAATTCTGCAATTGTAGAAGCTGCTATCTTCCACCATGTCCTTCCAAGCTTTGCATACCTGTTTAAGAATGTTATGAAAGCGGAATTGTATCCTCATAAGGACCTTTCTAATCAATTCTTGGGGAACTTTATTGATCAAAGCCATTGATCTAAGAAGCAAAGGAATAAACCTCTGTGGCCTAGCAAACGAAATTCCCCAAATACTGCAATTTGCACTACTGAGGTCACCCTGGAAGCAGAGGGGTTGATAGTTTTTAAAGCCAGGAGAAAATGAACATTACCAGAGAAAGGGAATATGAAGGGACATGATCCTTGGAGCTTAAGTAGCAATCTGCAAGTATTTTTAACTAAGTGTTTAATTTGATGTACCGTTTACTCTTCCGTTATATGACTCGTTTTATTACTCTGCATTTAATCTTTGAATTCGAACAGTTCGGGAATATAATGTTTTTATAATTGATAACATTTCTGAATAGAAGCACAAAAAGATTGAAAAGGTTCTTTATATATTTTAATTAATCTATGTATACTTATTAGTACTTGCCTATAGGCTAAGTAAGTACTATTGCATCCATTTTTAGATTTCTTCCATTAACTAGTGATTAAAACTGATTACATGAACCAATAAAAATTTAACATATTTTATATTCTATTATAAATTCTAAGTTTTCATAGTACATATGCAATATTTTTCACTTTATAAAATTTTAAAATTATTTTTGAAGATGTGATTGGTCCATTTAGTTTGAGTCTTATAGTACGGATTTGGAAAATAAATTACTTCGCATAATGAAAACATTAGACAATAATAACAAATTCATGGTGAAAATGTGCAAAATAATTAACTAATAGATAGGGGACATTAAATGTGGATTTTTTATTTTTTTAAAATTATTTTGATAGGTTCTTATGAAATTTTTTATTATTTATTTATTATATATCAATAAATTTACATTAAAAGTTATATTTTATTAATTTATTTTAGTTTATACTATTTACTTTAACAAAATATTACGATTTAAATATAAATTTATGATATTATAATAAATATTATATTTTATTTAAATTAATATTTAATTTTATTATCTTAGTTTTATTTCTAAAAAATAATTTTAAAAATTATTAGAAAATTAATAGCACAAATAAAAATGTTTAATTTTTTAACTATGTCAAATATAATATTTATATTAAAATATTTTGAATATATATTTATGTTATTTTTAGTTGCTCAATTTCAAAATAAAAATTCTTGATTATTATGATTATTAAATAGAATTATACTTTATAAAATATAATAAATTTATTAAAATTCTAATTATATATTTCTCATTATAATTACAAAATATTAATATTTAAATTAAACTATAATAAATTAATATTTAATATTATTATAATAGTTTATTTTTAAAAAGTTATTAGATTTAGTTCAAAATATCAATTTATTTAAATTTATTTATTTATAATAGTTTTTTTGATCAGATTTAGTTATAATAGTTATAATGAATGTTTTTCATTATTATAATTATAATTATATAAATTTATATTAAAATTCTAATTATATTTCACAATATAATTACAATTGATTAGGCAAGTACTAGCCACTACATGGCACTTGTTATATATAAAATATTTGAAGAGATATCCTTCTCATGACATTTTCTATTGTACCTTACAATTTAATGAAAATAGGCGCTTCAAAAAGAATATCTCTCACGTATTTTATATGATTTTTCAAATATAATTATATCAAGGTTAGGTTTGGTGTTATGGTGGGTGTTAGGGTTAGGGTTAGTATTAGAGTTAGAATTAAGGTTAAGGTTAGCATTAAGATTAGGGTCAATGGTCTGATTGGGGTTAAGGTTAGGGTGTATTGTTTAGAGTTAGGAGTAGTATTATGTTAACAGTTAGTGTTAGGGTCTAAATAGGGTTAGGGTTAGGGTTAGGGTGTACAATTTAGAGTTAGGAGTAGTATTATGTTAATGGTTGGGGGTTATAGTTAGGGTTAGTGTTAAGAGTTAGGGTTAGGGTGATAATTAGAGTATGATTAGGTTTGTGATTAGCAATGGGATGTATAGTTTAGAGTTAGGATTAGTTTCATACTTAGTGTTACATTTTGGGTTAGGGATAGGGGTTAGGGTTAGGATTTGAATTAGACTTTACATAATATTTAGGGTTATGGTCAACGGTAGCATTTAGGGTTTTAATCTTTGAATTCAAATAGTTTGGGAATATAATGTTTTTGATAGAAAAAAGTAGCAAGAGGGTGCTGGCCCGAACAAGACTAAAAGCACATTAACAACATGTTAATGGAGATAGCCAAACAGAACAGTAAAGCAGCATAACCAATCACACTTGCCTCTATCAAAAACAAATTTAACGAAGCTAACTAACCAAAAAATGAAAACAAGCCTAAAGCTATTAATGTTCAGAGTGTTACCAATCGATAGCCACATAGGGCTAGTATCAAAATAATAAAAGTTAACAAAGTCCCCACACACAACATAGGGGAAATTCGAACAGTAATTAACTAGAATAAAAACCATAGAAAAAGATAATTTTTTCCTCCCAACTGCCTGGAAAGCAGAGTGTTGGACCATTCCTCCTAGAGAAACTGGAAGAGATCTTTGTTATCTTCATCCTTTGCCAGAGCACCAGCAACCAGTTTTTCCTGCACAAGACACAGATTAGTAGCCGAATTCCTCATAATTTTAAGGGCAATTTATTGGTCAATCTGCAGTGATTCTCTAGCCTCTGC
Organism: Chamaecyparis obtusa; assembly: GCA_027943335.1. Lineage (NCBI taxonomy): Eukaryota > Viridiplantae > Streptophyta > Pinopsida > Cupressales > Cupressaceae > Chamaecyparis > Chamaecyparis obtusa. The sequence goes on from BSBK01012380.1 coordinate 107,586, forward strand.
ATGTTCTTCTTGGGGTCCTCGATGTCTCTGTCTATCTCTGCAAATCTCTTTTTGAGGGCACCTCTAAAGCAATCCATCTCAGTGGGAGTAGTGTTGTCTTTGGGCATAGAATCTCTATTCAGGGTCCCAAGGATGGGGCTTGGGGGGGGGGGGGGTGGGGTTGATGGGGGTATTCAAATTCTGGGGGGTGGGGGGGGGTGGGTGTCAACCCTCAGGGGGCTAGTTAGATGGTCAGAAGAATCATTCAGGGATTCAGTAGATGGAGAATCTTTTCCAGAAGCCTCATAGGAAGTAGTCTTCTTCAGCCTTGACTTACATTGCTCTTTAGAAATTCTGCTTGAGCATCTACGACCGGTCCCACTAAGGTCCACCTCAATGTTGACTTGGCTATCCATGCCTTTTTTCATTTACTGTCTATGGCCAGTGTCGGGGGTGCTTTCAGACTCAATTCTGAGGTCCACAAAGTTAGAGACGTAGGAATCCTCCTGACCAGTCCACTCCTTGTGGGGTTTCTTGCATTTCTTTCCTCTGTTCGTAACAGGTTCGGTCTCCTGGACAATTTGGAGGGAGTGAGAAGAGGACTGGATAGGCTTGGCAGTTTTGGCTTGAGAAACATCCTGGGTAACTTCCTGAATTATAGGAGGGGGTTGGGGTGCTGGGCAAATGGCTTTGTGAAATTGATAGAGATGGAGGAGGAGGCCTTGATGGAGAATGGGAATAGACTTGTCCGAATTATCCTTGATATCCAAAATGTTGCTTTCAATAGAATGCAAAAGGTAAAAAGGAATAGACATCAAATCCTTATTCCTAATATGGTTTAGAAATGGCAGGTGGTAATAGTAGTAGACGGTGAACTTACCCTCCAATGTGAAGTACTTCATGATGATGAGAGAGATTTTGGGCCAAAAGTCAGGAAACTCCTCTCTATTAAAGCCCCCCTACTTCTTCACAGGTTTCTCACCCTCCTGGAAGAACTGGTTCAGGCTAGTGGGGTTTGGCATCCGGCTAGCTTTTTTGTATTTTCTCCCCGTCATAGGAAGCCCCGTAGCTTTAGCGATAACTTCTTCATTAAGTTGAAAGTGAATGCCTCCCACTGTGACCTTCCTATTGTTCCAGGTGGAGATGAACTGCTTCAAAATCCACTCATCATGTCCTCCTCTCGTCCACTCCATGAACCCCCAAATCCCGCACTCCTTACAATAATGAGTGACCAGAGTGTCATTGGAAAAGGCCTCGTCAATCTTATCAGGGTCTATACGAAGAGTATTGCCCCCCATCTCAAAATCTTGGTCTGCCAGCGCTAAGGAAGCCAAAAAACCAGAGAGCCGAGTAGAATTGCAAACTTTGGAAAACCCCTTGTTTTGACAAAACTTTCCCAAAACTGGGTTATACATTAAGTGCTGGCCCTGAGGAAATCTTTGGAAAAAGCACCCCGTACCATCAAAGCTAACGGATCTGTAGGTGTCTTTACTGGCAATAAAATTGAGGATACGCTTTTTGTCCAGAAACACCAAGTAGGCACCCTGAAATAGACATCCTTTACATCACACATTTGGAAAGTAATTATTAACATGCATGGGGTAATGGGAGCTCATTTTAATAATTTTAAAAAACTTGCGACCATGCCGGCATGTGATCCAGTACGATTGTAAATTAATCATGACAGCGGAGCACGTTAATTCAAATTCTTTTCCACCTTGATGAATTGCTGAGTCATCAAGGGCAAGTTGTTCACCTCATTCCAGGTGGTGAGTTTTTGCTGATGTAAGCCAATCGTAGCCAAAGAGTCGGCAACTTGATTTTCTTCTCTATACTTGTGTTCAATAGTGCAGTGCTGGAAGTTGTTCAGAAGCACTTTGATTTCTAGCAGGATGGGTTTGGTCCTCCATCCCACACTAGCCCGACTTTTGACAACCTGAATCACCACTTTGGAATATAATGTTTTTAAAATTGATAAAAAAAATTTATAGAAGCACGAAAAGGATTGAAGAGTCTCTTTATTTATTTTAATTATATATAATATAAATTTTCTTTCTCTTAAAAAGAGTAGAGGTCATTTATTTTATAGTTTATTATTATGTCACTATAATTAGAATCTGCAATGATTAACTCTAACTTATCAATATTTTTTCTCCATTGAATCAATTAGTTTGAGAGATTGACATTTTTATAGCAATAACAATTCTAAATAGCATATAAAATATTGATATGATTTTATATTTATTTTCTATTTCTATTAAGTGATATTTGATAATTCAAGATCTCATCATTTTTTCATTCTTTTAATAATGTAAGAATTATTTTTAATTTAATATTTAAATAATATTTTAATATAATTATTTAGATGGATTTTTTTAACAATTAAATATACATGTACTCATATAGAAAATGGGAAAGGGGAAATTTGAATTCTAGAGGAGCTGGAAATGGTTACAACATTGCTATAGGAGGTTTTGGAGTATCTATGGATGGATCAACAGATTCTCTCAGGGATTCCAATCCTCTTGTGCACTTCTAATCAGGAGAATTATATAGGAGGCAGCTCCAAGAAGAAAGATGTGGCAAGTAGTGATGTTTCTTAGTCAAACCTGTTTGGTTCAAAATCTAAATTAAAAGGAAAAATCTATCTCCCTTGTTTCTCATTTGGTAGACAGTTTTGGGTCTTTCTCGGTGAACACTCTAGATTGCTTGGTGGATAAAGGGATAGCCATGCGTCATGCTGACTAGTTTGTAAAATTATTGGGCCTTGACCTAATGTTGATTATGTTTGTGTGTGGGATTTTAGGAAATAGAAAGGTAAGGTCCAAGTTGATGTGTTTGATATGGCCAAATAATATTTTCACTTATGTTCACTTGTGAAAATGATTTTCTAGAAGCATTAGTAGGGGGCCCATGGATGTTTGGTAAGGTGTCCTTGGCTCTTAAGCACTTGAAACCTATATTTTCTCCTTTAGAATAGGCTTGTGACGTGGAAACCATGTGGATGAGGCTATTTGGGTTTCCTTTAGAGTTCTGGGATGAAGAAATATTTAGAGGCATTGAAACTAGTTTTGGGGAGTTGGTTATGGTGGATTCTATATCTCTTACTTGGTGGTGATTAGTTTATACTAGGATGTGCATTAATATCTCTCAATCCTCCAATCTCTCATATGTCATTACTCTCAAATCCAGGATGGGTAATTGGCTTCAAGTGGCCAACCCTTCAACCTAATTCCATTTTAAAAAGATGATCCATTGGGATAAATCTTGCCCCGCTAAGGCCAAGACTAATCCTAATAGGCCTATGAAGAAAGTCTTAAAATCTAAATCTACTTTATCTATGACTGAGGCAAGGAAGAATTGGGAGAGGCCAAATATGGGTATTTTCGAGCCCCATATCAGGTAGAATGTTGATAAGGTGATGGATGGGGGACCTCCTCTAGTGTTTCCTCAACTTGTATTTGTGGTTTAGAATATGATGTAAGATGATGGGTCTCTTATTTGAGATGTGAATTTTATCCCTAATGGCTTAGCCACTATGTCTCCTTTAGAGAAAACCTAGGATGGACAAGATGGGGTGTGTATCACTTCTCTAAAGGATAACTCTAGTATCAATATTAATCTACATATGGATTAGTTGTTTGGCTTTGACGATTCTCATGAGAAGGCAGTGCAAGAAGCCATGGCATGAGGAATCTGGTAATATGTCCTTACAAGCTAGTGAGCAGTTACTTATAAGGATATACTGGGTTGTGAAGAGATGTGGTATTCTTTAGAACTAGAGCGTGACATTGATGCCCCTTTTACCATGGTCAAATCTAAAAGTTGAAGGATGAATAGTGCCTCTCCATAGTGATCTACATGGAGAAGGACTAAAGTTGACTATGGGGCTACTACAATGGAAGTGGGTATACCTTCATCTAATCAAACTTGGACTAAGGTTAGAAAGGTGGAGATCATTGATGGAGTGAAAAGGAATTTGTTGGTCATGGGGATGACAAGATCCCCCCGACATCATAAATGGATATTATTTCATGGAATATAAGTGGGTTGAACCATCCCCATAAGAATGCTATCCTAAACAATCTGATTAGGGAGCATAAACTAGATATACGTGATGTAGGCAAGGTTGGTGAATCCAATTAAGGATAGACTGACCTTGTAGCCAAACCAATATGTAGTAGAAATACACAGAAGCAATAGAAGATTTGATATGAAATATAAGTCTTTACTCATCAAATCAACGATTACATGCAATGTGTCAGGTTGTAAGGCCTACCTAGTTATGGCTAGATACAAAGTAGGTAACAATCTACAAGATCTCATGAGATCCAAATATTTTCCCCAACATTAGCATTTGGCTAGCCCAGGTTTGTAACACATAGCACACTGGTAGGTACCCATGAAAGATCTAAACATGTACTCAAATTTCCAAGGAATCTTCCTACTCCTAAGCTCATAGGATACCAACCTTTTCAACCCACCATCTAATGGCCCTAAACATCTACCAAAGCATCCTATAAATACTGATTCCTAGCCACAAGTTAGCTAAAGAAACAATAAATCTATACAAACAAATATTAAATGCTAAAACATCAGTTGGCTCTCACATAGCCTTAAAAAATAAATAAACTCTCAAAGATGGTCACAAATGGTCATCAGATCCACATAGAAGAATGCAACACACTAGATCTAGGTCCCCACATGTCCAATAGTTAATCCATAACATGAGGAGTGCAACCAAATTAAATGCACCAGAGGGCCAAGCTTATTCATCTGAACAATCTAGTCGGTAAGCAAGAACACTGAATAACAGAGGAGATAACCGAGCACCAGTCAACCAACCACACCAGGAATGACCGATCAACACAGTTATTTCCAAGCAATAGGAAACTGATGCCTTCAGTTACCGAGCATCCTTCAGATACTGAGCACCCCCGTAACCAATGAAACCGAGCAACTAGTCTCCCAACCTAAGCAAGAACTCCACTAAACCAAGATCAAAACTAATAATCTACCTTCAAAGACAAACATATTTTTGGTTGATACAGGATTAACAAGAATCCTTAGATGCTCCTGCATCAGAAACCCCAGGTCAAAAAGATTTTCTCATAAGGAAATCAAGAACGCCTCAAGGGAATCAGAACAGGTATGCCAAATTTGTTCTTAACCCATATCTCCTCTTGCCCTCCATTCCAAGTGGTCTTCACTTGATTCACTCTCTTATGCAGAAAGTTCTTCTGCTGTCCACTTTCTTATCTTTTTGGTCGACAACCGATAGCAACCGACTTTGACCACTACCGACCATAGCAGTACTCGGTAAGGGTCATTCTCCTCAATAAACTCAGTATCCTCTGTATCCTTCTGCGTCATAAATGTCACCATCTGTTGAACCATCTCTACTAGAAAAACCATCTATTTCTTGATCTCAACAAACTCTTCAGATATCTCATTCTCCTTCTCTTTTAAACTAGACTATGTCGGAATAGGTTCCTCCACCTTCTGCTCTTGAGGTTTGCTACAAGGACAACACCTGATCACTCCACATCCTTTAACCCCTATCTCCTATAAAGGTATCAGCTTATGTCAAGCTCCTTCATGCCTAACCACATAAGTGTTACGACGACCATCAAACAACACATTTCTGTCAAACTGCCAAGGTCTACCAAGCAACAAATGATAGACATCCATAGGAAACACATCACATAGTATCTCATCATGGTAAGATCCAATCTAGAAATTAACCAAGCATTGCTCTTATACTCTAACCTTAGAAACATCTTGTATCCAACTAATATCATAAGGATTAGGATGCTTCCTCCTTTCTAAATATAATTTACTAACCATTTCTTCTAAAACAAAGTTCTTAGAACTGCCACCATCAACTAGAACATTGCATACCTTATCTTTGCATTTGCATCTAGTTATGAACAAATTTCTTCTTTGCATTGGTTCAGAGACACAAGTAGCCAATCTTCTAGTGACAAGAAATTCACCTTTCTCTGGAATGTTCTCAATATCTTCTTCAGCAACTAATGCAACTCTCTTCTTAGAACACTACAAACTTCTATGACCAGCTTCACCACAGTTATAACAAGTACGAGTGAACTCATTTTTCCACCTACCTCTTTGTCTAGCATTGTTAGTAACTTGACCACTTCTAGATCCAACATCAGGCTTAGGATTCTCTGTCACATTACTTTCAACAACTGTCTCACCAGTCTTACCACCTCGGTTCCTATTTTTTTGTCTACCTTCAAACTTCTTGTTTAGCTTCTCTTCAATCTTCAATGTCATCTGATAAGCATCACCTATTGTTGTCATCTAAATAGTAAGCAATTCTTCTTGAATACTAGGTCTCAAACCATAGACATACCTAGCAACCTTCTCTTTATCAGCTTCAGAATGACCAGTCCTAATCAGAAGTCTGTAAAACTCCTCGGTATACTCCTATACCAATTTTTTAGTCTACTTCAAAGCTTGCATCTTCTTGAACATCTCCAATTGATAATCCACCAGAATGAATTGATTCTTCAACTTGTCAAGCATTTGGTTCCACTTAGTGATCTTCTCTTTTCCTCTTCTATCTCTTTCCAACTAAACTTATCTCCACCAAATATTTGCATGACCCTTCCACTTAGTCTTTCCAAACCTAACTCTATCATGATCTTATATTTCTTCATACTCAAAGTATTTATCAATCTCATTGATCCAATTAATCTATTCTTTAGGCATAAGACTTCCAGCAAATGTAGAAACTTCAATCTTAGGTCTCTTCCCAATCTTAGACATAGCTTTCAGGATTCTATTCTCCTTTGGATCTCTAGCTTCTTCTACAACTTCTTCAAAATGATCTTCTTCTTTAGATTCATCATCGCTATCCTCTCTCAAGGTAGGCTTCTTTTTCTTCCTTAACTCCTCTTGTAGGTCTTGCACTTGTTTCTACAAAGCCCTAAAATCATCAAGACTGAATTCTCCAACAACTTCTTCATCTAAAGTCTCACAATTTCTCCTCTAAGGCATCTTCAAATCAAGATCTAGATACACAAGATCCACTTGGCTCCAATAGGAACAAACTTTGCACCAGTAGGAACAAACCTCACTCAAATAGGAATACACTTCGCTCTACCAGATCAACTTGCTCCAATAGGAACAAACCTTCGTCTGATACCACCTAATGCAGTCAAGGTTGGTGAATCTAATTAAGGATAGACTGACCTTGCATCCAAACCAATATGCCACAAAAATACATAAAAGCAACAATAGATCTGATATGAAATAGAAGTCTTTATTCATCAAATCAACAATTACATGCAATGTGCTAGGCTATAAGGCCTTCCTGGTTACGACCAAATAAAAAGAAGGTAACAATCTACAAGATCTTGTAGGATCCAAATCTTTTCCCCAACATCAATATTCAGCTAGCCCAGGTCTGTAACACACAGCACACTGGTAGGAACCCAGGAAAGATCTACACTTGTACTCAAACTTCCAAGAAATCTTCTCGCTCCTAAGCTCGCAGGCTACCAACCTTTTCAACCCACCATCTGATACCCCTAAACATCTACCCAAGCATTCTATAAATACTGATTCCTAGCCACAAGTTGGCTGAAGAAACAATAAATCTATACAAACAAATATTAAATGGTAAAACATCAGTCGACTCTCACATAGCCTTACAAAATAAATAAACTCTAAAAAATGGCCCCAAAAGGTCATCAGATCCACATAGAAGAATGCAACATGCCAGATCTAGGTCCCTACATGTCCAACGATCAATCCATAACATGAGGAGCACAAACCAAATTAAATGCACTAGTCAGCCAAGTTGATTCATCCGAACAATCTAGTCGGTAAGAAAGAACACCGAACAATAGAGGAGATAACTGAGTGCCAGTCAACCGACCACACCAAGCATGACCGAGCAACACAGTTATTGTTGAGCAATAGGAAACTAATGCCTTCAGTTACTGAGCATCCTTCAGAGATCGAGTAGCCTGGTAACCAACGAAATTGAGCAACCAGTCTCCCAAACTAAGCAAGAACTCCACTAAACCAAGATCAAAATTGACAATCTACCTTCAAAGACAAATATATTTCTGGTTGATACAAGATTGCCAAGAATCCTAGGATGCTCCTACATCAATACGTCTAATCTAAGAAACTAAAATATCAAAATCTATGATTGTAGATTTGAAGTTAGTTGTCTATGGTGATGTAGGTGTTCATTGTATTGAAATTCAAATGGTGCATGAGGAGGGATGGCTATGTTTTGGAATTACAAGATAGTGAGATGTAGAATTATTTTGTCTTCTCCTAACCATATTACTATTGGGTTTTTTCTTTTTTAATGAAGGTATCTATATGGTTGTTTCAAATGAGTATGCCCCCAATAAAAATGTGGCTCAAAGCCTAGGGTTGTGCGAGTCCATTGTTGCCTTTGGAGATCAACTTCATACAAGTATATAAGTGGTTATGGGGTATTTTAAACTCCTATCTTTATCTCTGAGAAAAAATAAAGTGCTCCCACAAACTTTTATAGCAACCAAGACCTTTTACAATTCATCAATAGACGAGGTCTTATGTATTTACATTTATATGTAATTTTTTACACTTTGTATAATATAATAATGGAATAATATTTAATTTAAGCTAGGTTGGACTAGGTATTCATTTCCCCTTTTTGGATTTGAGACTTTGATTGTAGACTCTCATCCGTATCTAGAATCAGGTTGGAACACTTTCCCAAGTCTTTTACTATTGATAAGGTGAATAGAAAGAAAAACTTTCATTTTTGTTTTGAGAAGATGTGAACTTCAAGACTAAGATTTAAGGAGAAATTAAGAGAGTATTGGGATATAGATATACAACGTATTTCTATGCATTATATAGTGAATAAGCTTGCTACTATAATAGATAATGTTAGAAAATAGAATAGATCTGAGTTTGGGTATTTTTCTAGGGACAAAAATTACTACAAGATAGAGATAGATCATATCCAATCCTAGATTCTAAGTCGTGGTTCTAAGGGGGACCTGATTAATTAGGAAATTTCCATTCTCTCTTAACTTAATGATCTTACCAATAAGAAAGAGGGGTTTTTGAAGCAAAGATCTAGGTATAACTGGTTGAAAAGTGGAGATATGAAAATAAAATTCTTCCATATGTATCCACTTTATTAGAAGGAATGGGGTTGTGGTTCAAAATGAAGATGACATTATGAAAACTTGTTACAACTTCTTTTCTTTCCTCCTCACTCATTATCAAAGGCTTAATGAGGACATTTAAAAAGAGTTCCATTGGGTGATTCTAAACCTTGTTAATGAAGATATGAATAGAACCTTGAAAAAAATTCAGACTAATAAGGATGTGAATGAGGTTAGCTTCTCCTTTCAAGGGAATAAAGATCTAGGTTTGGATGGATTCCCAATGTTCTTTTTTCAACAATATTGGGATTGTGGCTAGATATTCTGTGACTATTGCTAAAGATTTTTTTGATTCCAAGTCTTTGATAAAGGAGTTTAATGTGACCTTCATTTTTATTATTGATAAGAGGCCTAGAGATAAATATTTTCAATATTTTAGACCTATTAGTCAATGTAACTCTATTTAAAAGATATTGACTAAGATTATTATCTTACAATTGAAGCCTTTTTGTCTTCTCATATTGCTAATCAATATAATGGTTTTGTTTTAGGAATGAAAATACTTGACTTAGTGATGTTGGTGCATGAAAAAATCCACTCTTTGATTGTGAAGAAAAAAGATGTCTTTCTCCTTAACTTGGACCTTCTCAAGGCCTATGACAAGGTTAAACGATCATTTCTCTTAAACTTCATTTTATCATTTGGCTTTAATGGTACTTTGTTGAAAAACATCTTTCATCTGATTTCAATGGCTAAATTTGTAATCTTGGTTAATGGGTCCCGATATGGCTTCTTCTTTGTAGATTGTGAAATATAATTTTTCTTTCTTCTTGTCCAAGATATAAGCCTTTCACCTAGACATATTGCACCATCACTTGTTTTCTTTCTATCATCAATATTTCCTGCCCAATCAACATCATTAGACACACTTAAATAGAAATCACAAATGTGAGCATACCACAGACCATAGTCAACTTTCCCTTTCAAATAATTGAATGTCCTTTTTCCTACAGGTATGTGAGATTCTTTAGGATTTTATTGAAATCTTATCACTTTTACAACTACCTGAGAAATATCTGGTCTATTATGAACAATATATTGCAACTTACTGATCATATATTTTTACAAGGTAGCATCTAGAGCATCATATTTATCATCTTTAGACAATTTACATCATGTTACCATGGGGGTTCTAACTAGTTTAGAGTCATCCATACCAAAAGTCTTGAATACTTATTTCACATATTTTGATTGACTAATATTTATACCATTCTTTAGTTATGAAACTTGCAATCCAATAAATAAGTTGATGTCCCCAGTCATAAAAAATTTAAATTCCTTCTTCATTTCTTCAAAAAATGCTAAATTCAACTCATCATTTCCTCCAAAGATTATATCATCAACAAAAAATTTAGGTATCAATAACTTATCTCCTTCAAATTGTTGGTACACATTTCTATCATCACTTGTTTGATTAAAACCTATCTATATCATATAGGAATGTAACCTTTCATACCATACTCTTAGTTCTTGTTTTAGCCCATATAATTATTTATGCACCTTGGAAACCATGTCCTTGTCCTTTGTCAAAGAAAAAACATCAAATTGTTCTATGTAGAACTCTTCTTCAAGAAATCCATTCATGAAAGATGACTTGACATCCTGTTGAAAAACTTTGAGCTTTTTATAAGAAGCATAATAATGTAGAATTATTACTCCTAATATTTACACATAAGAAAAAAAGTCTCTACACAATTTATTCCTTCTTCTTTTGATTAGCTCTTACAGACAAGGCTTGCTTTATTTCTGATCACATCTCCATCTTCAATCAATTTTTTCCTAAAGAACAATTTGGTATCGAGCATATTGTTATTTGCAGGTGTAGGAACAAGTGTCCGTGTATCATTCTTCTCAATCTGATCAAGTTATTCCTCCATATCCTTAACCCATTGTTCGTCCTTGATAAATTCATTCACTATATTAGCCTCATTCTTGGAAATCAAAGAACTAATTTATCTAAGATTTCTTTTAGTTAGAACACCTGCATTCTTATCACCTATCATTTGATCAGCAGAGTGAAAAAACTTCACATACCTAAGTATCACTGGTTTAGGTCTACGAGCTTCTTCTTCTACTAGTTGAATCATTTCTTCCACATTGTGTTGTTCTATCAGTTGACCCGATTTAGCTTCCATGTACATGATCTCCTAATCATCTTCAATCACTTTCTTACTTGAATCATCATATTTTTCAAGGTATTGATCCACCTTTATATTTTCACTCTCTATCATCTTGTTAGTTCTCTTATTGAAACATTTATATTCTTTAATTTTAGTAGAATAACCCAAGAAAATACCTTGATCAATTTTTGGATCTAACTTACCTATGTAATCATCCCTCCTAATATAACATCTACTGCCAAATACCTTAAAATATTTAACATTACGTGAGTGACCATACCATAGCTCATAAAGTGTCTTATCAGTTCCTTTCTTTACTTAAACATGGTTCAATGTGTAGACAAATTGAAAAAATTGGGATGATTCTGAGGTTAATAATGAAGTTTGTTATGAAGATCTATGGTTTAAAAAATTCAAGATAGGATAATGAAGATTGAAAATGTGTTATGAGACAAGTTATGAGGAAGGTTGAAGTGGCAAAATCAACGATGGAGATTAAGAGGCAAAATATATGGCTGAGAAGAAAACAGTTAACCATGTCTATTTTAGTAGACAAGAGATACACCACATGTATGTGTGTGATGAAAAGATTGTATACATGTGTAGCTAGTCATATAGGTTAAAGAGAGAACTAAGGAAACCTGTAGACTACACCGAGCATTATAAAAATGAATTGACTGAGAAGAACAGAGTTGGAGGATGAAAAGATATTGAAGAGATTATATTGGAAAGATGTATTATGAGCTTAGCATAGATCTCTAAATATTTAAAAATAAAGTTTTAATTCAATCAAATCATTTACTATTGCATTCTAACCATTGCTACCAATAAATCTCTTACCTGAGTTGGACTTAACAATATTTATTTCATTATGACATTCAATGAATGTTGATTGTTTTCTTGTTGACACAAGTATGGCCACAAAGAACTCTTAGTGATATATCCTCTAACAAGGTCACACCTTATATTGTGTTTTGTAACCTTTAATAGGGTTGTCCCTTAATCGAGCTCACTTCAAAAGAGAAATTATTTTGGGGACTCGTCCCATGTGGTTTTTCCCCTAATAGGATTTCTACATTAAAAATCAAGTGTTATATATGTGTATGGATGTGATGATTTGTTTTTTATTAAGTAAACTAGGTTTTACAGGGTTCCTGAAACCCATAGCTCTAAAGAAGAAGTTTGAAACAAGTATAAAGCAGACAAGAAATAGGAAACAAAAAAGCCAAGGCTGAAAAGCCTAAGAAGAACAGAGTAGAAAAGGCTAGTGAAAGCTGAAAAAACCCCAATCCAGAGAAGCAAAAGTAGGACCAAATAGCCCAGAAGTTGAGCTAGAGACAAATCTATTCAAAGAGTGACTGAACAAAAAGGGAGACAACCACCTTCCTCTAAGCCAATCAATGTGGTTGTAAGATGATTCCCTTAGTACAATGGAGTCTTTCCTTTTCTAGGATACTCTTCACTTCAATGGGAAAATCTTCTCCTTTTTTCCAAGTCATCTTAGCTTCCTTCGTGATGGCCAAGTATGCAAACCAATCAGCCACACTTTTGTCTTCCCTGTACACATGGGATATAAACACCTTATCAAATGAGTTGAGAATGTCCCAAGTATTAGCAATGATGTTGGCTATAGTCCATGAGGGAGGTTCTATGAGGTTTAACCAGTTGATGATGTTCATCGAATCTCCTTCCAGCCAGATCCACTTGACCCCCATTTCATAAGCGAGTTTGGTGACCTAAAGAGCCGCACAAGCTTCATCGTAATGATTGGTTTAGGCACCCAAAGGGAGACTAATAGCCACAATGCCAAGGCCAAAGAAGTTCTTGATGATTCCTCTACTTCCAGCTTGTCCTGGGTTCCCTTTTGTAGTGCCATCGAAGTTGGCTTTGGTCCATCCAGTCGGGGGGCTACTCCACTCATAATTCTATCTTTTTTCCTGGGTAGCTATCTGGGACTTTCCTACAAGATGGTTAGATCTTCAACAATAGAAAACGTTCTCCTTGGATTTTATCAAAGATAATTTTGGGGGGAAAGGATAAATCACAAAAAATATGATTGTTGCACTCCTTCCAGATTTTCCAACATAGATGAGGAAGGATCTAGGTACAAAATAACCATAAGTCTTGATTAAACCTTTTGAAATTCCATTGGGAAAAGAAATCAATGAAAGACAGGGGAAAGAACCATGATAAATTCAGGACTGAGAAAAGGTATTTCCATATTTACTAACATAGGAGTAGTGAATGAAAAGATGGTCCATCGATTCCTCTTGACATTTTCAAAGAATGCACCTGTTTGGAATGTGGAACCCGTGCTCGATGAGATTGTCCACTATGAGGATACGGTTCTGGAGTAGGAGCCAGAAGAAAAGATTGATTTTAGGTGTGAGGCCTAGAATCCAAGCTTTGGCCTACATTGGCTTCATATCATGGGTTTGAGGGATCTATGAAGAATAAGTAGATGCCATTGTGTAGCTTCCATTTGAAGAGTCCTCCTAGATTATCTTATCCTAATTAGGTGAGAGAGAAACTACATTGAGATCAATCATCAAAGGAGATAGGTCTTGTGAAATCTGAGTGAGATCCACCCAGTTGTCATCGCTTCTATAGTTGCTGACTTGAGACCCATAGGTTTGGGTGCAAACATGTCTCCAAGTGCAGAGAGACTCAAAGTTTCTCAAGCTGCCCATTTGAAGCCAGTTGTCATATCAAAAATTGATAGAATGTCTATTTCCAATTTTCCACTTAGCTCTAGATTTAGCTAGCTCCTTGGCATTGAGGAGGCCATTCCATATGACAAAACCTTTAGGGGAGTCAGTCTCATCCAAAAGTCTATTTAATGAGCTATGTGTTAGGTATTTATCTTCAATGGTATCCCGCCACTCACCTTTGTTGTTGAAGATTCTCTAGATCTATTTAGCTTTAATGGTTTTGTTTATAGGCCTTAATTTCCTAATGCTGAGGCCTCCAGCATTTTTAGGGCGGCAGACTTTTTTCCAAGCAATAAGGGGAATACACTTGTGATCCTCAGCTCCTGACTAAAGGAATCTTCTCTAGATTCTTTCCATAGCCTCTGCAACTTTAGCCAAAATGGGGAAAAGGTTGAGGGCATAAGTTGGGAGATTTTGTAATATTGATTTGACTAGTTGGATCTTTCCAGCCAGTAAGCTTCTTGTTGAATCTATCAATCAATTTATTCCAGAAGGCTTCCGGTGGTTTGACACCTAAGGGAAAACCCATGTAGGAAGAGGGGAAGGTGTTGATGCCACATCCCAGAATATGAGGGATGTGATGATTTGTTATTTTAATTTACACATTATAATTACTGGTTTGATTGGTATATACACTAGTTAATTTACTGGTATTTGATTAATGAACAAAAAGGCACAGACAATATTTTACCGAGTTGTTTAGATTAATTAAAAGATTTTTTTAATACATATCGAAGTGCTTAAGACTATAGCATAATTGGAGTTAACTGATTCACCTCCCCCCTCTCAATTATCTAATAATTGGTATCAGAGCAAGAGTACTTGAAGTAATGTTAGAAAAACTTAAGTTAAAGATCATAAGATGTATAAGAGAGAGGTGCCAAAGCTAAACAAAGACAATTTCTTAACATGGAAAAGCAAGATTAAGTTATATCTATCAGGGATTGGATATTTGTACCTTATTACTTGGAAAATGAATTCATAACTCCTACTGGTCCTTTGACTATCAATTAGATGAAAGGAAGACAAGAACCTAATGCAATGATGACAAAGATTGATTCTTCCTTATCAAATGTTGAATTTGAAGACATCAAGAACTATACAACTACAAAAAAGATGTGAGACAAGCTTACATTAGTTCATGGAGGTTATGTGAATGTGATAAGGGAAAAGGTAAAAATCTTAAGAGGAAAGTTTGATGATATGAAAATGAAATAATATGAAAACATTACTCATTAAAGCAACTGAGTTAAAAAAGTGGTGAATGCTATTTGACAAGTAGGTGGAACTATTAATGAAGGCACCGTGGTAAGTAAAATTCTAAGATCAGTATTTCTTGGATATGTAAAATTCTAAGATCAGTATTTCTTGGATATGCTATTAGATTTCCTACAATTCATGAAATTAGAGCAGCAAATGAAAATAATGTTTCACTTGATAGTTTTATTTGAAGATTGACTACGTTTGAGCTTAACAACTATGAAAAAAAGAGTATTTTACCTAAAGTATAATCTCCATTTATTTCATCTCTGAATATCATAAGATCAAGCAACATACATAAGATAAGAAATAAAAGTGATGATGAAACTAATGAAGATGACCTTGATGAACTTGAACCATTAATTGATAGAAGTCTACAAAAAGGAAATGAAAGATATAGAGGGAAACTACCCTTGGTATATTTTAATTGGAAATATATCAGTTATATTGTAGAAAGATGTTCTAAAAATAAAAATGACGATAAGACAAGTGAAATATCCAATGAAAGAAATAATGACAGAAGAGACTACCGAAATCACAGAGGCAACTGACATAGAAGGATCAGAGACAACTGATACTACATCGATAAAGGAAAGATGGATTCCTACCTAATAAAAAATGAAGATTATGACACTGAGTCTAAAACTGATAATGAAATATAAATGGTGTTTGAGGCTTTGAAGGAAGATTCTAAAGAAGAAGAAGAAATGTATGTTGAAAAGAACTTATTTCTAAAGTTAGCAAAAATGATTCTTGGATTATTGATAGTGGCTATACACATCATATGAGTGGTGATGAAGAAAAATTTAAATATATTGAACATTACAATGGAGGATCAGTGAAAATGGGAAATGATATACCTTGTCTAGTGAAAGGTAAAGGATCTATATTATTTAATAATAAGATCAGATGTGAGAATGCATAATGTTTGAAAGCACTTAACTATAATCTGTTGAGAGTAGAACAACTGAATAATATAGGTCACTAAGTAGCATTTGAAAATCTAAGGTGAAAATCTATAATGAAGCTGTAAAACTAATCAATATTGGTGAACAATCAAAAGGTAACTTATTCTATCTAGACAATGCTGAAAATTCTTATTTGTTGGCTAAAAATGAAGATGTCTAGTTATTCCACAAAAGGGTATGTCATGCAAATTTTGGAAACATGGTTAAGATTAGTAAGAAAAGAATAGTTAGAGGTTTATCAAGAATATCTAAACCTGACCATGTAACGTGCAAACAATGTCAAATGGGTAAACTATAAAAATCTAATTTCAAGAGAAAACATTACTCATCTGAAGATATTCTGGAGTTAGTTCACACTAACCTAGGTGGTCCAATGGGAACTCAAAGTTATTATCAAGACAAATTTTTTATCTTATTTGTTCATGACTTCTCTAGGATGATGAATGTGATGTTCTTAAAAGAAAAAATTAGAAGCTTTCAAAATGTTTAAGTAGAAAAATAATGTGGTTAGAAAGTGAAATACTTAAGGTCAGATAGAGGTGGTGAATTTATTTTTGACAAACTTACTAACTTTTGTAATGAGCATGGAATCAAGAGACATGTATCTGCACTGAGGATTCACCAGTAGAATGGGATTGCTAAAAGAAGAAATAGATCAATTGTTGATTATACTAGAACATTGTTGATTGAAAAAGATGTTGCACAAATTTAATGGAGATAAGTTATTAGCACTACAGTTTACATACTAAACTGAGTTCAATTGAAGAAACAGACAAATAAGACACCTTATGAGTTATGGTATGGTTAAAAACCTAATGTGAGTTATTTAAGAATATTCAAAAATAGATGTTATTGTTGTGTTTTGTTGTCATTTGATCCTTATATTTCCTCTTTGCAATCTGTCACACCTGTTTGACTATTGGTCTCAGCAAGAGCTTTGTGTTGTTGGATTTTTAACATGTGACAAATCTCATATGTAGCTGGCAATGCTCCAAGAGTTGCTCATTCACATGTGTCACCTTTGCTTGCATTTTTGAAACTCCTTGCGGACCCGTGAAAATGGTTTGATTATGGAAATAACAAACGTGTCTCTAGAATATTATTATTCTTCAAGAACACGACCTGCTTGATCTCTTACTCAAGGTTCATTGTATGTGCATGTGTTTCAAGGCTGGAGTTTCTTTTTTTAAATGTTGGTGCAAGAAACTCTACAGTGTGCATTTTTCAAATGATGTGTGAAGTGACCCATGTTTTCTTGGGTCCACATACATGGGACAAAAACAGACTACTGGACCTGTCTGAAATGGAAATATACATTTGTGTTTCTTTCTTGGTATAAATAGTGGATGCGAGCAGGTGTGTGAGCTAATGTCGTGAATATTTTCTTGGTGATTATTATCTGTAACTGGTTGGTTTAAATGTTTTTAAGTTAACAGCTTTTGAAAGTCTTTAAAAAATGGTGCACGTGCCTTCTTAAAAATGTTTCCTATATTAAAAATGGTGCTAGTCATTTAAATGAGACTGGAGAATATATTGGTACAAGAAAATTAGATAACACAAAAAAGATACTCATCAATGATGCGGTTTTGTGGTGTCATTTCGATAATAGTCTTTTGATCATATAGAAAAAAATGCATGAAGTTGTAGCATAGCGACAAATGGAAAAAAATGCAGAAAAAGTATTGGGTGTGATTGGGAGAATGTGATACGGGCTTTCTGTGTGGTTAAAAAAAAAAAAAACAAGCATTGGTCTTAAAAAAATGGAAGAAGAAAGAAAAAACTAAGTGGGCTATCTTTTTTCACCTGATAAGAAGATCAAAGATTTTTTTTGGGGATAAGACTATAAAATGAACACACGAAATTGCAGATTGCATGTGTTAGTAGCTTCTATGAGGCATCGGGTAGTATGAAAAAAAAGCTGTTAAAAAGGGCTCTATAGTTTCCTGTGACTATGGAATACACATGTCCTTGGTGATATAGAATAGTTTATGTAAAATCAATAGTGAATTATAAAGTGAAGTGAGAGTGTGCATGAATAAGAGTGTGAGGAATTAAGAGCTCAGTGTTTTTGTGGCGACAGTGTATGCATGGTTCTTGCAGCTGAGACTAGGGAAGAGTGGAAGGATTGATAAGGAGACACAAAGAGACTTCAAAATAGTAAGGGGGAGTTTTCTTTGACTAAAAATTTGAGGAAGTCTGCAAATAACAGTGTCTTCATGTCTCCATGAAGATACCGAATGAACTTTTGTGTTGACTCATTGTTTACCTCTTGTAAGGAAGGTTGTTGTGTTCTAAGTCAAGTTGAAGCCTGATCTTCTAAGTGTTTAAGGAGAGTTGTAGCTCTCGATTGTAATGTGTATTTTCCCTGTTGACTAGTGATGTCGTGGTTTTTACTCATCTTGGGTTTCCACAAGAGAATATCTATGTCCTATCTTCCATTGTTGTATTCTTTTAAATTATATTTTGTATTATTTAGCTTAGGCTATGTAAAATATTGATTCACCCCCTCCCCCTCTCAGCATTTTTTACTTTTCAATCGGTATCAGATCAAGTCAGTCTCTTCCCATGCTTAAAAGCTTGAGAGTTTGATCCTTGTGCCCATTATGAGTGCCTTAGAAGGTCTTGCTACAAATCATGCCCCTCTCTTTGATGGAAACAACTTTGCTTTCTAGAGTGTTCGCATGAAAAAAAACATCATGTCTCTTGGCTATGATGTATATCTCAGTCTCGTAAATGGTTATACTATTCCTTCTACTCCTCCTATAGATTTTGATGGTAAAAAGGAATTTGAGAATAATGCTAAGACCATGAATGCAATTCTATGTGGTCTAATTGAAGCTGAATTTATAAAGGTCATCCACTGCTCTACCGTGAAAGATATTTGGGATAAATTGCACAATGCATATCAAGGTGATGAAAAAGTTAGGAAAGCTAAGGTTCAAACTCACAGGGTTGTCTTTGAAGGTATTCTCATGAAGAACAGTGAGAACATTGCTACACATTTTCTTCATGTTGATGAGGTTGTCAACGCTTTAAGAGGTATAGGTGAAAATGTTGAAGAGAAAATTGTGCTTCAGAAAATTCTTCATTCTCTTCCAATGAGACTTGATGGTTAAGTCTCTGTTGTTGAAGAAATGTCAGATTTAGACACTCTTACTGTTGACAAATTACATGGTATCTTGACTGCCTATGAGATGAGGACTACAGTTGAAGGGTCTTCTAAAATTGAATCTACATTCAAGGCTTCTAAAAGAAGCAAGGACAAAGAAAATAATCTAAGTGGAGGCTCGGATGAAGACTCTAATGAGGAAATAGCTTACCTCATTAGAAGGGTGAAAAAAGGCTTTAACAAAAGTAAAGGTAAGTGTGGTTTTAAATGCTTCAACTATGGAAAGATTGGTCACTTTGCCTCTAAGTGTCCATTTGA
This sequence comes from Chamaecyparis obtusa, assembly GCA_027943335.1. Lineage (NCBI taxonomy): Eukaryota > Viridiplantae > Streptophyta > Pinopsida > Cupressales > Cupressaceae > Chamaecyparis > Chamaecyparis obtusa. Next base: position 127,257 of record BSBK01012380.1, read on the forward strand.
TAAAGAAGACAACAATGATGAAAAAAAACTCAAGCATTGGAAATCCAAGAGGTTTACCAAGAAGAATTGGAAATGTAAAAAGGGCAAGAAGGTGTTGTTTTCTAAAAGTGACAGCGATGATTCCTCAAGCACCAAAAGCGATTCTAGGATAAGTGAAGTCATGTTCATGGCTATTGATGATGTGAGTTCTGAAGAAAATGAAGATGATAAAGATGATGAAGTAGACCTTGAACTTGAATTGATTTCATCTCTTTCTGAGATTAAGAAATTGAAAATGAAAAATCTAAGTCTTATGGATCTTCTACAAGTTGAAGATTGCTACATCTCTTAAAGAGGCTCAAACTCAGTGTGTTGATTCTAAAATTCTGAATGAGGAGGCCAAAAAGATTCGTGAGGATTTGGAAAATCAGATTCAAATAAAGGAAGCAAACATTGCCAAGTTGGAAGTTGAAATTATTTCTCTTAGAAACATTGGTAAAACCTCTATGCTCTCAAGTGAAGAACTATCTTTCAGCAGTGGTAAAGTTACATTAGATGACATTCTCATCTCTCAAAGACCCACCAAAGATAAAAGAGGAGTTGGCATGGAACCTGATCAAAACTCCACACAACCAGAAAGTAGTCAGCCTACACCTAACAAGGTAAACAAACCTTTTTTCTATGGCTATTGTTTTGTGTGTAACTACTTTGGACATAGAGCTCCTAATTGTAGAGTTGTTCCCTTCAAGAATTATTTTCAGCATGAAAAGAATGTCTTTAGGAAGTACAATTTAATTTTATATAGTTGTAATAAGTTTGGCCATACTTCAAGATTTTGCAACAGCTATAGTGCAGATTTGTTCTACAATGTAGAACCTAAAAAAAGAACTAAAGTGACAAAGGTTTGGAGAATAAAAGTTCAAGAGACCCCTCTTAAAGCTCTTTTTGTTCAAACAACTTTTCTAGCCAGTAGTGAGAATGATATATGGTATGTTGATAGTGGCTGCTCCCGACATATGACAGGTGACTTGAGTAAATTTCATTCTCTCAATAAAATGAAAGGTGGTAAAGTTAGATTTGGTGGTAGCTCTTCTCCAAAGGTAGTTGGTATAGGTACAATTTTGTATTAATAATAATGAAATTATTGTTGAGAATGTTCTTTATGTAGAAGGATTGAAACACTATTAAGTGTAAGCCAGCTGTGTGATCAAGGGTATGATCTTAATTTTAACTTAAATGCTTGCACTATTAAAAAGGGAATTGATGTGATATCTAAAGCTACTAGAGTAGAAAATAATCTCTACATTCTTGATGATTCTAATGATGAGACATGTTGTTTGAAAAAGGTAGAAGATGCTTGGCTTTGGCACAAGTGTTTTGGTAATGTAAATTTTGACAATCTTATCAAGATCAGCAAAAAGGAGGCTGTTAGGGATATGCCAATGTTGAAAAAACTAGCTAATGTTGTTTGCAAAAATTGTCAAGAGGGAAAACAAACTAGAGCTTCCTTCAAACCAAAAGATGATTTTAGCAATAGGCCGCATGAGCTTATCCATATGGATCTTTGTGAACTAATAAGGACATCAAGTCTTCAAGGTGAGATATACTTTATGCTCCTTATTGATGAATTTACTCGCATGACATGGGTTACATTCCTAAAAGAAAAATCAGAGGTCTTAGAGAAGTTTAAGATTTTTAAAAGTCTGGTTGAAAATGAAATGGACATGAAAATCAAATGCTTGCATTTTGATAATGGGGGAGAATTCACTTCTAATGAGTTTGTCAAGTTTTGTGAGCAACATGGTATCAAGAAAGACGTTTCATGTCCAAGAACACCACAACAAAATGGTGTTGTGGAAAGGAAAAATAAAACCGTTCAAGAAATGGCCTGTTGCATGATGAATGAATGAAAGGTAAAAGATATATTTTGGAGAGAGGTTGTCCACACAACAATTTATATTCAGAATAGAACATTGTTGAGACCCAAGCTCAAGAAGACTCCATATGAACACTCGAAAGGTAAACTAGCTACTATTAAGTACTAAATTTTTTGTGGGATTCCATGCTACATTAGGAGAGATGAAGATAATTTGGATAAGTTTGAATCTAAAGATGATGAGGGAATTTTTCTTCGTTATTCCTCTAAAAGTAACACATTTAAATGCTACGATAAAAGGCTACATAAATTAGTAGAGAGTGCAAATGTTAAGGCTCATGAGGTTACTAATCAATTTGGTGAGAATGATGATAGCCCTAAAGAAGGTAAAACTCAAACCAATACTATTGTACCCTCTTCTCCTCCACATATTTAAGTTGGAACAGCTAGCAAGAGTGGTGAGAATGACAAAGGTAAATACAATCTGCTCATGAAGAAATAGTTCCTACTTCTAATAATGCTGAAAATTTACATGATAATTCTAGGAATGATTCTCAAGATGATCATGATGCTTATAATTTAAAAATTCCTTCTAAGTTTGTGCAAAATAATCATCCTATTGATCAGGTTATAGGTGAAAGAAAGACTAGGAATGCTAGGAAAAATGTTAACTACTTTGAGGATGACGACTTCTCACTTATTTCTATGATTGAGCCTAAGTGTTTTGAAGAGGTAGTTGTAGATGAACATTGGATGGCTTCTATGAAAGAGGAGTTAGACCAATTTAAGAAGAGCAATACTTGGGAGCTTGTGCCAAGACCCATCAACAAGAATGTGATAAGTACAAAATGTGTATTCTGGAACAAGGTAAATGAAGATGTAAGATAATTTAGAACAAGGCTCCCTTGGTTTACAAAGGTTATTCTCAAATTAAAGGTGTGGATTTTAGTGAGACCTTTGCACTAGTTACAAGGTTAGAAACAATTATAATTTTTCTTGCATTTGCTTCTTTAAAAGGCTTTAAAGTTTCCCAAATGGATGTTAAATCTGCCTTCTTAAATGCAGATTTAGTTGAAGAAATTTATGTTGAACAACTAGAAGGCCTGATTGCTAACAATGTAGACTATGCGTGCAAGCGTAAAAATGCATTATATGGACTCAAACAAGCTCCTAGAGCTTGGTATGATAGGCTAGATAATTATTTGTAGAAGTAGGGCTTCCAAAAGGGATACGTAGACATCAACTTGTATGTTAAAGAAGAAGGTAACAATATTCTCATTATTTTTGATTAAGTAAAATAGGTTTTATAGGGTACCTGAAACCCACAACATAGTAATTAAAAGGATATCTATGAGATCAACTCATAGCTAATGTTTTTTCAAATGAAAGGACAAGCCACAGAAAGGCCAGACATGAAACAACCACAAGAAAGAAAGACAGAACAGAGAAAAAAGACAGGCACCAGAAAGAAAATTAAGCCAAACTCCTAAGCATGACAACAACATTGCTTTCAAGGGCCTCCATCAGTTCTTCTACTTCTTTAACATTTTGGATGTCTTGGGAGGCATGGGAGCCTTCCTTCTCCTGTTTTGCTTTGTTCTAGCTCTAGTTCTTTTACCCAGACCCTCACTTGGCTTCTTCTTCCCTTCCTCTGTAGTCCTCTTATCAGTCTTGCTATCCATTTTTTCTTCCATTTTGTTAATTAGCAGCCTTATGTTGTCATTGGAAGCTTTTAGGAATGTTGAAGTTTTGCTCAGCAATGTCCTTAAGGGTGTCCTCTAGACTGATCATTTTTTATTCCGGGTGATGAACCCTTGTCTCTGGGCTTTACTTACAATCTGTTGTGTTGCTATCCTTGTCATCAACACACTGAATTTTTTCTTTGAGGTCCTCTATTTGAAGGTAAATCCATTTAAAGGACCTATACTAATCCAACATGCTATTCTTAGTGTTGTTGAGGAAGACCAAATCTAATATCCTAGCTTTATCACTTAAGACCACCAGTCCAGGATCAATCAGCTCCTTGTGGACATTACCTTCAATGTCCTCCAGGAGTTTGGGGAAAATGGCCTCCATAATGATCCCCATTTTCACCATGTTGATGTTGAAGCTCCTCCAGACCTTTTTCCCTTTTGCTGTGTCTTGACTTTGATCATCCCCTCTAGAATTATCTTCTAAGGTCTCTAGCCTTATTGGAGACTAGGTGAAAGGATTACCCTGTTCATCTTTGGGGTCCTCAAAAATAGGGTCTTGAGTCTCATTTTTTGTACCGGGTGAGTTCTGAGGAGGGGGAAAATTGTCATCATTGATAGTGAGGTCAACAGAGAGACGACTCAAGAAATCCCTCAAGGTGTTGGGGTTTTCCCCTTTGACCTGAATTGACATTTTTGTGGCTTCCAAATTTTAGTTACCCTCCTCTTCTTCTATATCCATGTCTTCCTCATTCTCATTGTACTCATCATCTAAGTTAATCTCCTTTATGTCCTACTTTTTTAGGGGTTTTTCAATTTTGACAGCACTTAGAGGTCTCTTCTTGGAAGGGAATCCCTTTTTGAAAATTTTCTATTCTTCTTCCTCACTATCTGTAGAGAGATTTCCCTCAGAGTTGCCCAAAGGGATGTAGTCTAACCCTGAATCTTCACTGATGGATTTTTTATCCGCAATTTCCTTGCCCAAAATTTGGGCTTTGAAGTAATCAAAAAGAAAAAGTAACGAGCCCTCATGAAGGATAGGGTTAGATATGTTCTTCTCTCTAAAGCCATTAATGCTATCATTAATGGAGGAGCATAGATAAAATGGAATGGAAATCTTTCTTCCTTGCCTAAAGTGATTCAACAAGACAAAATGGTAGGTGTGGATTTTATCAAATCCGGTACCCAGAGTGAGGTAAGAGATGAGAACCTTGAGAAAAAACTACCACTTCATCTTCACACTCGCAGGCTGGTACTAACTGCCCATCTTGGTGATATCCTTCTCCTAGCCGTCTCTCGCAAATTCATTTACAACATTGTCTAAAGTATGTCTAAGACATTCTCATTATTGTTGTTTATGTTGATGATCTAATTTTTGGTAGTGACAATGTCAATATGTCTAAGATATTTTCTGCTTGTATGAAAAATGAGTTCAAGATGTCTATGATGGGTGAGTTAACGTACTTTCTTGGGTTGTAAATTAATCAATCTTCTAAAGGTATTTTAATTTCCCAAGCTAAGTATGTTAGAGAGTTACTTAAGAGATTTAAGATGGAAAATTGCAATCCAATTAGCACTTCTATGGAAACCGAATGTAAGCTAAGTAAGGAGGATGTGTCTTGTTCAATTGATCAGTCTTTTATAGATGAATTATAGGGAGTCTTTTGTTTGTGACAGCCACTAGACCCAATATTATGCAAGCTGTGGGATATGTTTCTATATTTCAAGCTTCTCTAAAATAGACACATGTTCAAGCTATTAAGAGAAATTTTAAATATTTGAAAGGCACAGTTGATCTTGGTCTTTGGTTTCCAAAGAGTTCTGATTTTCTTCTTACAACCTATACAGATGTAGATTGGAGAGGTTTTGTGGATGACAGAAAAAGTACTAGTGGATGCGCTTTCTTTTTAGGTGCCTATTTAGTCACATGGCTTAGCGAGAAACAGTCTTGCACTTCTCTATCCACAACTGAAGATGAATATGTGGCAGTAGTTTCTTGTTGCATTCAGGTAATTTGGATAAAGAATACTTTATGTGATTACAAGCTTGAGTTTATTGATCCTATTTGTATCTTTAGTGAAAACACAAGAGCCATTGATATCTCAAGGAATCTTGTGATGTACTCTCGAACCAAGCACATTCCAATCAACCATCACTATCTAAAGGAACAAGTTGCTAATAATACAGTTAAGATGAACTATGCTTGTTCGAAGAAACAAATTGCAGATGTGTTTACTAAACCTCTACCCCGAGATCTCTTCGAGTATCTTCGAAGAAAACTTGGTATTATTTCACCTCAATGAAAGGTTTGTCTTCAACACTTCATTGTTAAAACTTTTGGACTATCATTTTTTTTTAGTTTTGTAGTCACTAATGACAAAGGGGGAGTAGATCTTCATGGGGAGTTATTTTCAGAGATGTTTTCAGTTGGCTTAGTTTTGTGGCAGATCTGTTTCAGATTGGCAATCATGTTTCAGTTGGTTTGCATCAATGACAAAAAAGGGGGAGATTATTGTGTTTTGTTGTCATTTGATCCTTGCATTTCCTCTTTGCAATATGTCACACCTGTTTGACTATTGGCCTTGGCAAGAGCTTTGTGTTGTTGTCTTTTTAACATGTGACAAATCTCATACCCACCTATAAATGATCCAAGAGCTACTCATTACATGTGTCACCTCTGCCTGCATTTTTAAAACTCCTTGTGGGCCCATGAAAATGGTTTGATTTTGGAAATAAAAAATGTGTCTCTAGAATATTATTATTCTTCAGGAACACGACCTTCCTAGTGTCTTATTCAGGGTTGATTGTATGTGCATATGTTTCAAGGCTGGAGTTTATTTAAAAAAATGTTGGTGTAAGAAACTATGCAGTGTGTATTTTTCAAATGATGTGTGAAGTGACCCACGTTTTCTTGGGTCTGCATACGAGGGCAAAAAATAGAATACTAGACCTATCTGAAACGAAAATATATTCTCATGTTTTTTTCTTGGTAGCAACAGTGGATGCGAGCAGGTGTGCAAGCTAATGTTGTGAATCTTTTCCTGGTGATTATTATTAGCGACTAGTCAGTTTAAATGTTTTTAAGTTAACATCTTTTGAAAGTCTTTAAAAACGGTGCCCTTGCCTTCTTAAAAATGATGCCTGTATTCAAAAATGACGCCAGTCATTTAAATGAGACTAGAGAATATACTGGTAGAAGAAAATTAGAGAAAGCAACAGAGATGCTCATCAATGATGTAGTTCTGTGGTGTCATTTTGAAAACAGTCTTTTGATCATACACAAAAAAAGCATGAAGTCGTCATATAGCGCCAGCTAAAAAAAAATGCAAAAAAAGTATTGGGTGTGAGTGGGAGAATGTGATACAGGTTGTGTGTGTGGTAAAAAAACATAACAAGCACTAGTCTTAAAAAAATGGAAGAAGAAAGAAAAAACTAAGTGGGTTGTCATTCTTCACCTGATAAGAAAATCACATATTTGTTTTGGGAATGAGACTATAAAATGAACACACGAAACTGCAGATTGTATGTGTTAATAGCTTCTATGAGGCATCTTCCTGTGACTTTGGAATACACATGTCCTTGGTGATATAGAACAATTTATGTAAAATCGATAGTGAATTAAAAAGTGAAGTGAGAGTGTGCACGAATAAGAGTGTTAGGAATTAAGAGCTCAGTCTTTTTGTGGTGACAGTATATGCATGGTTCTTGTAGCTAAGACTATGGAAGAGTGGAAGGATTGATAAGGAGATACAGAGAGACTTCAAAATAGTAAGGGGCAGTTTGTTTTTGACTGAAACTTTGAGGAACTCTAGAAATAACAGTGTCTTCATGTCTCCATGAAGACAGAGAATGAACTTTTTTGTTGACTCATTGTTTATCTCTTGTAAGGAAGGTGGTTGCCTTCTAAGTTAGGTTGAAGCCTGATCTTCTACTTGTGTTTATGGAGAGTTGGAGCTTTCGATTTTAATGGGTAGTTTCCCTATTAACTAGTGATGCCATGGTTTTTATCCATCTTGGGTTTCCACAAGAGAATATATGTGTCCTATTTTCCATTGTTGTGTTCTTTTGAATTCTGTCTTGTATTATTTAGCTTGGGCTGCATAAAATACTGATTCACCCCCTCCCCCTCTTAGTATTTTTTGCTTTTCAGTTACATTCTGAAAGATAATAGAAATGGAAAATTTGATTTGAAAGGTGATGAAGGCATATTTATAGGTTATTATACTAGAAGCAAGGCTTAGAAATATTTGAACAAGGCTACTAACAAAATTGTTGAAAGTGTAAATGTGAGAGTTCATAATTTTTCTGAAAAGAATGATGAAGAAAGCATGAAAGAATTTTAAGACTATGATAGATTTGTTAACATTAAAAATCCTGAGACTCTACTCAAGCAACTATCTAGAATGTTAGAAATAAGAAATACTGAGGGGGGGTGTGAATCAATATTTAACAAACATTTACTTTTGCCTAGTTATTGATATAACAAATTAACTTGAAGCTTGAAAACCAAAGTAAACTAAGAAAACTAAATAAAAAATATATCAATATATTAAATGAACTCATAACACCATGTTTGTTCTTGAGGAAACCCTAGCCAAGGGAAAACCCTAGTGGGGATGATACCCAAAACTAATCCACTAATCAAAAGTATCTGGTTAAGGATGTTGACCCTGTTAGAAGTCTATTACATACATATAGTGTCTATGTCTTGGTTAAAGGATTTTAGGCCTTGTTATAAGCCTCAACCCTGCTAGGAGTTGGTATAAGAAAATACTTGATGTTTGCAACATGAGCTCAGTGACCAAACATGCAATATACAATGATATCTAAATACAAAGTTAAATTACATAACCTTTTTCTGCTACTAAATAGCTTTCCTATTCTGATTTAGCTTTCTAGGCTCTTTGCTTTCATATACAAAGTCTAGTTTCTTTCCTTCTCACAATATTCAACTTCTCATTACATAACATTACAACATTATTTCATTCCTTATCACTTCGCATTATATGCTTCTTACATCTATACAAGTTATTACAATTAATAACTTCAAGTCGGCTTACACACATAAACTCTTCCAAAATACAAAATTAATTCATGCTACCTAAGGGTTCACGTCTAGGATGTCATCCCTTATATTGTTAAGTCATTATTTTGATACAAAAAAATAATCCCTTAACTTAATATTCTCATTATGTCTTCTTGCTCTATTGAGGTCGCCTTCAACATTGTCTCTGTAATTTTTTAATATCTTCTTCTGTACATTTCATACAGACTTGCGCTCTCACATGTGGCTTTAATACACATAGAATTATCCATTTTCAAGTGCGCATGCACTGAACCTTCTTATGTCGACATTGCTAACCAACAATGTCTCTGATTAGACTGGTGAACACTGTTGTACTTGGACAATTTTCACTTGTGCTTATACAAAATAGATTCCTTCTATTATGCGATCATCATGGTGATTATATATTTCCATAGTGACAACAATCTGATATCCTACTTAGCTGAATTTCCAGCAATTTTCCCCTTGTCATTGGTGGCAACATATGGGAAAATTGTCTAAGTCCCAAAACAAAACTTTAAGATACAAAATTGTGGCCACATACAACTACTTATCTCTCCAAAATATCTATATCTTTGAAATATACATACTCCCCCTTGGAGTATGTTTCATGCTATACACATAAAATTTTCTCCTGCTACTTCTCCCCATTTGACAACAATGACAAAGTTGTCAAAAACTTATGTCAAAAAATGTTTTACCTTAAGATTTCAGGATTGCAAGGCTGGTAGGATTGCATCACAATCTGCAAAATTTATCTTTAGGTTCTCTAACTCTTTGCCTCATGCCTTCTTTACTGCATTTGAAACACTTAGGAGTGCACAAAGGTGAAAAGATGCAATTTCACATGCCATTAGGTTTGCATAGTGAAATTTTCCATAAGACATCTTAGAAGAAAGATAGTCCTCCAATAGATTCTCAAGAATGCTCAAATTTATTGATACATTCTCTCTTAATAGAAAGAATATTTGCAATCTCTTCTCCTTCTCATCATTCATAAGTCTCATATCATCATAGTTTTTGCTTATGTTCCTCTAAATATCTGAGATCTTAACATTAGGGCTTGACAAAAGGTTCGTTGTCACTTGTAACTCCACCTCTTTAATTTTTGTCATTTTTGTTAACTCTGAACTTATGATTTTGTACACTAAATGTATAATGATTTTCCTCTTACCAAACATCTTCTTAATTCCTTAATACAAATATCCAGATTGTCAATATCATTTCTGATATTCTAACATACATCTTGAAATATTTGGGCATCATGGGCTTTCATTGTGGCCATATCTGATAGGTTAGTGAATTCTTTATCAAAAGATTTCACAACCTCTTTTGATTTTCCTTGTGGATCTACCTCACTGATTTAACTAGATATTACACTTTTTAACTTCTCAGTTACCTCAAGTAATGTTCCTTGAAGGCTTTTTACCTTCTTATTTTTCCCAATAATTTTATTTAAAGATGAGATCAACTCTATTTGATCATCATCATCAACTTCCTATCCAAGACTAGGAAATATTGATTCAATATGTGGTTTTTAAACTGATTTTGCTGCTTCCTTAGGCTTAGGACTGATTACTTACTTCTCCTTAGGAATTTTTTTCTCTGCTGCTGCTACATTATTATGTGGTTCCTCTTGTGTTACTTCTACCTCTTTCTCTTCTTCCTTCCTTTGTTCAATTTCTTCTTCCTCATTTACTGCCATGTCTTGTTGCTCATCAGTTGAATTGTCAACAATGTCATCAAATATATTTTCTTCACTATCCAGAGTGATGTTTATTCTTTCTACATTCATAGACTCATCCTAAATGTTAATGGATGGTGGTGGTTTTGGTGATGGATCTATCTGATGCTCTACTTTAGTCACTTGATCAAATTTATTGAAGTGCTCACTAGGTCCAGATGTCATGACCTTCACAACCACATGTTCTATCTCTCTGTTAATTTCTTCATAGTTACCTCCCATTATTAGTATGGCTCTTTTATTTCTTAGATGGGTGCTAAGATTATTTATAATCTCCTTAAAGTGTTCTTCATCTTTTATTTCACACAAATTCCTTACAAATTTTTCTCTTATCGTATTGTCTTCCTCTATTGCTCTCTTTTTCCTGTTCAGTGACTTTTCATACAAGTCATCAGGAATCTTTCCTTTAATGTCATCAAACTTCTTATCTTCTAGTATCATGTGCCTAATAACTTCATTCTCCAATTTTAATTTCTCAAGCTTATCATACATATCATAATATATGTTCAGTTTAGTGAAATCACCTTCATTTATAATTAAAGGGTTCACTTTGTCAATCTTTGGTTTCCATTTCTTTTTACTACTTCGTGCTTCCTCAACAGCTTTAGCTACTAGTGTTTTCCTCTAAATAGGGGTAAATAAGGTCTTCTATCTTTTACTTGGGACACTTGCCATTTCCTTCACTCTTTTTACTCATGGAATGCTGGAGGATCTAGTGGATTTTTTCACTTCTTGTACCTCCACATCTTCAATTTCTTCCTCTAAGTCCTAAGTTCCTTCAGTAGGGGTTGCAATAGATTTTAGGGGTGGAACTGGTAAGACTTCTTTCTGTCCTATATCTCTTATTGCTTCTACAGTCTGTTTTGCAATCTCAAATTCATGCTCTATCATGCCAGTGTCTTTAAGAATTTTCTTAATGGTATTGTCTACTCTTTTCTTAGCTATCTTCTATGACTACAATGATTTTGTAGAGTCAAATTTCTCCTCATATCTCCCAAATGTAGGAATCTTGGCATCCAAATTACACTTAAGTAATCTTCTTATATATCCTTCAATTTCAACTTCATAAACTTCATATTCTAGTGGATCTACAAATTCCACTCTAGGTTGAACTGCTTCAGTGAAGGTAAAGTTAGTGTCAACCAAAAAACATATCTCATTTTTATATTTTTCCAAAATAGATGGTGGAATCCTTGACCTTTTTCTCATTTGATTTTGAAAATTTTTGATTACCAAAGTGGCACTCTTATTCACTTTGTCTATAGGGTTTCGTAGATACACCTTGTTGATTATGTCCATGGTATTCCTGTTTTCATTCCAATCCTCTCCAATAGTATATGGAAATATCCTCAACAAATGAAAAACATATATGTGATCAAAGATACGAATCTAAATTGTGAGTTCTTAGTTTTCTTCATCTTCTCAGGGTTTTCTGTTAACTGAATTCTTAAAATTTCACACATATCTACTTGAACTTTCTCAACACACACAAGATAGGCTGCATGTACCATGCTAGCTGCCATATCATCCTCTCTAGATTTTTCACAAAACTTTGAAGTTAAAATCTTGCACACATATCTAACATCATCCTGTATGATCTTATAGATTACAATTCCTCTTCCATTATAAGATGACTTAGTGTTATCCAAAACAATTTTATTCACATTTTTCTCATTAAAAGGAATTACTCCATATTTAGATAGACCGGTTACATCATGAATAATGTATGTGGTGATGTCTATGGCTCTATCATCTAACCTAAATTTTTTATTATGAATCCTGCTCAAGATTATCTTAGTCGATTCATCATCTTGAAATTCATAATGTAGTGTGTACTTAATGATATCAATATCTTGCATATGTTCAAACCCTTCTTTATATGACATGTATTTTTTATAGATTTTTTTATATTCCATAATTAAACTACCATCTCCTATGGTTTCAAACTTGCATTTCAAATAACCTCTTATATCTTCCAAGTGCATAACTTTGTCTAGAACGAATGACAACGCTAGACTATGGTCTTCTTCCAAGGGTTCTACTGGTTCCCTTTTCATTCTAGGTTTGACTGAATCTTTGATGTGGTGAACAAGTGATGCATCCATGATTCTTATAAAAACACAACTTCTTGATAGTGATTACTTAGTAAAATACCTCAAAAATGCAATTTAGGGCTTCGCGTAGATCTGGTGACAAATCCTTCTCCAAATCCTACAAACTTCTCTTAATCTCCACTGAATCGCTCTCCTTATCACTTATAATCACTTGAATGATCAACTAATACCGACCATAAGATTTTATCCTTTAGATCTTTTAGGATTTTGACACCAAATTAAATTTCTTTTCCGCTTCATACCAAAAAGATGTTCTTGGTTACCTGCAAAAATTTATTCTTTCTATATACTCGCATACATTCATATAAATTCATACGCTCTTAAAATCATAGCATAATTACATCATATACTATCTCATGCTAGCTTTTCACAACTTAATTCAATCTACTCTAACTTCTACACTACTCTAATGCTCTAATCTAATACATAATTCATGCAATAATTTCTTTAAATGAATTGGCATGAATCAGGAAATGATTCACACTTACTATCAAAAACTTTACCTATCTAATTTTCTGGTATACTGAGTGTGCTCACTTAATCTATGGCATTAATAAATTTAACTTCTTCTGAGTTACTACAACATCATTTATCACTATTGTTTGTATCCACATTCCTTCTTGTATATTTTCTAGGATTAGTGTTCCTCATGTTGCTCATTATGCAAAATCTTGTTGTATGACCAAAGTTGTTGCATATCTAACAAATTACTCCATTCTTTCCATATCTAGGTCCGGATTGACTGACTTGTGTTCTGCAATTTTTAGCAATATGTCCAATCTTGTTGCATCTATAACATACAAATCCATTCCTTTTGTTCATGTCTCCAATAGGTTTCTTATCTACATGGTTAGTATCTCTAAACATTCTACTAGTATTATTATCATTAGATCTGGGTTTCTTACAATGAACAACTTTATGTCCAAAACCACGACAATTATAACAATAACCAGAGATAGGTTTGAATTTCTTACTTGTGCAATCTCTCTTCATATGTCTGAAAGTATTACATGCAAAACATCTACCTTTGAATTCTCTTCCTATATCTTTAGGTGGTTCATCTTCTTTTGGTGGATTAGATATATCTTCAAATTTGTTAGCTTTATCATATTTCTTTTCATCTTTGCTCTCACAGGGTTTTGGATCTGGTTCTTTACATTCCTCAATCTTCTAAGGTGAATTATATCCAAGACTAGTTGTATCAGAGAATGGTTTCTGACAAGACATTTTCTCATCAATCTTTTCACTCCTGGAATATATTTTCTCACAATGTTGTTTAGACTGAGTCAATTCTCCTTTCATAATTGTATTGTACTTCTCAAGTTTAGCATACTGCAATTTTGATTTCTCAAGTTTAGATGTCAATTTACTAAGTTTAGACATTCAGATCTTCATTTTCAGATTTCAAATTTGATTCATCTTTTCTATTTTCATTTTTTAGACTTAACTTTAGATCTATGATCTTTAATTTGTGTTTAAGGATTTCATTTTCTTTTTTCATCTTTGAAACTTCATCACAGTCCTTGACTTGACTTATAGGTTCTTTCTTTGATTTTAGATCTTCCATCTTTTCTTTTATCTTCTCAATGTAGTTTTTTGCATCATCATATTTCCCTTTCAAGGTATCTCTTTCTTCAGTAAGAATATCAATTTATTCAAGAGATGCTTCAAGATTCTTCTTCAACTTATCCATATCCATAGAGATAGACTACTCAAGTTGTTAGGCTTTCTCTAAATAACTTTATTCTTAGTAACTAAGCTCTTATTCCAATTGTTAGAAATAGGAAATACTGAGAGGGGGGGGTGAATCAGTATTTCACAAACATTTACTTTTGCCCAGTTATAGATATAACAAATTAACTTGAAGCTTGTAAAATAAATTAAACTAAGAAAACTAAATAACAAGCATAGAAATATATTAAATGAAATCATAACACCATGTTTGTTCTCGAGGAAACCCTAGCCAAGGGAAAACCTATGTGGGGATGATACCTATGCAACTAATTGACTAATTAAAACTATCTGGTTAAGGATGTTGACCCTGTTAGGATTCTATTACATACATATAGTGTCTATATCCTGGTTAAAGGACTTTAGGCCTTGTTAGAAGCCTCAACCCTACTAGGAGTTGGTATTACAAAATAGGATGTTTGCAAGAGGAGCTAACTGCCCAAACATGAAATATACAATCATATCTAAATAAAAAGGTAAAGTAAATAACCTTTTTCTATTGTTGAATATCTTTCCTACTCTGATTTATCTTTCTAGGCTCTTTGCTTTCATATATAGAGTCTTCTTTCTTTCCTTCTCACAATATTCAACTTCATATTCTATAACATTACAATATTATTTCATTCCTTATCACTTCGCATTACATGCTTCTTACATATATACAACTTATTACAATTAATAACTTCCATTCAGCTTACAAACATAGACTCTTCCAAAATACAAAATTAATTCATGCTGCCTAAGGGTTAATATCTAGGATGTCATCCCTTATACTGTTAAGTCATTATTTTTATAAACAAAATAATTTCTTAACTTAATATTCTCATTATGTCTTCTTTCTTTGTTCAGGTCAGCTTCAACATCATCTCTGTAATAATATCTTCTTTCGTACATATCATACAGATTTGTGCTCTCACATGTGGCTTTTATGCATATAGAATTATCTATTTTCAAGTCTGCATGTATTGAACCCACTTCTGTGAATGTTGCTAACCAAAACTATCTCTGATTAGGCTGATGAACACTGCTATAATTAGACAGTTTTCACATGTGCTTATACAAAATTGATTCCTTCTATTATGCAATCATCATGGTGATTATACCTTGTCATAAGGACAACAATCTGATATCCTACTTATCCAAATTACCAACATGGTATCACTGAGCAATAGAATAATGCTACCAAAAAAAAATCCATATAGATCAAGCATCGTCAAATAGTTACTAATGAAAATGAGGATCATACACCGAGAGGAGAAAATATTGAAGAACAAAGATCTAAACATGTACTTGCAAAGTATTTGAGAATACACCATCCAAAAGATCATATAATTGGAGACAAAGGAGCATGAATGATGACCAGAAGTAAGTTAAGGAACAACACATGTTTGGTTTGTAAATTTGAACCTAAAATAGTTAAACATGCATTGGCTAATGATGATTGGACTAGAGCAATGAATGAGGAAATTGAGAAAATACAAAAGAACAACACATGGACATTAGTACATAGACCTAAAGACAAAAATTTGATTGGAACTAAATGTATATTCTAAAAAAAGTTGAATGAGAATGGAGATGTAACAAGGAACAAAGAAAGATTAGTTTGGAAAGGTTATGCACAAGAAGAATGAATTGAATATCTAGAGACTTTTGCACCCATTGCTAGACTTGAAGGAGTAAGAATGTTTCTTTCATATGCTTCTTACAAAGGATTTAAATTTTATCACATGGATGTGAAATCTACATTTCTGAATGGGATACTTGAAGAAGAAGTATATATTGAACAACCTAAAGGTTTTGTTGATCCTAATCCGAAGAACATAGTTTGTAAGTTGCACAAGCTACTATATGGATTAAAGCAAGCACCAAGAGAAAAGTATGAAAGATTGCATTCCTATCTTATAAGAATTATATTTTTAAGAAAAAGTGACAACAACAATTTGTATTTGAAATGTGATACTGATAATAAGATTCTTATTGCTGAAATCTTTGTTCATGATATTATATTTGGAGGACATTATACTTTATGTAAGTCTTTTTCTAATGAAATGAGAAAAGAGTTTGAAATGTCAATATTTGGAGAGATCAAATTATTTCTTGGTTTTCTAATACAACAACTACAAGATGACATTTATATCACATAGGAAAAGTACATCAAAGAAATATTGATGATATTTGGTATGGAAGATTCAAAATCGGTCAGTACACCTATGGTAACTGGATGCAAGCTCTTTAAGGATGACAAGACAACTGAGGTAAATCAAACCTTGTATAGATATATGATTGGAAATTAAATATATGTTGTGCATAGTAGACCAGATATTACACAAGCTATTGGATTTGAGCTAGATTTTCTGCCAATCCTAAACAGTCAAACATGACAGTTGTAAAAAGAATTCTGAGATATTTAAAAAACACTAAAATATAATGGCTTATGGTATAAGAAAGAAAATAATTTTAAACTAAGAGTTTACACTAATATTGATTGGGATGGAAATATTGATAATAGAAATAGAACTACTAGTGGATCATTATTTTTAGGACAAAGGATAGCAACATGGATAAGTAAGAAACAAGGATGTATTTCTGAGTCTACTACAAAAGAAAAATATGTTGTTGTTTCTACAAATTATTCAAATATAGCATGGATAGAGAAACTATTGGAAGGTATGAATGAAGATATCAATGATCTATTGATAACATATTGTGATAATACAAGTGTTATTAATATTTCAAAGAATGCAACAAAACATGCAAACACAAAGCATATATCTATCAAATATCACTACTTGAGGGAACAAGTTCAAGAAAATAAATTAAGATTGGAATATGTGAAGTCACAAGATCAACTTGTTGATATATTCGCTAAACCCTTACCAAAGGATATATTTGAATACTTAAGAGGTAGACTAGGGGTCCTTCCCCTATCTAAAAGTCACTAAGGTGATATGGGGTTGCATCAACCTACACTTTATCAGAAGTTCTAATGATGTTCATGCATGATGTTCACACTTTGAGATTCATAAGGTTTTCAAGAAATTGAAAGAAGAAGAAGAAGATAGAAGACACTGCATATTTGTACATGCAAGGTAAAAATATCTAAACCAAACAATAGAGATACAAATTTGGATACTAAAAGAGATTATTTCTTTTTGGCATTATTTTCAAAATGAGAGAAATGACTATGAAATATGAGATGGAGAGATATTACATGAAGAGAGAGAGATACATGAATCTAACTGAAATGGAGAGTCTATTCAATTGATGATCTGTGTAGTGATTAAATATATTAAATGCATAAGCTAAGGGAGAGCTTATAGATAGAGTTGTAGACACTATGTTTAGTATTCTGTGACATATTTCACATTATGTTTGTGTTTCCATCAATGCCCAAGGGAGAGATTATTATAATACAACTAATTGAATACTTTAAAAAGAGAGATTGATGATAACTGAGCTACAAAGGTATATGTAAGTTATTAAATCAATTATTGTATTGTCATTGATGTCAATGAGTTTTGATTGTACTTATCATGATAGTTGTAAATATCTAAGGAAGGTAATAATGGTGAAGGAATGAGATATCAACATAAAGATAAGATGTATTAGTTAGACATGGATATGGTATTCATTGGGTAAAATATTTATGAGTCTATGACATCATGTGAGTGATTTGATTGTATTACATGATTTTGCAAAAGATTAAGGATTAAGAATGTACAATTTTATGTGACCAATGTTAGCATACAATTTTTACCTTTCTTTAAATTAATCTCAGACTTCCATAAAGCATGAAAAGAAAAGAGAAAACTCAACACTAACAAATGAGTTCCTTTGGAAGAAAACTCTCTATAAGATATAAGGTGCAGCTACCTCCTAGAAAGATTTACAATATGATATTATTGAACACAGAAAAGTAACATCATGTGTGCTTTTCACTAGAAAACACTTAAGGTAAACATCCAGTTCATCAACATGAAAAGAATGTGCAGATTTCTAGAGAATAAGATCTACTTCTTCACTATCTCAAAATTTGAAATTCTTGAACCTAAATTTCAGTAAAAGATTCTCTCTATTACTCGAAGCACAAAATCCATTCATATCATAGTTAAGCTTTATTTAACACAACTTATCTCCACAAGAAAATAAATCACATAAGATAAACAATAGTATTTATCAATTCAAAAGCTTAAACACATATGCAATACCATAGGATATTTCATATACTCTGTAATATCAGTCTTTAGAAAGCTTAAAGTTTAGTTCTTAGAAAATAGTTCCTCAAAAACTCAGAGAGCCAAACTCTTCATAAGTTAAAAGTTTTTCAATATATAGCCACACAAGGCCTATGCAAATAACTGAATGAAACTATCTTTCTTACTGGAAGTAAATAATTTTTAAACTTAATAACTATCTTGAGCATAAAGAAAAAAAAAATGGGACTAGGTGCAAAGTGCCTTCAAAACAAAGCTAGGTTTCCCAGATGACTATGATGTTGTAACTACCGTAAGCCACGCTGCCTTCCAATCCTAAAATGTGGTTGTGAATGCGGATATTACATGTTGGTGTGGTAACCCAAGGAAATTGATTCGTTATTTCCATATTTCCTTTTCCCTCTTGATTTCAGCTATCTTCTCTCTGTACATACCTAAGTGATCCTCTTGAATTATAAGCATCAATTCTATCAAACCAGGTACTGACATTCTTGATCGCCTGATCCTTTGATTTATCTCATTCTTCCTGGATTCCTTGACATTATTTGTCCACCCAATTCACATCATTGGAAATAATATCTCTGATGATTCCCAATCCCTTGAGGAGATCTTTTATTTCAGCAATTCCTTGTGCTATAGCTTCGTTCCTCTAGTCTATACACTCCTTTATAACATAAAGGGTTTTGTCATCTAGTCCTGGCACTGGCCTTTCTATGAGGAATTTATGTAGGTTGTATTCTTCAGCCTCCTCTATCCAATGAAGTTCTTTTTTCTAGGTTACCTTGTCTATTTCCCATTCCTCCATACTTGCCTTAGCTTTCTTTACTAAATGACTTCCTTCAATGCGAGCTTGATCTAGGTGAGTCATCTATTTGATAGCTTTTGACTTTACATGCTCTACCCATTCCTCATATGCTCTGCTAATCACCTTGTTTCTTTGCACTTGGTCAAGAAACCTTTGATTATCTAGGGATTTTACATCAATGGAGGCTGGCATTTTGCTCAAAGGAAAGGGTTTCCGATGCTGGATGCCATTTATGTATTGAGCCATATTTTTCATAGCCTCCTTCATCTCTTGTTTATCTTTAGCATCCTTCCATACTCTATTGGCAATCTTCTTATTGTAGACTTCAAAAAACTTCATGTTTGTGCCTCTACTATCTCTCCCCAAATCAACCCTAGATATTTGGAAATCTTGCTCTGATATATCTCCTTCACCTTTGTCATTTATTGGCTTTGTGATTTCTATTGTCCAGTGGCCTCTACTTTCATGGAAATAAATTCTAGATTCCATCCTTGCCTTCTTGGTCTTTCAATTTTTTTCCAAACACCTGCTCACAACATCCTCGATGGGGATAGATATGGGAACCATGCTTTTCCTTTTGGCAACATAATTCTTGAGCCATAGTGGAGTTGCAGAGGGCTTCTTCTGAATATCATAACTACTCAAAAGGGCCAATGAATCCTTTGGAGTATTCTCTATCTCCTCCTGGACCTTCTGATTAGCTGACATATCAGGTATACTAGAGCTCACAACTAGATTTTCATGTGGATTATCTTCTTGTGGATCCAAATTCACAATAACACTAGGGTTCACTTTCTACAACTTAGCCTTGTTCTCTTTTCTAGAACTTTATCGGGTGACTTGAGCTATAGGTTCATCTTGGAGTTGAACTTGAACTTGAACTTGGGGAGAATTTGGTTCAACTTCAAGTTCAACTTTAGGTTTGACTTCAGATTCAACTTTTCCTACAAAAGATTGATCAATATTCATGTTAGTTAAACATAAGTTTTCTTTGATGAACTCCTCTTCTTTGTTCTCACTTGTTTCTTTATAGACTGTGGAGGATTTATAGAAGCCTTTTTCTCAAGTAACCATGTCTTTGTTCTTTCAATTACTCTTTTCATTCTCTCTTGTAGGTCATCCTCTTTTGTCTTTGTCCAATCTAATTCAGGGATAGGAAGGGCCTCTACTTTCTCCAAAAGTTGAGAATCTAGAACATCAACCTCACCGTCTTCTTCTACCACATCTATATCCATATCCAGTTTAAAAGTGATAATCTATTTCATGGTTAATTTGGATCATATCCTTTTTCTCACTTCCAATTCATCAAAACAGTTGGCCCAAAAATCCTCCAACTCAGGGATGTGCATGAAAGTATCAAGAATGTTAATATTTTCCCTAGCAAAACCTCTATAATCAAAATTGGTTTTGGGAACATAAGCCTATAAATAGAAAGAGACAATTCTTCATCCATAGTTAAAGGATCTTGAAAACTCTTGCACCTATAGTAACCCAACTCGATAGGAAAAATAAGACTAGTTGATTTCTTTGAGCTACCATATTTTTGTTCAACAATAACAAGTTGTCTACAGAGTTCCATTAAGACCACATTGTCTAAAAAAAACCAAGGAAGTCGTAATGGTTCTTCATCAAATGTTCCAACCCTAAGGTAGGTGAATCTAGAAAATTGTATGAAATGACAACCATACACATTTACTACCTGCTTGGCTTCTTCAGAAAGTCTGCAATTTTCTTTCCCTCTTAATTGAAACACTAACTTTGTCGAGAATGTATCATTAGCCATTTTGAATACACTAGGGAAATTCTCACTCTATAGACATGTGAAATAGTCATATATCTTCATGTCATTTTTCCACAACTCATGAGGTAACCACTCCCAAGTTCGGCAATAGGGTAAAATATAAATAAGGTAGGAGGACATGTAAAAGGCAGTCAGGCTAGTCATTTAGGAGTTCTTCATGAAGTTTCTTTGCTATCAAATTAGCCCAATTAATAAATTTATCCCCTTATACAATTTTTTGAATAAAGTAGTACATCTATTTTTCCCAATGGAAAGCATGCGAGTTTCCTTTCACCCTATTTAGAAGAAATAAAATATTGGCTATATCCTTATGGAAATGCTCGATTGTTAGAGGCTTAGGTAATCTAGACCCCCCTTTCTTTGGTTTCGCAAGCCATGTTTAGGCTATCAAGGAGCTATACCTTTTATTGTCTACCTTATACACATGATCTACCTTGACATAGGTCCAGGGTTCATATGGTCCCCTATCTGGAATCCATAGAGCTTCCATTAATGTTTCTCTACTAATCTTTACCAAAACCTCTCATGAAACATCTTTGATACATCTTCTCTTAGCGTCATACTTATTGGCACATTTGAGCACCACTCCGGGACAAACTAGAGCTCAAGGAAAAGTTGTGGCCTCTATAAGTCCAATCCCTACTAGCTTCTTTGAAAAGGAACCTTCTGAGGCATTCCTAACCCTATCACACAGTTCCACTAAACTTACATTCACTAAGGAGGTTTTACCAATGTTTGGGAGGGAAATTAATAAGTGGGTTCTAATTTCCTCTTTTGGGAGTTTGGGGTGAAATAAAGGCATTTTACTATCAAGAAATGAAAAAGACTGACAACATAGAATGACCTCTCTAAGTAAATTGAAAAATGTAGGGAAGAAAAGAACTCACCAATTTTATATGCACCAGATTACTATAACCTTCTCAACACCAATTATGTCACTCCTTCTTTCTCAAGCCAAAAATAATTAATGGAAATGTCTTAACCATTCTTCATTTATTATCAATAGCTCATAAGAATTAGGAAATCCCCACATCACAATTTTAATAAATGTCTTAATGGAGGAATGATTGACATGACATCTAGAGTAACTGATAATTAATCTTCAAGTTAACTCAACACAGAAACCTCAACTCCCCAGGACATTCCCTGATTACCATATCTCTATAATGATGACCCTTACTACGTCATGCCATCAAATATCACCTTCACTACTCACACGCATGAGTGATCATGTTAGATTTAACAACCCTGTATGAAAACTTCCCAAAATTGACATAAAACCCAGAGAAATAGAAATCAGTGATCTTCTACAGAATGAAAGAATGACCCCATCGAATATTCCATGTGCTATTCATTATATTTCAATCATGAACTTGAACTTGAACTAAGTTTAAGGTTCAAGACTAGGTTCAAGTTCAAGTTTGACTTTGGAGACTGATAAACTTTTCAAGAGACGGATACATCATTGACACTACATAAATCAAAATCAGTTAGTGAACTTTAACTTGAACTTGAGCTTGGAAAATTTCAAGTTCAGCTTCAACTTAGGACTTTTCTTGACCAAAACAAAAATTGAGAGTTGGGAAAATCAAAGGTAATAGCTGGCTCTGACTGGGGACCAGGACTACTCAGGACCGAGGAATGAACCCAAAAGATCCAGATTTACAAGAGATTTTTAAACCTATTAGACCAAGTCGACTCTTCATAACAAAATTTTCCACTCCCACAGATGCAAGCCAAAAATTATATACAAACAAAGAAAAGAAAAATTATAGATGGAAAAGCTTCAATTTAAAGACATTTGGACCAAGAGTTTAAGAAATCTTGAACGACCCCTTCCAGGGAGACTCAAACTTCCCATGTGGTCTACGTGGTTCTCTACGCTTATCCCAGAGCAGAACCTTATCCCCTTCCACAAATTTTCTTGGTCTAGCATGATGGTCAAATATTTCCTTTACTTTCAACTGATGATTGTTAATGTGATCAACTAATTCTGTGCTCTCTTCTTCTATCTTTGAGAAATACAAAATCCTCTTCCCTAATGAATTCTAAAAGACTTCATTCTCAACACACCTTTGTAACTTGGCAGAAGCTAACTCCAATGGGAGAGATAGTTGTGCTTCAACTCCAAAGACTACCTCAAGAGGAGACATACCAATAGCCCTTTTGGGGGAAGTTCTATCAACCCACAATGCTTCATATAACTTTTTATGCCAGTCTTTTCCCTTCTCATCCACCAATTTCTTCATAATGTTGATAATAGTTTTATTTGTGGATTATGCCTGACTGTTTCCCTATGGGAAATAATCCAAAGAGTGAGATAGATTTATACCATGATCATAGTAGAAGAGTTGAATTTCTTGAGATGAGAAATTCTGAGCATTGTTAGCCACTATTTTGAGGGGAACTCCAAACTTGATGACAATATTTTCTTCTAAGAATCTACAGACTACCTCAAAAGTGGTTACTTTGATTGGTATCTCCTTGACCCAATTGGTAAAATAATCAATCACTGTCAGGATATGCATGTGTCTACCACTTGAAGTTGGATTGATTGGACTAATAAAGTCAAGCCCCCATTGTTGAAAAGGCTCTTCTATAATCACTCGCCTCAGAGGTAAAACATCTAACTGGGGTTTACTTGAGAAGATTTTACACTTTTAACAATTCACCACCCACTTATATGAATCCTTAAACATTCTGAGCCAATAATAGTAGTTTCTCAGGATCTTGAAAGTGGTCATAGATGAGGAATAGTGTCCTCCATAGGCTTCATTATGGAATGTTTGTAAAAAATTCTGTTGCTGGTCTTTGTCAATGCACCTCAAAAACATCCCATCCAACCCTTTCTTGTACAAAACATTATCTACTATGGCATACTTTGCTACCTTTAGCCTTATATTTCTTCTCTCTTTGGTTGATAGGTGATCTGGGGATTCTCCATAAGTCATAAAGAAAGCTACGTCAGAAAACCATCAGTCATTTATCGCTATGAATAGACAACTGGGTAAACCTTTCCCTTCTTGGTTCTCACCCATCAATTTACATAGGCCTTGTCCTCTTACCAGTTTTGTGGGCTTGATTTCCAGATCAAACTCCTACACCTTTTCTACCCAGCTAGATCTATTATTCATTGCCACTTCCTGCTGAGTACGGATGCTCTTAACAATAGAGTGTTGGAAACAATTGTCTGAAGGAAATTGCTACTCAAATTATGTATTATCTTTGACGTCACACAATGTCATAGTCCGCAGTAATCAGTTCCTACCAAGCTCAGTCAGTCTGCCAGAAAGGAAGATTAGTGTTTACCGAGTTCAGTCAGTCGTCAAAGGAAATCCAGTGTTTACCGAGTTCAGTCAGTCGTCAAAGGAAATTCAGTGTTTACTGAGTTTAGTCATTCGTCAAAGGAAATTCAGTGTTTACCGAGTTCAGTCAGTCGTCAAAGGAAATTCAGTGTTTACCGAGTTCAGTCGGTCGTCAAAGGAAATTCAGTGTTTACCGAGTTCAGTCGGTTATCGAAGGTAAAGGATTGTCAGTGTTTACCGAGTTCCCTCGGTCTCTGAAAGATTACAGAAAGTTATGGTCACCGAGCACTGTTGGCCCTTGAAGGATTTTTGCAAAAAGAGTTTGCTTAATTCAGCCGACTGTTATACTAAATAATGTCGATTTGACAAATCTAAAATCATATAAATAAAAGGTCAACTATGAAAAATAATGAGGGATATACAGCAGAAGATTTACAGAAGAAGAGATAGTAAAGGTGTGTGCAAATTTGTGAAGGATGTTCAGATATCCTTGAGGTGCAGCACAGATTTATTCGATCAGGAAGGATCACACATATGCAGAACAGAGATCTGTAATCAGCAAGGAAGTTGCATTATTATACAGGTCATTTTTCATTGTTACCTTCTTATCATTGTAATAGTGAATTCTAAATCTCTTAACCGAGTTGGTTTAACAACCATATTGTAAATCCTCTAACAAGGTGACAATTCCATTGAATTGTTTTCAAGACCTCTTACCAGGCCACTCCTAGCAGGGTGTTTAAATCCTCTAACAAGGTCACACCTAACAGTGTGGTTT
The DNA here is from genome assembly GCA_027943335.1 of Chamaecyparis obtusa. NCBI lineage: Eukaryota > Viridiplantae > Streptophyta > Pinopsida > Cupressales > Cupressaceae > Chamaecyparis > Chamaecyparis obtusa. The sequence continues at coordinate 152,360 of BSBK01012380.1, forward strand.
GTAACCTTTTACCGGATTGGCTTCTAACCGGGCATCACTTCAGAAAAGTGAAAATCAGTATCTAGATACATTGGTGGTTTTTTCCCATATTGGGTTTCCATGTTAAATCTTGTGTCTCTTGTGTTCTTAATTGCTATCTTAATCATACACCAGTGCTGATGAATATCTAAAAGATAATTTTGTTAATACTTTCTGCATCTTCAAAGTTACTACAATCTATTTACCAAGTGCTAAAATAGATAACATTGTTAAGATATCCTAAGGGATCTAGAAAGAATTAATTGTGAAGTGTTTTATGGTTGACTGATTCAACCCCCCCCCCCTCTCAGTCAATTCATCCATATTCCATCAATTGGTATCAGAGCCTTTGGTGCTTGCAGGAAGGGTTTCAAGGACCTACGCTAAAAATCAAGATGTCTTACAAGAGGGAAATTCCAAAGCTCATAAGAGATAACTTTTCAGCATGGCAAGGTCTCATGCGACTTCATCTGGCTTCCATTGGTGATTCAGGATGCAAATACATTGATGAAGAATACACAATTCCTAATGGCGCATTAACTATTGAAGACATTGTAGATAAAAAGACTCACAACACCATGATGATAGACATTGCATCTGCTCTCAGCTATGAAGAATTTGATGATATTAAAGAATGCACTACTGCATATGAAATGTGGATGGCACTGAAGAAAATATATGGTGGTGATGCAAATGTGAAAAGAGCCAAAGCAGAAAGCCTAAGAGGACAATTTGACAAGATGAATATGAAGGAAGATGAAAACATTGCAAAATATGTTGAAAGAATCAAAGCAAGTGTAAGTGCAATTAGAGCTTCTAGATGAACAATCTCAGATGAAACTGTTATAAGTAAGGTACTTAGAACATTACTCCCTATCTATGCAATAAGAGTATCAGCTATTCAAGAAAGAAGGTGTGAAACAAACCACAATATAACTTTGGATGCTTTAGTTGGAAGATTGACAGCCTTTGAATTAGACAACTATGACAACTATGTTCCTAGTTCCAAAAATATTGAATCAGCATTTGAGGCCAAGGTTTCACTAAAGAAGAACAAGAAAATTAAAGAAGTTCAGTCAGAAAGTGAAGAAGTATTAGAAGAAAGTTCTAACAGTGATCTTGAAATTGTAGAAGCATTACTTGCAAAGAAGTACTCTAGAGGGAAAGGTAAATATAAAGGTAAAACTCCTTTAATCTATTTTTCATGTGAAGAAATTGGACATATTGCAGCTAGGTGCCCAAACAAGCAAGTCAAGGAAGAGAAGAGAAGTCACAAGGACTATGGCAAAAATAATTTCAAATCATTCAAGGATAAAGGTAAGAAAACGTGTTTTATGGCTAAAGATTCTGATGATAGTGAAGAAGAAATTGTCTTTATTGCTATAAAAGATGAACCTGATGATGATGAAGATAAGATGGCACTTATTTCTCATATAAGCAAAGATGATATATGGATAATAGACAGCGGATGTTCACACCACATGACTGGTGACAAGACAAAATTTGAATATCTAGAAGACTGTGATAGTGGTAATGTAAGATTTGGAAACAATGAACCTTGTTGTATAAAAGGAAAAGGAAGAATCTCATTAACCAAAGAACTCATATGTGATAATGCTTATTGGGTTGAAGGACTAAAACATAATCTTCTAAGTGTAGTATAGCTAATCAACACTGGTTTCAAGGTTGAATTCATGAATGGTCAAGCAAGACTGTTGGATGAGAAAGGAAAACTCATTGGATCAGGCAAACAAACAAAAGGTAACTTATTTTATCTTGATCTCAGTGAATATTCATGCTTTATTGCTCAAATAGAAGAAAGTTGGCTATGGCACAAAAGGTTATGTCATGTGAATTTTGATAACATGATAAAAATAAGCAAATTCAAGAAGGTTAGAGGCATTCCTACTTTGAAGAAACCTGATACTGGTCTATGTAAGAATTGTCAGATTGGAAAAATGAGTAAAACTAGTTTCAAGAGTAAGAACTATCAGTCTAAAGAAATTTTGAAAATTGTGCATACTGATTTATGTGGACCTATTAGAATACAAAGCTATACTGGAGATAAATTCTTTATTCTTTTCGTTGATGATTATTCTAGAATGATGACTGTCATGTATTTAAGAGAAAAATCAGAAGCATTTGAAAAGTTCAAATGGTACTTAGCAAGAGTGGAAAAGGAAACAGGGAAAAGATTGAAATGCTTAAGATCAGACAAAGGTGGTGAATTCATCTCCCATGATTTTAACAACTTTTGCATTGAAAGAGGAATCAAAAGATAGGTATCAGCTCCTAGAACTCCTGAGCAGAATGGAATAGCAGAAAGAAGAAACAGATCTATTATGGATTGTGCAAGGAGTCTAATGATAGAAAAGAACATCGCTATAAAATACTGGAAGGAAGCTATCAGCACTGCAGTTCATACCTTGAACTGAGTACAATTGAAGAAAGACACATTCAAAACTCCTTATGAATTATGGTATGGCTATAAACCCAATGTAAGTTACATGAAAATATTTGGTAGCAAGTGTTATATCTTAAAAGAATCCAGAAGAAATAAATTTGATGTGAAAAGTGATGAAAGAATATTCCTACGATATTCTAGCAAAAGCAAGGCATACAAATGTCTGAACTTATCTACTCACAAAGTCATAGAAAGTATACATGTAAAATTTGATGAGTTTGCAGAAAAGACTGAAGAAGAAAGCAAAAGGGAACTTGAGAACTACAGAAGATTCATTTACATTGAACCTGAAACATTGGCAGACACAACTATCAATAAGGAAACTATATCTACCGAACCAAGCACAGTTACCGAGTCACAAACTGAGTCATAGGAAGAAGTTCAAACCGAGTCACAGGAAGAAATTTAGACCGAGTCTCAGCCTGAAGTTACCGAGAAAATATCTACCGAGCCCGAGCAACCTGAAGAAGAGATCCTAGAAGACAACAGCACAAATCATTCAAAAGGCAAGGAACCTATACTAGCCAAATATGTCAGAAGACATCATACACCAGATCAAATTATTGGAAACAAATCAGATGGTACTATGACAAGAAGCAAGCTAAAAGGTACATGTCTGCTTACTGACTTTGAACCTAGAAATATCAAAGATGTATTGGAAAATGAAAGTTGGATTGAAGCAATGAATGAAGAATTAGAACAAATACAAAAGAACAAAACATGGACTCTTGTACCTAGACCTAAAGATAAGAATGTAATTGGAACAAAATGGGTATTCAGGAATAAGCTAAATGAAGATGGTCAAGTATCTAAAAATAAAGCTAGACTGGTATGTAAAGGTTATTCTCAAGAAGAAGGTATAGATTATGGAGAAACTTTTGCTCCTGTTGCAAGATTAGAAGGTGTAAGAACTCTACTTGCTTATGCAGCACACAAAGGATTTAAGGTATATCAGATGGATATAAAATCTGCATTTCTCAATGGGATTCTTGATGAAGAGGTCTACATTGAACAACCTGAAGGTTTTGTTGATCCAGATAAAAAGGACATGGTCTGCAGGTTACACAAAGCATTGTATGGTTTGAAACAAGCTCCTAGAGCATGGTATGAAAGACTCCATAACTATTTGATTCAGATTAATTTCAAAAGAGCCAATGATAACAGTAATCTGTATATTAAAGATGGACTGGATGACAAAATTGTATTGGCAGAAATATTTGTAGATGATACTATATTTACAGGGAATGAGGATCAATGCAAAGAATTTTCAGAGAAAATGAACAAAGAATTTGAAATGTCTATGTTTGGTTTAATAAAATTCTTTGTTGGTCTTCAAATTCAACAAAGCAAGAATGGTATATACATTACTCAATCTAAATACATTAAGGAAATACTTAAGAAGTTTGGTATGGAAGATTCAAAACCAGTTGGTACACCCATGTGTACTGGACTGAAACTTACCAAAAATGATGATTCAAAAGAAGTTGATCAGACCCTATACAGATCTATGATTGAAAAATTGCAGTATGTAGTACATACAAGACCTGATATTGCCTTAGTAGTCGGTATAGTAGCTAGATTCTCAGCAAAACCTAAGGAAAATCATATGATGGCAATCAAAAGAATCTTAAGATACTTAAGAGGAAATGAAGAATATGGTTTGTGGTATAAATTTGGAGGCAATCTATACTTGAAAGTGTTTACTGATGCTGATTGGGCAGGAAACATTGATGATAGAAAAAGCAAAAGTGGTGGAGCATTTTTTCTTGGAAAAAAACTGGTATCCTGGACTAGTAAAAAGCAAAATTGCACATCTCAATCCATAGCTGAAGTAGAATATGTTGCTGCTGCAGTAAACTGTTGAAATATTGTTTGGTTTAAACAGTTATTAGAAGGTATGAAGGTTGAAATCAAATAACCAGTTGTTATATTTTGTGACAATACCAGTGCAATAAACATTTCGAAGAATCTAGTGATGCATTCCAAAACCAAGCACATTGCTATTAAATATCACTTTGTCAGAGAATTGGTGCAGGACAAGGAAATCAGATTAGAATATATTCATACAAAAGAACAGATTGCAGACATTTTTACCAAACCATTACCTAAGGATGCATTTGTGTATCTAAGAAGTAAGTTAGGGGTCATTCCCCTATCCGAGGCTCACTAAATACAGTTTTAGTGATGCATCAACCAGAACATGATTGAAAATCAACCAGTTGATGCAACATATTTAAGGAATCATTGCATATGAATCAGTACTTGAGGTACATTAATTTACACCGGTAATATGTGAATTGTCTTTGGCATGTGTTGTCAAAGAGGGAGTGTTTGCTATGTCTTTTCTATTACTTCAAGAAATTTTCAATAGTCAGAAGGAAGAATTTTCAGGATAAAGGAAGTTTATTGATAGAGGGAGATTTGAATCTGAACTGAGCTAACTCTTTCAAATTTCTTATGCTATGACATATTGTGTTGCCATCAATGCCAAAGAGGGAGATTGTTGGAAACAATTGTCTAAAGGAAATTGCTACTCAAATTATGTATTGTCTTTGATGTCACATAATGTCATAGTCCGCAGCAATCAGTTCCTACCAAGCTCAGTCAGTCTGCCAGACAGGAAGATTACTGTTTACCGAGTTCAGTCGGTCGTCAAAGGAAATCTAGTGTTTATCGAGTTTAGTCGGTCGTCAATTGAAATTTAGTGTTTACCGAGTTCAGTCAGTCGTCAAAGGAAATTCAGTGTTTACCGAGTTCAGTCGGTCGTCAAAGGAAATTCAGTGTTTACCGAGTTCAGTCAGTTATCGAAGGTAAAGGATTGTCGGTGTTTACCGAGTTCCCTCGGTCTCCGAAAGATTATAGAAAGTTATGGTCATCGAGCACTGTCGGCCCTTGAAGGATTTTTGCAAAAAGAGTTTGCTTAATTCAACCGACTGTTATACTAAATAATGTCAATTTGACAAATCTAAAATCATATAAATAAAAGGTCAACTGTGAAAAATAATGAGGGATATACAGCAGAAGACTTACAGAAGAAGAGATAGTAAAGGTGTGTACGAATTTGTGAAGGATGTTCAGATATCCTTGAGGTGGAGCATAGATTTATTCGATCAGGAAGGATCACACATATGTAGAACAGAGATCTGTAATCAACAAGGTAGTTGCATTATTATACAGGTCATTTTTCATTGTTACCTTCTTATCATTGTAACAGTGAATTCTAAATCTCTTAACCGAGTTGGTTTAACAACCATATTGTAAATCCTCTAACAAGGTGACAATTCCATTGAATTGTTTTCAAGACCTCTTACCAGGCCACTCCTAGCAGGGTGTTTAAATCCTCTAACAAGGTCACACCTAACAGTGTGTTTTGTAACCTTTTACCGGGTTGGCTTCTAACTGGGCATCACTTCAGAAAAGTGAAAATCAGTATCTAGATACATTGGTGGTTTTTTCCCATATTGGGTTTCCACGTTAAATCTTGTGTCTCTTGTGTTCGTAATTGCTATCTTAATCATACACCAGTGCTGATGAATATCTAAAAGATAATTTTGTTAATACTTTCTGCATCTTCAAAGTTACTGCAATCTATTTACCGAGTGCTAAAATAGATAACATTGTTAAGATATCCTAAGGGATCTGGAAAGAATTAATGGTGAAGTGTTTTATGGTTGACTGATTCACCCCCCCCCCCTCTCAGTCACTTCATCCATATTCCATCACAGAGTTTGGAACAAAAAATAAACAATGTGAATGAAGTATGTCATACCAAAATTGCTTAATTGCCTTCACTATTGTGAATGCTAGTTTTTCAATTTGGAAGTAGCACAACTCATGTTTTCTAAGTGGTACACTCATGAAGGAAATAGGTACCTCTTCACCATTCTTATTTTTTTGTAATAACACCCCGGACATCATGTGTTCTAAAGCATAACAATAGATGATAAAGTCCTTTTTAAAATCTACATGTATTAATGTTGGAGTGCTGGCTATAGCTTCTTTTATCTTACCAAAAGACTTGACAGCTGGATCATCCCACTTAAAATTCTACTTTTCACTTAACAGGTCAACCATTGGCTTTGATGTTTCTCCAAAATTAGGGACAAACTTTCTCAAAAATTAACTTGACCAAAAAAATACTTTATTCCCTTTCGATTGACCAAAAGACATAGTTGTTGAATTTCTTTTACCCTTTCCAAATCAATTTTAATGCCCTCCTTTGAAACTAGATGACTTAGTAGCTTTCCTTTTGTTACAAAGAAAATTGACTTCTTTGGATTTAAAGAAACACCATGTTCCCTGCATCTCTACAAAACCTCTTTCAAGTCCCTCAGATGTTTCTTGCACATTCTGGAGAATACCATCATGTCATCTAAATAAATAGTAATGGTCTTGTTTAACAAGTGGCCAAAATTAGAATTCATAGCCCTTTGAAAAGCGGCCCCAGCATTAATCAAGCCAAAATGCATTCTTCTTTAGGAAAAAGTGCCCCATAGCATGGTGAAAGCCATCTTATGTTGATCTTCCTCTGTGACACTAATCTAGTTGTAGCCTAAAAAGCCATCGAGCAATGACAACATCTGCGAGCCAGCAACAGTCTGAAGAATCTGGTCCATCATAGGCAAAGAAAAGTTATCCTTAATGCTTGACTGGTTGAGGTTCCTAAAATCTACGCAGATTCTAATCTCTCCATTCTATTTCCACATAGGAACAATATTGGCCACCCACATGGAATGGTGAATGGGAAAAATGATGTGTGCCTAAAGCATTTTGACAATCTCTTTAAAAATAGCATCAGCCGCCTTCAGATTATAGGTCAATTTCTGATGAAAATGGAACATTCCCAGTTTCAGGGGTATATGGTGTGTGATTTGTCCCTGCCTAAAGTTCTTTAAATCATCATAGGTCCAAGCGAAAACATCACCATATTCTTTTAACAGCTTTGTAAAATGACCCTTTTCTCCTTCATCATAGCACACCCCTAGGTTTACCATTTTGGGATTAAATTCATCTCCAATGTTAATTTTTTCATATTCACCTAAAGGGACATTATCTGGTATGACAAATTGGTTTCAATAAAAATCCCACCTATCAAAAAGTTTCTCCAACTCCACTAGTCCTTTGGGTATGGAGTTACCTTTAACCTGAGTAACTTCCTCTGAGGAGCTGGTCCTCTTTTCTGGGTAAAATTCATGACACTCAGATTCTGATCCCTCAAAGTAATTGGCTGAGAAATTGTCCAAACCCTATAGAAATTCATTAATGTGAGTATTGTCCTTGAAAACTTGCCAGGAATAAGAATTATCAGGTACACTAGGCCTATGTATGACCTCAATGGTATACCGATCCTCTGTAAAGTTTGGATGCAGTATCATCAAGGATTCTCATCCCACAAGAGCATCATCTCTTGAGTTATATTCCCTGGGAATTGCTTCAATAGAAAAAGCTTCAAACCATTCGAGTTCATCCCAAACCCTGTTTCTATAATGCTTTAGTCTCTCATTCTTTACTGAGAATAAGTTCTCAACATGTTTAACAATTAGCTCTACATCACCACGTGCCTTTAAAATCTTAATTCCTTTTTTCTTTGCTTCTTCTAATCCCAACATCAAGGCTTCATTTTCTATTGTTTTGTTCATGTTCTCGAATTCAAGCTTAAAGGAAAATGGGAGTTTGAGACGAGAAGGAGAAATAAGGACCACCCCTACCCCTGATCCTATGGAAGAGAAACTACCATCAAATTTAAGAATCCAAGGAACCTCTTCATCTGCAACAATTGGTTCAGAGACATCACCTTCTAATAAGATAACATAGTTAGAAAACTCGACCTCTTGATACAAAATCTGAGATTTAGGATCTTCTGAGGGAAAAATGGTATACTTGGACTTGGGTTCTGGAAGCAGAGTAACCTTCTTATTTCCTATAGGAGCTATGGCCTGAGACCAATCCAATTTTATTTCACCACCTAGGTCTCTACAAAAGGTCCTACTTAATAACATTCCATAGCTAGTAGGGATATTAGCCACTAAAATGGTTAGTTTCAATCTTTTATCAGAGAAAGTTGCCAAAGAAACTTAAGCATCTTTAATTTGTCCCAAGAGTGGAACCTGTTTAGCATCCATGGAATAGCAGCAGCCAAAAGTATTAGTGATGGGAAGGTCTAGTGCTTTGGCTATAGATGAAGGTATAATATTATCTGATGCCCCTGAATCAATGATACAATTGTTTAACTTGAAACCATGAATAAATAAGGATACATAAAAGGGCTCTAGTTTCAAACTAATAGGAATAGTAGAAATGGGTTTATCTATAGGCTTTTGTTCCACTTTGTCTTCCTTCTTAACAATTTCTCCTTTAAAACATGCATTATTAGTTTTTTGAACCTTAGGTTCAACAGGGGAACCTTTGACATAATTGACAAATTTATCTAACTCTCGAGGGTTCATTTTTAAATAATCAGCAGCAGAAATTTGTATTTTGGAACTTTTACAAAAATCAACTATACTAAAAGAAGATTCAGATTCAGACCTTTTAAGATTTGTACCTCTGGGCTACTTGTCTTTGGGGCCTTCAGACTGTCATTTGCCTGACTTCCAATATCCTTGGTTGCCAAATTTGACCAGTTACTTGCTTTTCCTCCATGTTGATTTCTTGTCAAAACTGAGCAAGAATTATCCCCTAAAGTTACCAATATGTCACCACCCCTTTCAGAGTCAAATGCATATTTAATATAAAAATTTCCAGAGTCACCAGGTATTTCAGAGGATATGTCTTCGATAGTCACTTTTGCTGCAGCTTCTTTTTCAACTTCAATTTGAACATATCATATGTTTTTAGGGCATGAACCTCCTTCATGCTCATTAGTAAGATGAAAAAAACACATGTTACTTCTATTTGGTGGAGGTTCAATTTGTAGTCTATGTTGTGTAGGAGGTAGATTAAATTGTTTGCCTCAACTTGAGGCTCCTTGAGCAGGATATTTGTGTGGGATATCTTGATAGGGGCTGGCAACTTTAGGTAGCTGCCACTTGATTGTTATTAGGTCCTTCATTAATATTTGTATTACAGGAACTGATGAGGAGGAAGTGGAAGGTTGGGAGCTAGAAGTTTGTAAATCTTTCCTCCATTTTTCACTTGTTATGAGATCATCCTCTAATTCAATGGTAAGAGTCTGAGCAGCTCCTAAGGTGGCTGGCCTAGCTCTTTTTAAAGGAAATGCAACATCAGGAGGCATAGCATTTAAGAAAAACCCCTTTTGATTTTAATTATTAGGTCTACTTGCTACTAGAATTACCTGAATTCCTTTGTTAAATCTTGCCACGAACTCCCTCATAGGCACTTGAATCTCCTTCTTCATTTGACTTAACTTGATTAAAAGAGTATTAGCATCATCAACTGACTTAAATCTATTCTTAAATGTTGTTTTCATGGTATCCAAATCTGTAATAGAGGCATTAGGTAGATTATGAAACCATTACGCTGCTACATCTGTCAATGTCGAGACAAAAAGCCTGACAGCTACATCTGGAGTACCAACAACCAAAACTCCACATGCTATGTTGAAGGAATTTAAATGGCCTTCTCAAGAATTTTTTTCATCACCACTAAATTTAGGTAGAATGTCACAACCTTTAGGAAAGTTTCCCAAGTTTTCTCCTAAGCTTAAAGGTCCAACAGCTACACCCCATGGTTGATTTTGAGCCATGGTTGGTAAGATGAAGTTTAAAGGATATACAATAATGAAAGTGGGGGCTAGGGTTCCTGGTGGCACTGATTTCTATTTCTCTAGGTTTTATGTCAATTTTGGGAAATTTATGTACAAGGTTATTAAATCCGACATGATGGCTCATGCATGTGAGTAGTGAAGGTGACAACTGATGGTGTGACATAGTAAGGGTCATCATTACAGAGATATGGTAATCAAGGAATGTCTTGTGGAATTGAGCTTTCCATGCCAAGTTAACTTGAAGATTACTTATGAGTCACTCTAGATGTCATGTCAATCATTCCTCCATTAAGACATTTATTGAAATTGTGCTGTGGGGATTTACTAAATCTTACGAGCTATTGATAATAAATGAAGAATGGTTAAGACATTTCTGTTAATTATTTTTGGCTTGAGAAAGAAGGAACAACAAAATTGGTGGTGAGAAGGTTACAATAATCTGGTGCACAAAAAATTGGTGAGTTCTTTTTTTCCCTGTAGTTTTCAGTTTATTCAGAGAGGTCAATCTATGCTAGTAAAATGCCTTTATTTTGCCCCAAACTCCCAAAAGTGGAAATTATAACCCACCTATTAATTTTCCTCCCAGACATTGGTGACACATCCTTGGTGAATTTAAGTTTAGGAGAGCTGTGTGATAGGGTTAGGAATGCCTCAGAAGGTTCCTTTTCAAAGAAACTATAATGGAGCGGACTTATGGAGGCCATAGCTTTTCCTCGACCTCTAGTTTGTCCCAAACTGGTGCTCGAATGTGCCAATTGTTGGAAACAATTGTCTGAAGGAAATTGCTACTCAAATTATGTATTGTCTTTGATGTCACACAATGTCATAGTCTGCATCAATCAGTTACTACCGAGCTTAGTCGGTCTGCCAGACAGGAAGATTAGTGCTTACCGAGTCCACTTGGTTATCAAAGAAAAGCAGTGTCTACTGAGTTCACTCGGTTACCAAAGGAAATTCATCATTTATCGAGTTCAGTCGGTCATCAAAGAAAAGTTAATATTTACCGAGTTCAGTCGGTCATGCAAGAAAAGTTAGTGTTTACTGAGTTCAGTCGGTCATCGAAGAAAAGTTAGTGTTTACCGAGTTCAGTCAGTTATCGAAGGTAAAGGATTGTCGGTGTTTACCGAGTTCCCTCGGTCTCCGAAAGATTATAGAAAGTTATGGTCACCGAGCACTGTCGGCCCTTGAAGGATTTTTGCAAATAGAGTTTGCTTAATTCAGCCGACTGTTATACTAAATAATGTCGATTTGACAAATCTAAAATCATATAAATAAAAGGTCAAATGTGAAAAATGATAATAAAAATATAGCAGAAGATTTACAGAAGAAAAGCAGGAAAGGTGTATGCAAATTTGTGAAGGATGTTCAGATATCCTTGAGGTGCAGCAGAGATTTATTCGATCAGAAAGGATCAGACTTATGCAGAATAGAGATCTGTAATCAGCAAGACAGTTGCATTATTATACAGGTCATTTTTCATTGTTACCTTCTTATCATTGTAACAGTGAATTCTAAATCTCTTAACCGAGTTGGTTTAACAACCATAATGTAAATCCTCTAACAAGGTGACAATTCCATTGAATTGTTTTCAAGACCTCTTACCAAGCCACTCCTAGCAGGGTGTTTTCAATCCTCTAACAAGGTCACACCTAACAGTGTTTTTTGTAACCTTTTACCGGGTTGGCTTCTAATCGGGCATCACTTCAGAAAAGTGAAAATCAGTATCTAGATACATTGGTGGTTTTTCCCATATTGGGTTTCCACGTTAAATCTTGTGTCTCTTGTGTTCTTAATTGCTTTCTCAATCATATACATGTGCTGATGAATATCTAAAAGATAATTTTGCTAATACTTTCTGCATCTTCAAAGTTACTGCAATCTATTTACCGAGTGCTAAAATAGATAACATTGTTAAGATATCCTAAGGGATCTGAAAAGAATTAATTGTGAAGTGGTTTATGGTTGACTGATTCACCCCACCCTCTCAGTCACTTCATCCATATTCCATCAATTGGTATCAGAGCTTTTGGTGCTTGCAGGAAGGGTTTCAAAGACCTAAGCTAAAGATCAGGATGTCTTACAAGAGGGAAATTCCAAAGCTCAACAGAGATAACTTTTCAACATGGCAAGGTCTCATGTGACTTCATGTAGCTTCCATTGGTGATTCAGGATGCAAATACATTGATGAAGAATACACAATTCCTAATGGCGCATTAACTGTTGAAGACATTGTAGATAAAAAGACTCACAACACCATGATGATAGCCATTGCATCTGCTCTCAGCTATGAAGAATTTGATGATATTAAAGACTACACTACTACATATAAAATGTGGATGGCACTGAAGAAAATATATGGTGGTGATGCAAATGTGAAAAGAGCCAAAGCAGAAAGCCTAAGAGGACAGTTTGACAAGATGAATATGAAGGAAGATGAAAACATTGCAAAATATGTTTAAAGAATCAAATCAAGTGTAAGTGCAATTAGAGCTTCTGGAGGAACAATCTCAGATGAGACTGTTATAAGTAAGGTACTCAAAACACTACTCCCTATCTATGCAATAAGAGTATTAGCTATTCAAGAAAGAAGATGTGAAACAAACCATAATATAACTTTGGATGCTTTAGTTGGAAGATTGACAACTTTTGAATTAGACAACTATGATAACTATGTTCCAAATTCCAAAAATATTGAATCAGCATTTGAGGCCAAGGTTTCACTAAAGAAGAACAAGAAAATTAAAGAAGTTCAGTCAGAAAGTGAAGAAGTATCAGAAGAAAGTTCTAATAGTGATCTTGAAATTGTAGAAGCATTACTTGCAAAGAAGTACTCTAGAGGGAAAGGTAAGTATAAAGGTAAAACTCCTTTAATCTATTTTTCATGTGAAGAAATTGGACATATTGTAGCTAGGTGCCCAAACAAGCAAGTCAAAGAAGAGAAGAGAAGTCACAAGTACTATGGCAAAAAGAATTTCAAATCATACAAGGATAAAGGTAAGAAATCATGTTTTATGGCTAAAGATTCTGATGATAGTGAAGAAAAAATTGTCTTTATTGCTATAAAAGATGAATCTGATGATGATGAAGATAAGATGGCACTTATTTCTCATATAAGCAAAGATGATATATGGATAATAGACAGCGGATGTTCACACCACATGACTGGTGACAAGACAAAATTTGAATATCTAGAAGACTGTGATAGTGGTAATGTAAGATTTGGAAACAATGAACCTTGTTGTATAAAAGGAAAATGAAGAATTCTCTAACCAAAGAACTCATATGTGATAATGCTTATTGGGTTGAAGGACTAAAACATAATCTTCTAAGTGTAGCACAGCTAATCAACACTGGTTTCAAGGTTGAATTCATGAATGGTCAAGCAAGACTGCTGGATGGAAAAGGGAAACTCATTGGATCAGGCAAACAAACAAAAGGTAACTTATTTTATCTTGATCTCAGTGAATATTCATGCTTTATTGCTCAAATAGAAGAAAGTTGGCTATGGCACAAAAGATTATGTCATGTGAATTTTGATAACATGATAAAAATAAGCAAATTCAAGAAGGTTAGAGGCATTCCTACTTTGAAGAAACCTGACACTGGTCTATGTAAGAATTGTCAGATTGGCAAAATGAGTAAAACTAGTTTCAAGAGTAAGAACTATCAGTCTAAAGAAATTTTGGAAATTGTGCATACTGATTTATGTGGACCTATTGGAATACAAAGCTATACTGGAGATAAATTCTTTATTCTTTTCATTGATGATTATTCTAGAATGATGACTGTTATGTATTTAAGAGAAAAATCAGAAGCATTTGAAAAGTTCAAATGGTACTTAGCAAGAGTAGAAAAGGAAATAGGGAAAAGATTGAAATGCTTAAGATCAGACAGAGGTGGTGAATTCATCTCCCATGATTTTAACAACTTTTGCATTGAAAGAGGAATCAAAAGATAGGTATCAGCTCCTAGAACTCCTGAGCAGAATGGAATAGCAGAAAGAAGAAACAGATCTATTATGGATTGTGCAAGGACTCTAATGATAGAAAAGAACATCGCTATAAAGTACTAGAAGGAAGCTATCAGCACTGAAGTTCATACCTTGAACCGAGTACAATTGAAGAAAGACATATTCAAAACTCCTTATGAATTATGGTATGGCTATAAACCCAATGTAGGTTACATGAAAATATTTGGTAGCAAGTGTTATATCTTAAAAGAATCCAGAAGAAATAAATTTGATGTGAAAAGTGATGAAGGAATATTCCTAAGATATTCTAGTGAAAGCAAGGCATACAAATGTCTGAACTTATCTACTCACAAAGTCATAGAAACTATACATGTAAAATTTGATGAGTTTGCAGAAAAGACTGAGGAAGAAAGCAAAAGGGAACCTGAGAACTACAGAAGATTCATTTACATTGAACCTGAAACATTGGCAGACACAACTATCAGTAAGGAAACTATATCTACCGAGCCGAGCACAGTTACCAAGTCACAAACTGAGTCACAGGAAGAAGTTCAAACCGAGTCACAGGAAGAAATTTAGACCGAGTCTCAGCCTGAAGTTACCGAGCAAATATCTACCGAGCCCGAGAAACCTGAAGAAGAGATCCTAGAAGACAACAGCATGAATCATTCAAAAGGCAAGGAACCTATACTAGCCAAATATGTCAGAAGACATCATACACCAGATCAAATCATTGGAAACAAATCAGATGGTACTATGACAAGAAGCAAGCTAAAAGGTACATGTCTGGTTACTGATTTTGAACCTAGAAATATCAAAGATGCATTGGAAAATGAAAGTTGGATTGAAGCAATGAATGAAGAATTAGAACAAATACAAAAGAACAAAACTTGGACTCTTGTACCTAGACCTAAAGATAAGAATGTAATTGGAACAAAATGGGTATTCAGGAATAAGCTGAATGAAGATGGTCAAGTATCTAGAAACAAAGCTAGACTAGTATGTAAAGGTTATTCTCAAGAAGAAGGTATAGATTATGGAGAAACTTTCACTCCTGTTGCAAGATTAGAAGGTGTAAGAACTCTACTTGCTTATGCAGCACACAAAGGATTTAAGGTATATCAGATGGATATAAAATCTGCATTTCTCAATGGAATTCTTGATGAAGAAGTCTACATTGAACAACCTAAAGGTTTCGTTGATCTAGATAAAAGGGACATGGTCTACAGGTTACACAAAGCATTGTACAGTATAAAACAAGCTCCTAGAGCATGGTATGAAAGACTCCATAACTATTTGATTCAGATTAATTTCAAAAGAGCTAATGATAACAGCAATCTGTATATTAAAGAAGGACCAGATGACAAAATTGTATTGGCAGAAATATTTGTGGATGATACTATATTTACAGGGAATGAGGATCAGTGCAAAGAATTTTCAGAGCAAATGAACAAAGAATTTGAAATGTCTATGTTTGGTTTAATAAAATTCTTTTTTGGTCTTCAAATTCAGCAAAGCAAGAATGGTATATACATTACTCAATCTAAATACATTAAGGAGATACTTAAGAAGTTTGGTATGGAAGATTCAAAACCAGTTGGTACACCCATGTGTACTGGACTGAAACTTACCAAAAATGATGATTCAAAAGAAGTTGATCAGACCCTATACCGATCTATGATTGGAAAATTGCAGTATGTAGTACATACAAGACCTGATATTGCCTTAGCAGTCGGTATAGTAGCTAGATTCTCAGCAAAACCTAAGGAAAATCACATGATGGCAATCAAAAGAATCTTAAGATACTTAAGAGGAACTAAAGAATATGGTTTGTGGTATAAATTTGGAGGCAATCTAGACTTGAAAGTGTTTACTGATGCTGATTGGGCAGGAAACATTGATGATAGAAAAAGCACAAGTGGTGGAGCATTTTTTCTTGGAAAAAGACTGGTATCCTGGGCTAGTAAAAAGTAGAATTGCACATCTCAATCCACAGCTGAAGCAGAATATGTTGATGCTGTAGTAAACTGTTCAAATATTGTTTGGTTTAAATAGCTATTAGAAGGTATGAAGGTTGAAATCAAAGAACCAGTTGTTATATTTTGTGACAATACCAGTGCAATAAACATTTCGAAGAATCTAGTGATGCATTCCAAAACCAAGCACATTGCTATTAAATATCACTTTGTCATAGAATTGGTGCAGGACAAGGAAATCAGATTAGAATATATTCATACAAAAGAATAGATTGCAGACATTTTTACCAAACCATTACCTAAGGATGCATTTGTGTATTTAAGAGGTAAGTTAGGGGTCATTCCCCTATCCGAGGCTCACTAAATACAGTTTTAGTGATGCATCAACCAGAAAATGATTGTAAATCAACCTATTGATGCAGCATATTCAAGGAATCATTGCATATGAATCAGTACTTGAGGTACATTAATTTTCACCGGTAATATGTGAATTGTCTTTGGCATGTGTTGTCAAAGAGGGAGTGTTTGCTATGTCTTTGCTATTATTTCAAGAAATTTTCAATAGTCAGAAGGAAGAATTTTCAGGATACAGGAAGTTTGCTGACAGAGGGAGATTTGAATCTGAACCGAGCTAACTCTTTCAAATTTCTTATGATATGACATATTGTGTTGCCATCAATGCCAAAGAGGGAGATTGTTGGAAACAATTGTCTGAAGGAAATTGCTACTCAAATTATGTATTGTCTTTGATGTCACAGAATGTCATAGTCCGCAACAATCAGTTACTACTGAGCTCAGTCAGTCTGCTAGACAGGAAGATTAGTGCTTACCGAGTCCACTTAGTTATCAAAGAAAAGCAGTGTCTACCGAGCTCACTCGGTTACCAAAGGAAATTTAGCATTTACCGAGTTCAGTCGGTCATCAAAGAAAAGTTAATATTTACCGAGTTCAGTCGGTCATCGAAGAAAAGTTAGTGTTTACCGAGTTCAGTCGGTTATCGAAGAAAAGTTAGTGTTTATCGAGTTCAGTTGGTTATCGAAGGTAAAGGATTGTCGGTGTTTACCGAGTTCCCTCAGTCTCCGAAAGATTATAGAAATTTATGGTCACCGAGCACTGTCAGCCCTTGAAGGATTTTTGCAAATAGAGTTTTCTTAATTCAGCCAACTGTTATACTAAATAATGTCGATTTGACAAATCTGAAATCATATAAATAAAAGGTCAAATGTGAAAAATGATAATAAAAATATAGCAGAAGATTTAGAGAAGAAAAGCAGGAAAGGTGTATGCGAATTTGTGAAGGATGTTCAGATATCCTTGAGGTGCAGCAGAGATTTATTCGATCAGAAAGGATCAGACTTATGCAGAACAGAGATCTGTAATCAGCAAGATAGTTGCATTATTATACAGGTCATTTTTCATTGTTACCTTCTTATCATTGTAACAGTGAATTCTAAATCTCTTAACCGAGTTGGTTTAACAACCATAATGTAAATCCTCTAACAAGGTGACAATTCCATTGAATTGTTTTCAAGACCTCTTACCAAGCCACTCCTAGCAGGGTGTTTTCAATCCTCTAACAAGGTCACACCTAACAGTGTGTTTTGTAACCTTTTACCGGGTTGGCTTCTAACCGGGCATCACTTCAGAAAAGTGAAAATCAGTATCTAGATACATTGGAGGTTTTTCCCATATTGGGTTTCCACATTAAATCTTGTGTCTCTTGTGTTCTTAATTTCTTTCTCAATCATATAGATGTGCTGATGAATATCTAAAAGATAATTTTACTAATACTTTCTGCATCTTCAAAGTTACTGCAATCTATTTACCGAGTGCTAAAACAGATAACATTGTTAAGATATCCTAAGGGATCTGAAAAGAATTAATTGTGAAGTGTTTTATGGTTGACTGATTCACCCCCCCTCTTAGTCACTTCATCCATATTCCATCACCAATAAGTATGATGCTAAGATCAGATGTGTCAAAGATGCTTCAAGAGAGCTTTTGGTCAAGATTAGTAGAGAAACATTAATGGCAGCTTTGCAGATTCCAGATAGGGAACCATATGAGTCCTGGACCTATGCCAAGGCAGGTCATGTGTATGAGGTAGACAAGAAAAGGTATAGCTCCTCGATAGCCTAGACATGGCTTGTGAAATGAGAGAAAGGGGGGTCTAGATTGTGTAAGCCTCTAACAATCAAGCATTTCTATAAGGATATAGCCGATATTGTATTTCTTTTAAATAGGGTGAAAGGAAACCCACATGCTTTCCATTGGGAAAATTAGATGTACCACTTTATTCATAAAATTGTAGAAGGGGATACATTTATTGATTGGGCTGATTTGATAGCAGAGAAACTTCATGAAGAACTCCTAAACATGACCATCCTAACTACCTTTTACATGTCCTCATACCTTGTTTATATTTTAGCCTCTTGCCAAACTTGGCAGGGGTTACCTCATGAGTTGTGGACAAATGACATAAAGATATATGACTATTTCACATGTCCATAGAGTGAGAAGTTCCCTGGTGTATTCAAAATGGTTAATGATAGGTTCTTGACAAAATTAGTGTTTGAATTAAGAGGGAAAGAAAACTGCAAACTTTCTGAAGAAGCCAAATAGGTAGTAAATGTGTATGGTTGTCATTTCATATAATTTCCTAGATTCGCATACCTTAGGGTTGGAGCATTTGATGAAGAACCATTACGACTTCCTAGGTTTTGTTTAGACAATATGGTCTCAATGGAACTATGTAGACAGCTTGTTATTGTTGAACAAAAATCTGGTAGCTCAAAGAAATCCTCTGGTGTTCTTTTTCCTATCAAGTTGGGTTACTATAGGTGCAAGAGTTTTCAAGATCCTTTAACTATGGAAGAAGGATTGTCTACTTTCTGTTTACAGGATTATGCTCCTAGAACCAATTTTGAGTACAAAGGTTTCACTAGGGAAAATCTTAATGTTCTTGATACTTTCATGAACATCCTTGAGTTGGAGGTTTTTTGGACCAACTATTCTGATGAATTGGAAGTGAGAAAAAGGTTGTGGTCTAGATTAACCATGAAACAGATTATCACTTTCAGACTGGATATGGATACAGATGGGGTAGAAGAAGATGGTGAGGTTGATGTTCTGGGTTCTCAATTTTTGGAGAAAGTAGAGGCCCTTCCTATCCCTGAATTAGATTGGATGAAGCCTGAAGAGGATGACCTACATGCAAGAATGAAAAGATTAATTGAAAGAGAAAAGGCATGGTTACTTGAGAAAAGGGCTTCTATAAATCCTGTACAGTCTACCAAGAAACAAGTGAGAATAAAGAAGAGGAGTTCATCAAAGAAAACTTTTGTTTTAACTAACGTGAATATTGATTAATCTTTTGTAGGAAAAGATAAACCTGAAGTTGAACCTGAAGTTGAACTTGAAGTTGAACCAACTTCTCCCCAAGTTCAAGTTCAAGTTCAACTCTAAGATGAACCTGTAGCTTAAGTCACTTGATCAAGTTTAAGAGAAAAGAACAAGGCTAAGTGGTAGGAAGTGACCCCTAGTGTTATTGTGAATTTGGATCCACTAGAAGCTAATCCATAGGAAAATCCAATTGCAAGCATTAGTATACTTGATATGTCAGATAATCAGCCAGTCCAAGAGGAGACAGAGAATAATCTGAAGGATTCATTGGTTCTTCTGAGTAGTTATGATATTCAGAAGAAGGCCTCTACAACTCCACTATGGCTTGAGAATTATGTTGCCAAAAGGAAAAGTGTGGTTCCTATATCCATCCCCATTGCAGATGTTGTGAGCAGGTGTTTGGGAAAAACTCTGAAGACCAACAAGACAAGGATGGAATCTAGAACTGATTTCCATGAAAGTAGTAGCCACTAGATAGCAGAAATTACAAAGCTGATAAATGACAAAGGTGAAGGAGAGATATCAGCTCAAGAATTCCAAATATCCAGGGTTGATTTGGGGAGAGATAGCAGAGCCGCAGACATGAAGTTTTTTGAAGTCTCAAATAAGAAGGTTGCCAATAGATTATGGAAGGATGATAAAGATAAATAGGAGTTGAAGGAGGCTATGAAAAGTATGGCTCAATACATAAAAACCATCTAGCATCTAGAACCCTTTCCTTTGAGCAAAATGCAAGCCTCCATTGATGTGAAATCCCTATATAATCAAAGTGTTCTTGACCAAGTGCAAAGAAACAAGGTGATTAGAAGAGCATATGAGGAATGGGTAGAACATGTAAATTCAGAAGCTGTTAGACAACTGACTCACCTAGATCAAGCTAGCATTGAAGGAAGTCATTTAGTAAAGAAAGTTGAGGCAAGTATTGAGGAATACGAAATAGAGAAGACAACCTAGACAAAAGAACTTCATTGGATAGAGGAGGCTAAAGAATACGGCCTATAGAAACTCTTCATAGAAAGGCTAGTGCCAGGACTAGATGAAAAAACTCTTTATGTTATAAAGGAGTGTATAGACTAGAGGAACGGAGCTATAGCGCAAGGAATTGCTGAAATAAAAGATCTCCTCAAGGGACTAGGAATCATCAGAGATATTATTTCCAATGATGTGAATTGGGTGGACAAATAGTATCAAGGATTCTAGGAAGAACTAGATAAATCGAAGGATCAGGTGATCAAGACTGTTAGTACCTAGTTTGATGAGCTCAAAGGAATGAAGGCACCAGTAGTCCTAGAATTCACAAAGGTTGTGCGGATAGAATCCATGCTTATAATTCAGTAGGATCAGTTAGGTATGCATAGAGAGAAGATAGTTGAAATCAAGAGGGAAAAGGAAGTATGGAAATAATGAATCAATTTCCTTGGGTTTCCACACAAACAATTAATATCCACATTCACAGCCGCATTTTAGGATTGGAAGGGAAAGTGGCTTGCGGCAGTTTCAACACCATAGTCGTGTGGGACACCTGGCTTTATTTTGAAGGTGCTTTGCACCTAGTCCCATTTTATTTTTCTTTATGCTCAAGATAGTTATTAAGTTTAAAAATTATTTACTTCCAATAAGAAAGACAGTTTCATTCAATTATTTGCATAGGCCCTGTGTGGCTATATATTGAAAAACTTTTAACTTATTAAGAGTTCGGCTCTCTGAGTTTTTGAGGAGCTATTTTCTAAGAACTAAACTTTAAGCTTTCTGAAGACTAATATTAAAGAGTATACAAAATATCCTATGGTATTGCATATGTGTTAAAGCTTTTGAATTGATAAATACTATTGTTTATCTTATGTAATTTATTTTCTTGTGGAGCTAAGCTATGTTAAATAAAGATTAATTATGATATGGATGGATTTTGTGCTTAGAGTAACAAAGAGAATCTCTTATTGAAATTTTAAGTTCAATAATTTCAAACTTTGAGATAGTTAAGAAGTAGATTTGATTCTCTAGAAATCTGCTCATTCTTTTCATGTTGATGAACTGGATGTTTACCTTAAGTGTTTTCTGGGGAAAAGCACGCATGATGTTAATTTTCTATGTTCAATAAGATCATATTGTAAATCTTTCTAGAAGGTAGCTGCACCTTATATCTTGCAGAGAGTTTGCTTCCAAAGGAGCTCATTTGTTGGTGTTGATTTTTCTCTTTTCTTTTCATGCTTTATGGAAGTCTGAGATTAATTTAAAGAAAGGGAAAAATTGTATGCTAACAGTTTTTGGTGACTCTACTAGGGAATGAAAGAATGACCCCACCGAATATTCCATGTACTATTCATTATATTTCAATCATGAACTTGAACTTGAACTAAATTTAAGGTTCAAGACTAGGTTCAGGTTCAAGTTTGACTTTGGAGACCGATAGAATTTTCAAGCGATGGATACATCATTGATGCTACATAACTCGAAATCAGTTTATGAACTTGAACTTGAACTTGAGCTTGGAAAAGTTCAAGTTCAGCTTCAACTAAGGACTTTTCTTGACCAAAACTAAAACTGAGAGTTGGAAAAAATTGAAGGTAACAATTGGTACATGGATAATTTAGTATACATTGATTTGATATAGAGTAGACTGAGAAAGTGTAGTATATATTGAGTACATTATTAACCAATTTAGAAGTTATTAACACATCAGGGTATTGACCAAGGAGGAGAAATAAGGAGATTTATTTGATAGCCAGCTTCAGATGGTGAGCTTGATAAATTGGGATAATTTTCAAATTAATGATGAAGTTTATTATGACTTCAGATCTACAGTTGACTAAATTCAAGAAAGATCAGATGATGAAGATTTAACATGTGTTATGACATAAGTTCTGAGGAAGGTTGAAGCGGTAATATCAGTGATAGAAATTAAGAGGCAATATCTATGGCTAAGAAGAAAATGGTTTATCATATTTGTTTAAGTAGACAAAAGATACAATGTATGTATGTGCGAGAGGAGAAGATTGTATACTTGTGTAGATGGTGATAGAGGTTAAATAAAGAACTAAGAAAATCTCCAAACTACATCGAGCATTAGAAAAATAAATTCAGCAAGCAGAATAGAGTTGGAGGATGAAAAGATATTGAAGAGATTATATTGGCCAGATGTATTATGAGCTTAGCATAGATTTGAATATTTTCAAAGAAAGTTGTAATTGAATCAAATCATTTATTGTTGCATTCTAACCATTGCTATAGATAAATCTATTAACCGATTTGGACTTAATAGTGTTTATTTCATTATGGAGTTTAATGAATGTTGATTATTTTCTTGATCACACAAGTATGGTAACAAAGAACTATTAGTGATAAATCCTCTATAAATCTCATAGCTTACAATGTGTTTTGTAACCTTTAACATGGTTTCCTCTTAACCAAGCTCACATCAAAAGAGTGAAATTATTTTGGGTACTAGACCCATGTGGTTTTTCCACTAATAGGGTTTCAATGTTAAAAATAAAGTATTACACATGTGTATGGATGTGATGATTTGTTATTTTACTTAACACATTACAATTACAAGTTTGATCGGTATATACACTAGTTCTACTGAGTTATTTAGATTAATAGTATTTTATTAATGAACAAAAAGGCACAAACAAAGTTCTACCGAGTTATTTAGATTAATCAAAGAATTTGTTTATATATCTGGTAGTGTTTGGGCTTGTAGGATAACTAGAGTTACCTAACTCACCTCCCCCCTCTCATTTATCCAATAAGAACCTTATATGACATAGCCAACTATCTTCAACCTTTGCATCCCAACAACTATTTACATTATTATCAAATGGAATAAATTACCTCTAGTTTTCCTATTGCTAGCAATCTAATCACCCAATCTTCCAAGTATTCTACACATACCTCCTTTGACTTATAATTAGTAACCTTTATCATTCAGCCAACCCACACTCAAAAAATTATATGTTACACCATATGTAAGATAAATCACATCTATATCACTCTCACCATTCAAAGAAATAATTCCTTTTCATTTAACCAATGTTAGTAAACAGATTTAGTCTTAATTTTATCTCTTGATAAATCTTCTCCATCGCACTTTTTAAGACCAATTTTTACTAACAATTGGGTAAGTGTTGGATGCTCGCCACTCCCCTCCGAATTCTTTCTTAGGTACAACTCCCTAATTTAATTTGCAATTCAAGTTTTTCTCTTCTAACAATTATTCTGATTTTAGCTTTTTGACCTAAAAGCCTGTAAGGCTGCTATAACATTCTTCAGATGTTTAGCATCAAAATGACTACTTTATGAGAAAGATTTAATCACACCGGAAATCACAGTTTCCTATTTCCAAAATATATAATTCACTTGAACTAAAATGTAATGATTCAAAGACAGATTGTAAAAACAAACCCCAAGATGTTGGCTGAGGTTTTATACACCAGAAATGAACACCTTAATCAAACACAGGACATATGTTCATCCAATTCAAACTACAAAGATTTGAAACAAATGTATATATATAAAATCAGATTTATGTTTTGTAACACAGACCAAAACATGCAATAGAAAATAAATCCTTACATAGTCAACTTGGAATATTTGAAAGTTCTAATTGAAAGAAACTTCTTCAAAGCAAAAAAAAAAACTAAGTCTACTTTTCCAAAAAAATTCTAAACCTTTCTTCTACAAAAACTAAGCTACTTAAAGTTTGAGTAGAGCCGAGAGGTCTCCTGAAAAACCTGACCTCTCGATTAAACAATTAAAGTAACTTAAAGAGTTTAAAGGACACCTAGCCCAATGAGTTTTAAAACATGAAAATGAAAAGATTAAATGTCAATCTCTACATCTTTATCGGGGGCGCTCTCCTCTTCTCCAACAATATTCTCTACTTCTGCTGTGGTCTATTTTGTCATCTCCAGTTGCTTATGTGCTTGCAGTAGTTCCTTGGCATGCGGCATGTGCGGTACCCTCAAGTTCACAACCCTAAACATCATGGCTTCTTTATTCCACCTTGATTTCTTGACTTTCTCGATGGTTAAAGGGAACTAGTCCATACCAAGATAGAGCATTGATTCGATTCGGGCAACCTGAGTCAAGTCAGAGGGTTTAGAGTTTAGTTTATCCTTCAGTTTCTTCATGGTGTTTTCAAACACAGCGAGGGCTATTTTTTGTTCCTGTTCTCCCATAGTAGTTGTATATGTATGAGTGAAGTTTATCACTTTAAGCTCAGTGATCATAGCCTTTTGTAACTGCTTCATCTCATGCTCGCTGTCCTTGCTCTCAGAAATACTACTTTTGATAGTGCTCAAATGCCAACTTATGTTTTTCCTAAGAATGAAGAAGGTAGAGTCATCTTGTACTTTGACACCCTGATCTATGTAGAACTTAACAGAGCCATGCTTTTCAATTTCAAGGAACTTTGACATAGCGGCGAACCATTTTTCTTCATCTCTCTCCCATACCTACCTTTGAGATTGTAGTTCGCCTATCAAAACTTGTGTATCATGAAAAACCTCATGCACATCTTTTAAATACTTAGAACCACTTTTAATAATTTCACAAACCCATTCCTCCACAGAAATTGTGAGAGCACGTCCCCTTTGAACTTGGTTGAGGAATTTCTTACTTTCATGTGATTCTGGGTTAAAGACATGGGGAGATTGAACTAAAGGAGTGGCATCAAAGCTATAGAAGGTGTTAATAAAATGAGACAAAGTCACTATAGTTTGCTTCAATTCCTTCTTTTCTTTTCCATCCTACCAAGAAGAGTTCAGCATTTGCTGTGCAGTCTCTTTGAATAGGTTATTTTTGCCAGCTCTGTCCATGTTTCCCAACTCTACTTTGGTAATCTCAAAGTCTTCAGCTCTAACCTCCTGTTCATCTTCCTTACCTTCCTTAGGTTTATAGGTGGCAACTTCAGTGGTCCATTCTCTAGTTTTCTCATCAGTAAACATGCGAGCCATGCTCTTAACTTTTTTTTGTCTTTGGAGTCTTTTGAATAGATTTACTTACAATATCCTTAACAGGAATTGAAGCAGGAACTAAATTGCGCTTTTTACTTATAGAAGATAATGGCTAGGGAAGTGAAACTCCAGTACTCAAGGACTGTTCTAGTGTCTTCATAGGTGTGGATATCACTTCCAATGTAGCATCATCCAGTTCGAAGAGGTCCTTTCCTATTTGTTCATTCTCTGATATATGGAAACTGATATCTTCCATTTTATCATCATCCAGGTTCACCATCAGAGGTTCTGTCTGAGCCATATCTTTCTTTGTCCTTGACTTGGTTCTAGATCTTGTCACCCTTTGTGGTAAAGTAATTGGGAGAGAATCAGTTACAATCTTCTTCTTTGAGTTCTTGACTCCAGATTTCTCAATAGCCCCTGCAGCTCCAATATGTGCAGGTGAATTAGAAATAGAAACATAAGGGTCTAAAGGAGAACATGCAATTTCTTCTTTTTCTACTCTAACTTCTTTTCTCTTCCTTCTTCTATGTAGCCACTCATTGGTTAGGTGAATCACATGTGAAGTTCTCTTCTCAATGTCATCTTCTTCATTTTTAGACCAGTCAACAATCACTTCATTTTTCTCAATAGATTTTTTATAATTTGGATCAAACATATCTGACCCATCATCAGTGACCCCCTCTACATTTATCTGTAGCCTCATGGACTGAATCTGTGAAACACACAAATGACTATGTTCTCTTTCTTCTACCTATGACTCATCATTGCAATCCTCCCAAAAATCTTCTAGGTGAGGGATGGGAAACATATGTGCCCTAAGGCTCAAGACTCCACTAGCATAATTTTTATTGTCAAACCCCACCCATTCGGCATAAAATTTGAAGCCGAAATGATGGATACTGCATCCAATGCTAATAGCATCTGCCATGGTATTGAATGATAGTCTTCCTAAAGAAATAGGGAAAACTTTTATCCATTCATCCTCTGGTAAAAATCTTTTCAAAATTGTTGACAATTGCCAGCAGATTTCAGCCAATACAAAACATTGGAGGGTGTACCTAGGAAGCCTTAACGGTTGATCTTCAAAACCCCCAACCCTGATATAGGTAAATTTTGGGAATTGAATGTAGTAGCTCCCATACTTGGTTATCAAAGTCTGAGCTTCAGGACTGATTCTTTTACCAAGTGTACTAACCAGTTCATAATACAGTTTTCCTAGAAAGGTATCATGGGCTTTTTTATAATCTTCAATAGCTTTATTTTTCTACAAGAGGGGATAGAATTCATACACACACATATTTGCAACCAAAGGTTTGTGAGGGAGACCAAGCTAGGATCTACTACATGCAAGATAGTAAATGAGATACGAGGACATAAAGAAGTCACTCCCTGTTAACTTGGATGCATTAAGTTGTTCCCTTAGGGAGCTCGCAATCAACTCAGCCCAGTCAAGAGTTTGGATCCCTTCCAAGATAATCTGGACATAAAAGTACATCTAGTCAGCAAATAAATAGGCAACCTGAGAACCACTGACCTGATGCAACATGACTATGAGGTCACTAATGTATGGATGAACATGGGTCCTATTAAACTTCTTTGGGAGGCAGGAACCACCCCTCTGAGGATTAAGTAACCAGTTTGTAGCCATAGAGGTGCAATTTGAATCTCTATTTTCATTAAATTTTAAAATAGATTGGGATGGTGAGAAGGCAGAGAAATCCTTTTCTGGTATTTGTAGGGCTTGAGCAACTAACTCCCTCTTAATGGGTATCGGAACAGTGCCATCTTTCTTTTTTATAGATTTCATCCTCACGTCATAACATTGAATACACTTGAAAATGAGTTCAAGACAGGTAATGGTGGGAGGAAATGTGGCTACAGAACATAAATCGCTATGCAGAATCTCTAGAGCTGGTGTGTTGTCTAGGGAATTCAAGAGCTGGAAAGGCAGGTTTTCAATGTCATACCCTTCTAAATCAGTGTCTGGAATTATAGGACCATCACATACCAGATTGGAAGAATTCCCAAATAAATGAAAAACTGACTTCATTTTCACTGTAAATAACCTCCAACCCTTCACCGTTGATCATAAAACTTTTTATAAAAGGAACAAGGACAACAGCCAACTCACCTCAGAATTACAGACACCACTAAGTACAAAACGTTGCCAGGACTACCTCCGTGCACCAGCTCTTGAAGAAAACTTACGCATTTGTAATTAAAGTGAACACAGAATTAAGCTTAAGTATACCTTTATAGTACCTAAATTTATTACAAATCCTTGCAATTAATGCCATGGATTTGATTTGACATTTAAATCAAGAGACCATAATCATTATTTAAACAAGTCCCGAGGCCAACACTTCTAATTATGGTTGCACAAACCAAGGAGGTACTTTATTAGGTCTGTTACATAATAGAATTTAATTTATTTTATTGTGGGTGCCAAAACACCACTGCCTTTAGAAACTCCATGCTCTGGCTAACGTCACTGAACTCCCTTGAACATTCATGAACCAAGTTCTCTGGGGTTCTCAACTATTCTTTGTTGTTCAATACTATTTACTGTCGGCAAGCTTCAGACAAAATTCCATACTCGAAATCATTAATTTGAAACTTCTTATGATTCATATTGTCTTGTGTTTACCCCTTTTCTAGTGTTTTCAAAAAAAAAATTGATCACCTACAAATGTGCAAACTCAATCAAAATGTTAGAAAAATGCGAACACCTTTGAACCTAAGGGAACATAGTTCTACAATGTTCGCTGGTGTTCAGGGGTGTTCAAGACCATTCAAGGTTTGAAATGTTAAGTGACTGAGAAGACAAAAGCAACGTATGAAACAATTACAAAGACAAAAGGGGAGTCTGTGAGAGGCATATTTTGATGGAGAGACAATTCTTGGAGACACACATTTTCTTAAGAAAGACCAAGGATCAAAATAGAAATTGGGACTAACATTGGCTCTGATTGGGGACTGCTTTTTGACTCAAAAGGAAGAGAACTCACAATCTCTGGTTTCACAAAAATGAAAGGGTTAACTGACACAAAAATAGGAAAGGAAACTAACCTAGTATGTACAAACAAAAAAAACTTGAGGACCTTACAATTTTACCAGCTTCATGTCCTGCCCATTATAGGAAAATGGCAGGAGGGAACCATCTGGATAAGCCAACCTAAAACCATTAGATCCCAATTCTTCTCTAATTATAAAAGGCCCTTTCCACAAGGATTCAAACTTTCCATGTGCCCTTTTTGGTTCTTTCCTTTTATCCCACAGTAGCACCTCATCTCCTTTCATAAACTTTCTAGGCCGTGCCTTCTTGTCGAAGATATTTTTAATCCTGAGTTGATGTTCCATAATTCTATCCACTAGAGCTTCCCTCTCAACTTCAAGCTTCTACAAGTACATTATCCTTTTCTCAAGAGAATTTTTGAAAGTTTGATCTTCTATTGTAGTTTGGAGTTTGGTCGCTGACAATTCCAAAGGAAGAGAAACCTGTGCTCCTATACCATATACTAGCTCAAATGGTGCCATGCCAATTGCCCTTTTTGGTGTGATCCTATCTACCTAGAGAGCTTCAAATAGTTTCTTATGCCAATTTTTTCCATTAACATCTAGTAGCTTTTTCATGATGACAACCAAATTCTTGTTACTGGACTTGGCCTGGTCATTTCCTTGAGGGAAATAATCAGATGAATGGGCCAAGGAAATACTATAATCATAAAAAAATAACATTAATTATTGAGATGAAAAATAAGTGGCATTATCCATTACAATCTTTTGTGGCACACCAAAATGGACCAGAATATTGTTCTTCAAAAACTCA
Source organism: Chamaecyparis obtusa (assembly GCA_027943335.1). Lineage (NCBI taxonomy): Eukaryota > Viridiplantae > Streptophyta > Pinopsida > Cupressales > Cupressaceae > Chamaecyparis > Chamaecyparis obtusa. The sequence goes on from BSBK01012380.1 coordinate 181,702, forward strand.
CATACCACTTGGGAATTGGCTTTTTTAGTTGGAATAGCCTCCACCCACTTAGTGAAGTAATTGGTGGCTGTCAAAATATAAATATCACCAGCACTAGAAGAAGGGTTAATATGACCTATAAAATTGAGTCCCCACTGTTGAAAGGGCTCTTCAATCACAACTGGTTTTAGAGGTAATGCTGCTAATTGTGGTTTCCTAGTAAATAATTGGCATTTCTCACAACTTCTAACAAAAGCATAGGCATCTTTAAACATACCCGGCCAGTAAAAACAATTACATAAAATTTTAAAAGCAGTGACTAAGGAAGAAAAATGACCTCCACATGCTTCTTCATGAAAATCTTTAAGTAATTGTTTCTGTTGTTCCTCGTCTACACACCTAAGGAAGGTTCCATCTACACCTCTCTTGAACAGGGCACTTTTCCATATCACATATTTGTCTGCTTGTAATCTGAGGTTACGTCTCTCTTTTGGTTTCAAGCTAGTAGGACACTCCCCATAGGTTACGTAATAAGCTATGTTACTAAACCAAGGATCTGTTAGGCTTACCAACAATGAATGTGACTGCTCACATTCTGAATCTCTTTCTTGTTTGGGGTTTTCAGCTATAAATTTACACAATCCTCTTCCCCTGACCAATTTGGTCAGTTTTATTGTCAAGTCATACTCCTAAATTTTTGTCACCCATGCTACTCTCTTATTCATTACAATCTCTTGTTGTGTGAGTAGACTCTTCACGGCAGTGTCTGGAACAAAAACCTCGGAATGTGAATGCAAGATATAAAACCTGAATTGTTTAATAGCTTTAACAACCGCAAAAGCTTTCTTTTCAATGAGCGAATACTTCATTTCATGCTTTTTTAGGGGAATGCTCATGAATGCAATAGGAACTTCAGTTCCTCCATCATTCTTTTGAGTGAGCATGGCAGAAAGTGAATGATCAGAGGCATAACAATAAATGACAAAATCTTTCTTGTAATCTGGATATACCAAAGAAGGAGCACTAGCCACAGCATCTTTAATTTCTTTAAAAGCCTTTTTTCTAGCCTCCATCCATTTAAAAGGTTTTTTCTCACTCATCATCCCTACAATATGCCTGGTAAGCTCAGAGAAGTCTGGCACAAAAGCTCGTAGGAAATTAATCTGCCCAAAAAATGACTTTACACCAATTCTTATAGACGGGAGACTCAGCTGCTGAATGGATTTTACCCTTTTAGGGTTTATTCTTATCCCTTCCTTAGAAATGATATAACCTAACAGTTTTCCTTTAGTAACACAAAATATTGACTTCTTAGGATTGAGTGAGATACCATGGTCGCGACACCTTTGAAGTACTAATTTCAAATCTCTAAGGTGATATTTTCACCTGCGGGAGTAGACTGTCAAATCATCTAGATATACAACAATAATCCTATTCTTCATATCAGCAAAGGATGAGTCCATTTCCCTTTGGAACATTACCCCAGCATTAATTAGACCAAAGGGCACTATTTTATGCTTATCATTCCCCGACACACTGATCTGATTATATCTAGAGAATCCATCCAACATGGACATCATCTTAGATCCAGCCACTATTTGCAACACATGTTCCATCTTTGGGAGAGCATAGTTGTCTTTCAGACTCGCCTGATTCAGGTTACAGAAGTCAACACAAATCCTTATTTCACCATTTTTCTTCCTTATCGAAACAATGTTCACAGTCCAAGTTGAGTGATGGATTGGGTATATAATCCTTTCTTTTAACATTTTATCTACTTCACACATTATAGCTTCTGACACCTTAGGATTATAACTACGCAGTTTCTGTCTGAAAGGTTTGCATTCTGGTTTAAGAGGAATATTGTGGCTAAAATGTCCACCTCTAAAATCCTTCAAATCATCATAATTCCATGCAAAAACATCAGAAAAAGATGTTAACAAAGACTGAAGTCTCCCCTTTTCTTGGGAGGAAAGAGATTTTCCTATGCTTATCCATTTAGGCTGTGTTTCATCCCCAATGTCAATCTTATCATACTCTAAGTATTTCAGAGTGAGGATTTTCTTTCCTATGAACAAAACTATCATCTTTTCTAGAAAACAAGTTTTCAAGTGTTACCAGGCCTTTAGGAATTTTGTTACCTTTTAACTGCACAATTTCATCTGACATTTGATTTTTAGAGACCAATTCTCCATGTACTTCACTTGACCCTTCAAAATAGGTAGATGCAAAGACCTCTACACAAGTCATGAAATTATTAATACTAGCATCACTCTCAAAAACCTACAAATGTTCTACATTATCAAGAACTATTGGTCTGTAAATCATTTCTATCTTATAAGTGCTAGTTTTGAAATCAGGGTGAGGAAGTAATAAAGATGCTAAAACAGCTAAAGAATCCACTTTGGAATTCAAACTTCTTGGAATAGCTTCTATATAGAAAGCATCGAAAGCTTCAATTTCTTTCCAGCCCAACTTTCTATAATGTTTTAACCTTTCATTTTTCACCGTGAACTACCCCCTAACTTGCTTAACAATCAATTCCGCATCACCTCTTGCAATGAGAGCTGTGATTCCATGGGCTTTTTCTTCTTGAAGACCTAGAAGAAAAGCTTCATATTCAGCTATATTGTTGGTGTTCTTGAAATCCAAATTAAAAGAAAAAGGCAAACACTCCCTGCCAGGACTTTTTAGAACAACCCCAGCTCCTGACCCTGCGTTAGCACAACTTGCATCAAACTCCATCGACCATAACTGTGCTGTGTCACTCAAGTCTCTTTCAACTAAGGAAACATGGTCTGACATGATCATATAATTGCCAAACTTACACTCCTGATATAAGATTTGAGCCTTTGGATTATCCAAAGGGAAAACAATATATTTATTCTTTGCTTTTGGCACCAACTTCACCTTCTTCTTTCCAACAGGGATGACTTCTTCTGACAAGTCCATCTTTATTTTACCACCCATATCTTGGAAAAAGGTCCTACTCAATAACATCCCGTAACTTGTTGGAATGTCTACCACTAAGATTGTTAGCTTCAGTCTTTTATCTAGATAGGAAACTAGAACAGCTTGAGCATCTTTTACTTGACCTACTAGGGGCACTTAGTTGTCGTCCATTGAATAGCATCTCCCAAAACTTTTTGTCAAGGTTAGACCAAGGGCTTTGGCAATAGAGGATGGCATAATATTATCAGACGCTCCCAAGTCAATAATACAATTACTCAACTTAAGACCATTGAGGAGCAAGGAGATATAGAAAGGTTCAAGCTTTCTAGGCTCAAGTATATCACACTTGACTCCTAGAGTGGAGGTATTGGAGGAATTATTTTGATTACTGCCTGTTGGGGGAACTACCAATGGAGGTTGAACCAAATCTTTAGCTTGATTTGTTGTGCATTGATTAGCATGTGAGGTATTAGGGGTATCACCTTTAACATATTTAACTAGCTTGTCAAGTTCCTTAGGATTTAGCTTTAGATATTCCGCAGGTGAAATTTGGATAGCAGAAGATTGACAAAATTCTACTATATCAAAAGAAGGAACCTTAGCACCCCTTTGAAAGATCTTGAATTCTGGAGGTTTTACATTGGAGAAGGGAGGATTACTTATAGGTACATTAATTTTTTTGGTTGTAGCTAATGACGAAGGCCTGGAATTAGAAGACCTTTGATTATGGGTAAGCATAGCATAGGTTGAATCTTCAAGAGTGCCAAAATATCTTCTCTTTTTTAGTCTAATTCATATTCTAGGTAAAATGAGCTGGAGTCGCCAGGTCACTCTTGAAATACTCCTTCAACCTTCATTTCTCCCAATACATCCAGGGTTACTTTCATTTGCATATGTCTCATCATATCAGGACAGGTTTCACCATCATGATCCATTGTTAAGTGAAAGGAGCACATAACTCTATCTCTGGAAGATCCCTCAATAGCTAGTCTGGGTTGGGCTGAAGATAAATGAGGAGTTCTATTATGGTACTATCCTAGTGGTCTTCTATTAGAGTCTTGTGACATAGGTGAGTAAGCCACCCCTTGTTTGGGTAATTGTCTCTTTAAGGCTATAACATCATTCATCAACCTCTGAACCACTGGGTCCGTTGAAGAAGTTGAAGCTTGAGAAGATTGAACTTGGAGATCTTTCTTCAACTTTCCTGCTGTAATTAGATCATCCTCCAACTCAGTAGCCTAAGCTTGGGCTGCATCTAAGTCCGCTGGTCTACTTCTTCTTAGATGAAAACCAATATCAGGGGGCATAGAATTGATAAAGATGTAAGGAAACTCAATTGCAGAAATAACTTCCTACACTAATCTCTATAGGAAAGTATTGTGAAAATTATTTTAAACCCTTACAATTTCAGATTTGTTAACTACTTTAACAAAGATATTGTAACCACATACCATGCATACAGAAAAATAGAGAATGACACAATGATATACCCTGGGGAAACCTTTCGGTAAATACCCCAGTACTCCAAAACTTGCACAATGTATTGATCAAAACTATTGCAGCTTACAATACACTTGCAATGCAAGTTCTTTCAAAAGATTTCCAAAACCTTGAAGACAAATGATGGTAGCATAAAACATTCCAACAATACACTCGCATCGCATCTCTTCGCAACCCTAAAAAATGCTTATATCATGTGCTTCACTTTTTAGGGCTACTCCCAAAGATAACCATATGAGTGTACAGTACTAAAATTTATCAGTTGCCACATGTCTTCACCTATCATTGAATCTTCCTGACATAGCTCTTACGTGTCATAGGAATCCATCATAACTATTTTAGCCATGATCTCCTTACACACAATTCAAGATGTCGACACATCAACATTATTTGCAAGAAATACATTTTACAAAACAAATAATAAGAATAGGAATTATCCAAGGTTGAGACACCTTATTCCTAACATTCTCCCACTTGTCGAACACCTTGTAAGAGCAACAGGAACATAACAGGAATAACCGCTATAGGGCAAAAGGCCCATAGACTTTGAACACCATCTGAACTTCTTAGTGCCCACTAGTTTCGTTAATGCATCTGCAACATTCTTCACAATATCTACCTTCTCCAAATTTACCTTTCCATCTTCCACCATATCTCTCACAAAGTGAAACTGCACATCAATGTGCTTCGTTCTGGCATGGAATGTTGGATTCTTCGCAAGGCAAATAGCGCTCTAACTATCACACCAAATAGTAATCTGTTCTGCATCAACACCAACATCAGAACACAATCTTCTAAGCCAAATGGCTTCCTTACAAGCATGAGTAGCAGCCATGTACTCAGCTTTTGTAGTGGACAAAGCAACCACAGGTTGTCGCTTACTCATCCAACTAATGGCACCACCAAACATAGTGAACACATAAGCACTGGTGGATCTCCTACTGTCAATATCACCTGCCCAATCTGAATCCACAAACCCATGAGTACAAACTAAATGCAGAGATCCAGAAAAGTTACCATGATAACATATGGAGTAATCTGATGTACCCCTCAAATATCTGAATACTTGCTTAACTGCATCCCAATGTACCCATCCAGAATTAGCCATAAACTAACTCAGGACTCCCACTGCTTGGGCAATGTCTAGTCTAGTACAAACCATAGCATACATAAGAATGCCAACTACACTAGCATAAGGTACTCTACTCATGTCCTCCACCTCACTAGGAGATTTTGGAAAATCATCTACAGATAACTTTGTTCCCACAGAAATAGGAACACATAGTGGTCTACAATCTGCCATGTTGAACCTGTCCAACATAGACTTCACATACTTACTCTGACTCAACCAAATTTTTCTATTAGACCTATCTCTACTGATTTCCATACCCAAGATGTACCTTTCTACCCCAAGATCTTTCATCTCAAACTGTGCTAACAACTAAGATTTAAAATTAGAAATCATACCCTTACCCTTCCCAAACAGCAACATATCATCAACATATAATGCAACAATAACAAGGTGATCATTTTCAACTCTGAAATAAACACAATGATATGATTTCGATCTTGCAAATCCAATTGAAAACACAAAGGCATCAAACTTAAGTTACCACATCCTAGGAGATTGCTTCAAACCATATAGAGATCTCTTTAATCTGCAAACAAAGGATTCTTTACCTTTAACAATGTAGTGCTCAAGCTGTGACATATAAATCTCTTCCTCCAAATCACCATGAAGATAAGTTCTCTTCACATCCATCTGTTCTATCTCTAAATCATATGATGCAGCAAGATATAATAGAAATCTAATGGATGTCAACTTTGCAATAGGAGAGAATATTTCACCATAATCTATTCCCTCTACCTGTGAATACCCCTTTGCAACCAATCTAGCTTTGTACCTTTCAACATTGCCATCTACACAGAATTTCTTCTTAAACACCCATTTACAGCCAACAGATTTTCTCCCTTTCGAAAAAGGTACAAGGTCCCAAGTTTTTTTTTTCTCCAATGAAGCCATCTCATCATCCATAGCCTCAATCTAGGAACCTGCATCTTTCATGCCCAAAGCCTCTTTCACAGATCTAGGCTCATCAGTGTTAGTAATCAAAGAAAAAGCACAATAGGAATCTAACATAGAATAACCAAACCTTTCTAGTTGCTTTCTTTCTCTCATGGATCTCCTCAAGGGCTGAGGTTGAGGTTGTTCTTCCTCTTCTTCCAACTATCAAAGCTACTAGATCTCTCCTCATCATTAGACCCAACATGGTCTCTCTGTTCAGTCTTCTCAGGGGTAGGAGGCAACTGAACAACATCTTTTTCTTTTACTTTTTCATCTAGTTGTAGCACAATAGGAGAAGATGTTAGCTCTCTGAAAATAACATTTCTACTATACAACACCTTATTGTTCACAGGATCCCAAAGCTTGTATCCTTTCACACCAGCACTGTATCTGATGAAAACATATTTGACATCTTTGTTTTCCAACTTAGATCTTTTCTCCTTTGGAACATGTGCATAAGCTTCACAACCAAAAATATGAAGATGTCTAATTGAAGGCTTCTTACCAGACCACATCTCCATGGGTGTCTTACCAACAAGGGTTGATGTAGGAGATCTGTTAACTAGATCGCAAGCAGTGGCCATAGCTTCGGCCTAAAAACTTTGTTCTAAACTAGCTCCACTAAGCATACTCCTAGCCTTCTCCATCAGTGTCTTGTTCATTATCTCTACAACTCCATTTTGTTGTGGGGTATAAGGAGTTGTCTTATGCCTCTTGATACCTTGGTCTTTACAGAACTGTTCAAAATTTGCTGAGCAAAACTCACCACCATTGTTAGTTCTCACACACTTAATCTTCTTACTAGTCTGATTCTCTACAAGAGCTTTAAATTCTTTGACCTGACTAAAGACTTGTGTCTTACTTTTAAGGAAATAAATCCAAGTCCTACTGTAATCATCTATGAAAGATACAAAAATTACAAACTTGGAGATTGAAGGAAATTTTACAGGACCAAATACATCAGAACAAATAAGATCCAAAACATCAGAAGATTTGTGAGAACTAGAGTAAAACTAAACATGATTTTGTTTACCATAGACACAGTGTTCATAGAAGTTGAACTCGAGATTGTAATCATTTAACCCCTCAACAAGATTTTTATTTTTCAGGGTTCTGAGACCCTTTTCACCAATGTGGCCAAATCTCATATGCCACAACATTGTCTTTTCTGCAGGAAGCTTACCTTCCAAAGTGTTTGCACTGCCATCGGAACCAATAACCACAGAATTCTTCATTGCTCATTCAGATGGTGAGGATGAAGAACTATTACATAGATGAATACATGCATCTAGCTGAAATAAGGTACCTCTCCTAGTACCCCTTTTTAGCACTATCGATCCTCTCATCATCTTGCATCCTTCTTTCAAAAAAACAACTTGCAGACCTACATCATTCAGCATACTTACAGATAATAGGTTTTGTGCCAAACCTAGAATGTGCATAACTCTGTTGATTCCCTTTACTCATCCATCAGGAAATTTGATAGTGACCCTTCCACATCCAACTATCTTTAGGTGAGAATCATCACCCAAGTACACCTTTCCACCATCGAACTCTTCATATTTTGAGAACCAGTTTCGATGAGAGGTCATGTGAAAAGATGCACCAGAGTCAACCAACCACACATCATCAAATGCATGCACTGCCAAAGCTACGATGAATGCATCACCATCTTCTTGAGATCTTTCTGAAGCTGAATCTAAACCTTTCTTCTTCTTCTTCAGCTCTTTGCAGTCTTTACGGAAGTGTCCAGATTTATCACAGTTCCAACATTTTGCCTTGGACTTATTGGAAGTCTTTGACTTCCCAGGGGATTTGGATCTACCCTTATTATCAGACTTATTATCATTTTTCTTCCCTCTTTCAGTGGATCTCCCAAGGATAGCAAGGGCTTCTTTTTCTGAAATAGAAGACTTTCTCTACATCTCCTCTGATAGCAGTGAAGACACCACATCATCCATTTTGAAGGTGAATAATGTGCTTCCTAGAACCATCACAAGATGGTCCCATGAATCCGGTAAAGAACACAAAAGTGTGTAGCAACGATCCTCCTCCTCTAACTTGACACCAGCTGACGTCAACTATGTAGCTAGTAGATTAAATGCATTTAAATGATCCGTTAAGGATCCACCTTTCTCCATTCATAGAGAGTACAAATTCTTCCTCAGGAACAACATGTTCACTAGAGATTTGGCCTGATACATGGCCGCAAGTCTTTCCCACAAAATATTTGCAATTTTCTCATCTAGAACATTCAGAAGAACTACATCAATTAAACAGAGTCTTATGAGACCCTTAGCTTTACGGTCTTTGATATCCCAATCTACTTGAGCTATAGTTGATGGTCTTGTAGTGCTTGAATTCACTTCCCATAGGTCACGATCTTCCAACATGTCTTCCATCTTGAGTTTCCACAACTCAAAATTAGTGCCATTAAATTTCTCCACCTCCATTCTTCCATATGATGAACTTGCCATCTCAATTTGCAAATATGATTCAGAATGCTCTGCAAAAAACTCCCACTCAAACTTGAGATCAACTCAAAAAACACTAACCAACAACTAGGATCAAAAGTTGATCAAGCTCTGATACCACTTGTAAGGAAACTCAGGTTCGAAAATAGCTTCCTACGTTAATCTCTATAGGAAAGTATTGTGCAAATTCTTTTAAACCCTTACAATTTTAGATTCATTAACTACTTTAACAAAGATATTGCAACCACATACCATGCATACAGAAAAATAGAGAATGACACAATGATATACCCTAGGGAAACCTTTCGGTAAAAACCCTAGCATTCCAAAACCTGCACAATGTATTGATCAAAACTATTGCAGCTTACAATAGACTTGAAATGCAAGTTCTTTTAGAAGATTTCCAAAACCTTGAAGACAAATCATGGCAGCATAAAATGTTCCAACAATACACTCGCATCACATCTCTTCACAACCCTGAAAAATGCTTATATCATGCGCTTCACTTTTTAGGGCTACTCCCAAAGATAACCCTATGAGTGTACAGTACTCAAATTTATCAGTTGCCATATGTCTTCACCTGTCATTGAATCTTCCTGACATAGCTCTTACATGTCATAGGAATCCGTCAACTATTTTAGCCATGATCTCCTTACACACAATTCAAGATGTCGACACATCAACATTATTTGCAAGAAATACATTTTACAAAACAAATAATAAGAATAGGAATTATCCAAGGTTGAGACACCTTATTCCTAACAAAAGAAACATTGTTGATTTTCGGGGTTAGGCCTTTTAGCTGTAGGGATTTTATGGACAACCTTATTATACCTTGCCACATAGTCTCTCATAGGCTCATGAATCTCCTTTTTCATCTGTGTCAGTTGAGCTAGTAAAGAATGTTGATCATCAGCACTTTTAAAACACCCTTCAAAGGCAAGTTTCATAGAGTTCCAATCAGTTATAGACCCAGTGGGTAGATGTCCAAACCATTCGACAGCCCTTTTTGTGAGAGTTTGAACAAAAAGCCTGACTGCTACATCTTCAGTTTGAATCACCAATATAGTAGTAGAAACATTAAAAGCGTTAAAGTGTTCATCTACAGAACTGTACCATCTCTAGTGAACTTTGGAAGTACATCTTTGGCACCCTTAGGAAGAGCATTATGTTGAGCCAAAGCTAAAGGTCCAACTATGGCACCCCATGGTTGAGCCATGATAAATGTCAGAAAAATAGTTTGGAGGGGTGGGGCTTGAGTTCCTGACAAGGTTAAAGCTTGCCAATTACAGATCTTAGTAGAGGACCTAAAAGTCTCTCTTGGAGGAGAAGAAGGTCTACTCTGGGCCTTTTTCTTGGGAGGATGAACCTTTGTGGTTTCTAGATTTCTCAATTCTTCAAAGACACTATCAAAGATTCTCACCTCTCTCTGAGATCTAGTATATGGTCTCGACTCCAGCTTGATAATTTTATGGCCTTGGTATGGCTCTTTCAACAACTGTAGCTTCTCGGGAAACTGGAATACCTCTAAACCATTCGCTAATTTCTTCTTCCTCTTCTAAAACTAACTGAACTGCTGATACTGTTCATTACTTATTCTTACTTTCCAGGCTAAGTTGTTTATGTCTGCAATAATATCCTCTTGCATGTCCTGAAAATCTAGACTGGGTTGCAAGACTAGGGGAAGCTCAACACGACCAGGTATTCTATCAGCAGGTAATACCATAGTTACACATTTAAGCCAAACACAGACACTGGCTTACTAATTCGCATCCCCAATAGAGTCACCAAAAATCTGTTAGTAAATAGATTTAGTCTTAATTTTATCTCTTGATAAATCTTCTCTATCCCCCTTTTTAAGACCAATTTTTACTAACAATTGGGTAAGTGTTGGATGCTCTCCACTTCCCTCTGAATTCTTTCTTAGGTACAACTCCCTAATTTAATTTGCAATTCAAGTTTTTCTCTTCTAACAATTATTCTGATTTTAGCTTTTGACCTGAAAGCCTGTAAGGTTTCTATAACATTCTTCAGATGTTTAGCATCGAAATGACTACTTTATGAGAAAGATTTAATCACACAGGAAATCACAGTTTCCTATTTCCAAAACATATAATTCACTTCAACTAAAATGTAATGATTCAAAGATAGATAGTAAAAACAAACCCCAAGATGCTGGCTAAGGTTTTATACACCATAAATGAACACCTTAATCAAACACAGGACATATGTTCATCCAATTCAAACTGCAAAGATTTGAAAAAAGTGTATATATATAAAATCAGATTTTTGTTTTGTAACACAGACCAAAACATGCAATAGAAAATAAATCCTTACATAGTCAACTTGGAATATTTGAAAGTTCTAATTGAAAGAAACTTCTTCAAAGAAAAAAAAAATCTAAGTCTACTTTTCCAAAAAATGTCTAACCCTTTCTTCTACGAAAACTAAGCTACTTAAAGTTTGAGCAGAGCTGAGAGGTCTCCCGAAAAACCCGACCTCTCGGTTAAATAGTTAAAGTAACTTAAAGAGTTTAAAGGACACCTGGCCCCATGAGTTTAAAAACATGAAAATGAAAAAGATTAAATGTCAATCTCTGCATCTTTATTGGAGGTGCGCTCCTCTTCTCCAAGAATATTCTCTCCTTCTACTGTGGTCTATTTTGTCATCTCCAGTTGCTTATGTGCTTGCAGTAGTTCCTTGGCATGCAACATGTGTGGTACCCTCAAGTTCACAACCCTAAACATCATGGCTTCTTTGGTCCACCTTGATTTCCTGACTTTCTCGACGGTTAAACGGAACTGATCCACACCAAGATAGAGCATTGATTCAATTTGGGCAACCTGAGTCAAGTCAGAGGGTTTAGGGTTTAGTTTATCCTTCAATTTATTCATGGTGTTTTCAAACATAGCGATGGCTATTTTTTCTTCTTGTTCTCCCATAGGAGTTGTATATGTATGAGCGAAGTTTATCACTTTAAGATTAGTGATCATAGCCTTTTGTAACTGCTTCATCTCATGCTCGCTATCCTTGTTCTTAGAAATACTACTACTGACAGTGCTCAAATGCCAACTTATGTTTTTCCTAAGAACGAAGAAGGTAGAGTCATCTTGTACTTTGACACCCTGATCTATGCAGACCTTAACATAGCCATGCTTTTCAATTTCAAGGAACTTTGACATAGCGGTGAACCATTTTTCTTCATCTCTCTCCCATACCTGCCTTTGAGATTGTAGTTACCCTATCAAAACTTTTGTATCATGCAAAACCTCATGCACATCTTTTAAATACTTAGAACCACTTTTAATAATTTCACAAACCCATTCCTCCATAGAAATTGCGAGAGCACATCCCCTTTGAACTTGGTTGAGGAAGTTCTCACTTTCGTCTGATTCTGGGTTAAAGACTTGGGGAGATTGAATTAGAGGAGTGGCATCAAAGCTACAGAAGGTGTTAATAAACTGAGACAAAGTCACTATAGTTTTCTTCAATTCCTTCTTTTCTTTTCCATCCTACCAAGAAGAGTTCAGCATTTGCTATGCAGTCTCTTTGAATAGGTTATTTTTTCTAGCTCTGTCCATGTTTCCCAACTCTACTTTGGTAATCTCAAAGTCTTCAGCTCTAACCTCCTGTTCATCTTCCTTACCTTCCTTAGGTTTATAGGTGGCAACTTCAGCGGTCCATTTTCTAGTTTCTCATTAGTAAACATGCGAGCCGTGCTCTTAACTTTTTTTTGTCTTTGGAGTCTTTTGAAAATATTTACTTACAATATCCTTAATAGGAATTGAAGTAGGAACTAAATTGCACTTTTTACTTACAGAAGATAATGGCCAGGGAAGTGAAACTCCAGTACTCAAGGACTGTTCTGGTGTCTTCATAGGTGAGGATATCACTTCCAATGTAGCATCATCCAGGTCGAAGAGGTCCTTTCCTATTTGTTCATTCTCTAATATATGGAAACTAATATCTTCCATTTTATCATCATCCAGGTTCACCATTAGAGGTTCTGTCTGAGCCATATCTTTCTTTGTCCTTGACTTGGTTCTAGATCTTGTCACCCTTTGTGGTAAAGTAATTGGGAGAGAATCGGTTACAATCTTCTTCTTTGAGTTCTTGACTCAAGATTTCTCAGTAGCCCCTGCAGTTCCAATATGTACAGCTGAATTAGAAATAGAAACAGAAGGGTCTAAAGGAGAACATGCAATTTCTTCTTTTTCTAGTCTAACTTCTTTGCTCTTCCTCCTTCTATGTAGCCACTCATTGGTTAGGTGAATCACATGTGAAGTTCTCTTCTCAATGTCATCTTCTTCATTTTTAGACCAGTCAAAAATCACTTCATTTTTCTCAATAGATTTTTTATAATTTGGATCAAACATATCTGACCCATCATCAATGACCCCCTCTACATTTATCTATAGCCCTATGGACTAAATCTGTGAAACACACAAATGACTATGTTCTCTTTCTTCTACCTGTGACTCATCATTGCAATCCTCCCAGAAATCTTCTAGGTGAGGGATAGGAAACATATGTGCCCTAAGGCCCAGGACTCCACTAGAATAATTTTTATTGTCAAACCCCACCCATTCTGCATAAAATTTGAAGCCAAAATGATGAATACCGCACCCAATGCTAATAGCATCTGCCATGGTATTGCATGATAATCTTCCTAAAGAAATAGGGAGAACTTTTATCCATTCATCCTCTGGTAAAAATCTTTTCAAAACTATTGACAATTGCCGGTAGATTTCAGCCAATACAAAACATTCAAGGGTGTACCTAGGAAGCCTTAACGGTTGATCTTCAAAACCCCCAACCCTAATATAGGTAAATTTTTGGAATTGAATGTAGTAGCTCCCATACTTGGTTATCAAAGTCTGAGCTTTAGGATTGATTCTTTTACCAGGTGTACTAATCAGTTCATAATACAGTTTGCCCAAAAAGGTATCATGGACTTTTTTATAATCTTCAATAGCTTTATTTTTCTGCAAGAGGGGATAGAATTCATACACACACATATTTACAACCAAAGGTTCATGAGGGAGACTGAGCCAGGATCTGCTACATGCAAGATAGGAAATGAGATATGAGGACATAAAGAAGTCACTCCCTATTAACTTGGATCCATTAAGTTGTTCCCTTAGGGAGCTCGTGATCAACTCAGCCCAGTCAAGAGTTTGGGTCTCTTCCAAGATAATCTAGACATAAAATTACATCCATTCGGCAAATAAAAAGGCAACCTGAGAACCACTGACCTGATACAACATTACTATGAGGTCACTGATGTATGGATGAACATGGGTCCTATTAAACTTGTTCGGGAGGTGCGGACCTCCCCTCTGAGGATTAAGTAACTAGTTTCTAGCCATAGAGGTGCGATTTGCATCTCTATTTTCATTAAATTTTACAATAGATTTGGCTGGTGAGAAGGCAGAGAAATCCTTTCCCAGTATTTGTAGGGCTTGAGCAACTAACTCCCTCTTAATGGTTATCATAATAGTGCCATCTTTCTTGTTTATAGATTTCATCCTCGGGTCATAACATTGAATACACTTGAAAATGAGTTTAGGATAGGTAATGGCGGGAGGAGATGTGGCTACAAAACATAAATCACTATGCAGAATCTCTAGAGCTGGTGTGTCCTCTAGGGAATTCAAGAGCTGGGAAGGTTTTCAATGTCATACCCTTCTAAATCAGTGTCTGTAATTATAGGACCATCACATACCAGACTGGAAGAATTCCCAAATAAATGAAAAATTGACTTCATTTTCACTGTAAATAACCTCCAACCTTTCACCACTGATCATAAATTTTTTTATAAAAAGAACAAGGACAACAACCGACTCACCTCAGAATTGCAGACACCACTGAGTACAAAACATTGCCAGGACTACCTCCATGCACCAGCTCTTGAAGAAAACTTATGCATTTGTAATAAAAATTTAAACCAGAATTAAGCTGAAGTATACCTTTAGGGTACCTGAATTTATTACAAATCCTTTTAATTAATGTCATGGATTTGATTTGACATTTAAATCAAGAGACCATAATCATTATTTAAACAAGTCCCGAGGTCATCACTTCTAATTATGGTTGTGCAAACCAAGGAGGTACTTTATTAGGTCCATTACGTAATAGCATTTAATTCCTTTTATTATGGGTCCCAAAACACCACTTTCTTTAGAAAATTCATGCTCTCGCTAACGTCACTGAACTCCCTTGAACATTCATGAATGAAGTTCTCTGGGGTTCTCAACCATTCTTTACTGTTCAATACTATTTACTGTCAACAAACTTCAGACAAAATTCCATACCTGAAATCATTAATTTGAAACTTCTTATGATTCATATTGTCTTGTGTTTACCCCTCTTTTCTGGTGTTTTCAAAAAAATAACCGATCACCTGCAAATGTGCAAACTCAATCAAAATGTTAGAAAAATGCAAACACCTTTGAACCTAAGAGAACATAGTTCTACGCTATTTGCTGGTGTTCAGGGGTGTTCAAGACCGTTCAAAGTTTGAAATGTTAAGTGACCGAGAAGACAAAAGCAACGTATGAACCAATTACAAAGACAAAAGGGGAGTTCGTGAGAGGCATATTTTGATGGAGAGACAATTCTTGGAGACACGCATTTGCTTAAGAAAAACCAAGGATCAAAACAGAAAGTGGGACTAACACCAAGCAATGTTAATTATTTCCGAACCTTACCACACCACTATAAAATTCTTAAAATTTGATGAACTACTCTTATCACTGGGCATGTGATCTGAGCACCCGTTGTCTATAATTCATTCATCATTGTGTCTCATGTGAGAAACTAGTTCCTTTTTTTTTTTTTTTTTTTTCCTTTAGATGGATTTTCTTTGACTGTAATAAATATAGTCTGAGCCTCTTCCTCATTATATTATAATTCCTCATCGGTCACTCCTTCATCAACTGCAATATAGAATTTTTTATTCCCCTTTTCATTAAACTTTCTAAACTTATCCTTTTGATAATCGTTAGGACATCTAGCTACAATATGTCCATTCCTATTACATAAAAAACATTTAATTGGAAGCTTTCCTTTGTACTTACGATTCCCTCTATGCAATCTATTTGCTAGTAGTGCTTCAAGATCTCCTTGTCTTCTTCCATTATCAAAGATAACTTCAAGTTCACTATTGTAACTTAAAATGAAATCAAAATCATGACTTATTTCTTTACCTTTATTTACCGATACATTAGACACTAATGCCTTGAAAGATGCCTCCACTTTTGGAATACTATTATCAAAATTATTTAGCTCAATTGTAGTAAGTGGCTCTCCCCCGGAGTCTTCTTCTAGAATGGAGAACTCCTAGATCCCATCTCATGATGGTATTGCTAGATCTTTGGGATACTATATGGAGGTTATCTTTCCCATCCAGGTTGAAGACATTAACCTCAAGGGTTTTCTAATCAACGTGGAAAGTGCCATGTATTTTTCTCAATCGTTCAGTGATACGATGGGGGAGTACTCCTCACCTAGAAATCTTGAAAAGTATGATGAATAAAACTTTTCTTCTACTCCTGACACCCATTTTGGGAGTGGAGATGATGAACCTATTGATCCTGATGGCCTAGATCTCCTAGATGGGCAAAATGGAGCTCCCTGGACCACGAAAATAGGGAAGAAATAGAAAAAAATTAACAGAAAAATATTTCAACTCCTAGCTCTAAGGGTGTAGCTATCCGTAGTAAAGCAGATATGGAACTCAAGACTCTAAGTTTGAAGGTAGACATGGAATCTCAAAAAAAAACCTAAGGAAGAAGTTGAAATAGACAAATTAGAGAAAGATAAATCAAGAAGGATATAGCAAATGGCAAGCAATTAACCATCCCAGATGTCTATTCCCCAATTAAGAAATGAAAGTCATTTCATAGAGTATTAGGGGGGTGAATGCCTCCCAAAAGAAGGATACGCTTAGAAAATTGGTTAGAGATCACAAAATTGATATCATTCTTATTCATGAGGCCAAGATGGTGAAAGAAAAAGTGGAAAAAATTAGAATCTTTAAAAATGTTGGTGTTGTTGGCTCTAGCTCTGATGGAGCCTTGAGTGGTATTGTTGTCTTTTGGAACTAGAATAATATCAGAGGTGAAGTTTTAGGTGATAATTTGAACTTCCTAAGCATTAAATTCGTCAACCAAAAGTCTAATTTTAAATGGGTTAGTACTAGTATTTATGCTCCTAATACCAAAGCTAGTAGGGCTAAGTATTGGAAGTTGGTTGAGAATTAACGGCTTTCTTTCTCTGATTCACCCTAGCTGATTATGGGAGACTTCAACTGTCATTTGAAAGATAATGAGAAGTTTGGAGGGCTTGATAGCCATAGTCAATTGGATTGTAGAGTTGAGCTCATGGACTTTGTTAATAGATAGGCTCTCTTTGATATTGATCTATAGGGTGTTAATTACACTTGGTCTAATAGAATAGTTTGAATGATATAATTTAGGTCTACCTTGATCGTGCATTGATCTCTGGAAGTTGGCTCAACAATTTTTGTTGTTTTCTTTCCTCTCTTATAAAGGTTGGGTCTGATCACTTCCCTATCTCTTTTGTTGTTGAGTCGCTTAAGGCTACTAGTGTAATACCCCAAAATTGGCACCTATCAATTTCAATCAATTTTGGTGTATTCCTCAAATTTTACATCTTCAAAGTCCTACTTTGCTAAGCAATTTTCTCTCTCCTACTTGACCTTATTTGACTAGATGTCAATTACAAATAACCCTAAAATTGCATTAATCAAATATTATAATTAATTCCTAAAGTCATTGAATTTTATTAGCTAAATTACCCCTATGATAAATCAATTTAATTCTAAAGTCCTAAGTACTTTAAATAAAATTAAACTCACCCCTTTAGCTAATACCAATAAAAGGAATTAATTAATTACTTGGTTATTTGAATGGATTATCATATTTGCATTTAATAAATCAAATATTCAAAGAGTCACCCATGTGGCAATAATCCTTTTCTTTAATTAAGTAACTCTTTAATATTTGTCTCTTTCTCCTCCATGAGAAATGAAGAGTCCACTATTTCGAATCAAGAAACTCTTCGTTCCTCTTCCAAGCTTGCCTATATCTTGAACCTCATTCTTCATTCAAGGAGAGCAATTTTGAAAGCACCTAGACTATAGCAAAATTCTGTCTCAACTATTTACATATTTTCAAAGCTTATTGCATCAATAGCTTTTCTCATTTAGTGTTAATTGCATCTTTAGATTAATTTTCTTACTTGCTCTTAGTTAATTATTATCTTCCTTTCAAGCTTTCTTAGACTAGAATATGCATTTCATATTTACTTTCAAGTTATTAGATTAAAATCTGCACTTCATTATAGATTATAAACTGTATTTTCATCTTAGATTAATTGTACTTTGATTATCATTATAATCTTCAATTCCTTCATATTAACTCGGTCTAATGGTTGTTGGCTCTCCAATCTAAGAACAATTAAACACCCTGACTAATTAGGAGGCAATAGGTCGCTTCACCATGAATTTTGAATTGAGTAATCCATACTCATTTTCATGATTCGATTGTGTGAGTAATGACTATGTTGTGTATGTAGTTGGATTGGAGGTCCACTTCAACCACATACATTTTGGCACCCACCGTGGGGTAGAAAAGATCAATTTCTGGCCTCATTCTTGATTTTTCTAACAAGAAATTTGAGCTCTGTCATGCATCCATACTTCCTCTGTATGGATTCTCATGCGAGAATCCAGAGCATACCTTGTGAAGTTTCACTCTCAGTAGCACTCTCTCACATGAGATTTTACTTCTACGTGCAACACCCTATGTTTTCTCGTGCACTGTGGAGTACTTCCTCACGTGAGATTTCACTCCAGTGTGTTAAAAAATTTTATTTTCTCTATTTTCTGTTCCAGATTTCTAATAGTTTTTGTTTTTTGTTAATTTCCATTTCTCTGTTATTTTCACAGCATAACAGTTTTCTGCAGGACGTTTGTCGAAGAACATAAAACATGCTAATGGTTTGATTGCAGGACGATAGTTGAAGATCTCATAAAATATTGTGTCTATTTTTTACTTTCATTCACATAGTTTAATTAGGGCTCCGTTAAAATTTCTTGGGAATTTTGATGGTGGGCTAGGGAATTTGTCTCTTCATTACATGGAGGTGATGACAATGAATGAATCTGAAAACCTAATGATCCTACTAATATGACAAATTCTTGGGGAAGCAGAGAAAGATAGTGAATCTTTAGCACTTCTATTCACCTGGGGATTATGCTCTTCTCTCTTTGAGAGAACCAGAAACCCAAAAGAGTGTGGATTTGGTGGAGTGAAACTAACTCAGTGATGAATATATTTTGTGTGTTTGGGTGAAGTGATGAGGTAGAGAAGTATGCTCTTCTCTCTTTGAGAGAAACAAAAAATCAAACCCTTGGATCTAAGCCAAGTTTTGTCACCTTTAGAGGGTCTGCCGGAAGTTGAACCTTCGAGAATGACCCAAGTAAGTACGCACCTTTCACTGGTGATTTTTCCTCACTATAATAAAGCAATTTTTATTGAGTCTAAAGACTCCAAAACCATGTTAACTTCCTTCTCATGATTTCGACTATCATCTTGAGAAGGCTTGTCTGTTGTACTGAGTTGCGTCGCTCCTAGCCCTGCTTGCGGGGGTGTATGACTTTCAAGTGTTGGTGTGGTTGCGAGGCCCTAGCCCTGTATTGGGGGCACTGAAGGTTAGCATGAATGGAATCCTATTAAAAAAATTTCCTTAGCTGGTGGCCTACTTGATTCACCTCCGAAAGGAATCATAATCTTTGTACAGGGAGGGGGAAGATTCTTTCTCATAGATTCCCATCATAGGCATACACCTGGATGTTTGAAGGTGGTATATGACACTGGCCCCTACCACAAGGGTAACCTTTGAATGAATACTTTTGAGTCCTTAGAAACACCAAAAATATAGGTGCCCTCTAGGGGGTGACACGATTGTGTGAGGTGCATGTATGCACATAAGCAATGGGGCAAAGGTTTTGGCTTCTCACCATTTCTTTGGAAGGGATAAGCTATGTGTTTTTTATCGAGTCTTAAACATTGTCCAATCATTATCAAACAAAGACTCCCCTGATGCTATCAAGTTGCTATGCACTAGATAGGTCTGTTAACGACTACTTCTTGTGTCATAATTGCTTGATCTTAACCTTTGTGTCTTTAAACAAATTATTGAAACCTCAAAATGAGATTGTTGATTAAAATGTTCTACAAACATGTCAGGAAACTAGATTTTTTGTCAAACATCAATTCAAGTTGTACCTAAGAATTCAACTTTAACCTCAAAAACTATGTCGAACTGTCACATTTTGGACTTTTCCCACTTGAAGTTTCACCTTTCAAAGCACTTTCTCATGAGAGACTTTATTCTTTCATGTGAAGTTTGGGGTTTTCTCACGCAACCTGGTACTTTCTCGCATGAACCTATACCCAAATTTCAAAAATAGAGAGTAAATTCCCATTGACTAGTCAAACTTTTTCCTAATCTACTTTTTGCTTGAGGTCTATTTTTCTATTTTCCTATCATTCACTATCAGAAGTTGGGTGTCTCGAGCTGAGAATCGATCGATCTTTTCTTTAACTCATGTTGTCTCTCATTTGTCTACCTTATCTCTTTATGCTTTTGTACCTTTCATTGCGATAGTCTTATCTCAATTGTTCTAGCCACCTCTTTTTGATGATTCATACCAAGTTCATCTTGCATCTTGGCTGTTCTATCCATTTATCTCCTTTTCGTTAACTTTGAGATAGAGTCTAGCATTATCTTGAGTCTTCTCTCATCGCATATTCATCTATGACTATCATGACTCAAAGTGGCAAGACTTTCCCCATTCAGAATACTAGTCAAGGTAGGAGTAAACCTCGTAATCAAGAAATAGATCATCCTGAATCTATTGTGAAATCTAAACTTTGTGAGGGATCCTCGAGTTCTTCATTGAGTACTTTGAAAGATAGTCAATCTCAACCATCACTTTCAGTGTTCCAAGAGTGTTTTAATCTTCTATTTGAATCACAACCTGGTTTCTCATTTCAAGAACAAGACAACTCATTTTTCCAAGACAATTCCTTATTTCATAACTTTGGACGATCACTTCCTCAGATGGCTCCTATTATTGAATCTATTGATCCTACTAACAATAGTGACTCATTTGAACTTGTTGATCTTCTTGATCCTATTTGCACACTAAAGGTTACATTAGCTGCACCCTTTCGGCATTGATCATATCCCTTTATTGAGACTTCATTTACTGCACACTCCTACAGTAACAAGATGGGAGATCCTTTTGACTTCCAACCTAGCAAATACTACAAAAATTAGGACCAATCTCAGAATAACTAGTATTATGGTCAATCTTCTAATGACCAACTTCATGATCAATCTTAGAATGAACAACATCATGGTAAATCTCAACATGACCAAAATCAATTCCACAATGATGATCAATCTCGAAACAAACCTCAAAGCAATTGATAAATCGCATATTTCTATCATCCTCCTCCATTAGATCAAAACCAAGATGATCAGCAACAAGATTAGATTCTGAGCATTTATGAGATCCTTGGGAATGAAAATGATGTTATAACTCAACATGATATAGACGCTGCCAAAGCTAATAAGAGTCTTATCAAAATGATGGAGATCCTTCTCCTAGAGGATAAAGAGAAATACTTTCTTGAGTTAGCTCAACAAGGGGCCAAGTTACCCCCAAATTTCCAAGTTGAAACTATTGTAGCTAAAGAGGAAGAAACTGAAACTACCAAGCTACAAAAGATGATTCAAAATATGCAAAATCATATTAGTCAACTTGCAAAGGAAAAGGATAAGTCCACACAACAATTCACAATGGATAGTATATGCCCTTTTCCTTTTGACAAAAGTATTTGAATGCCTCCTTTTCCAAATGGAGTGGAGTTGCCCAAATATGACAAGTACATGGGTACAACCAATCCCCAAGATCATTTGAGGGAATTTGGTGCCTTGTCTATGGAATTTATGCATTATCAAACTTATCACATGAGACTCTTTCCCTGTAGCCTGGGTGGGCCAGCTATGGAATGGTTTTTTTGATTGTTCCCTAGCATTAAGACTTTTGATGAGATCGCTAATCTTTTCCTTCAACATTATTCTCACAAAATTCAACATCCTATCAATATTCGTGACTTGTGTAATTTGAAACAATGACAAGGAGAGTATTTCTTGTCTTTTCTCCAAAGGTGGAGACAACTTTACACAAAGTATCCATGCAAATTGCTCGAGTCTGAGAAACTTGATATCTTTTTGGACAATCTTCTCACAGACTTCAGATATCAGGTACAAATACAAGGTCCTTTGACTTTTGACAACATGATCAAACAGGCTGTGAGGATAGAGACCTTTATGGTTAAAAAGGGAGAGTTAACTCTGAATAAGGATAATAAGCAAGGATTCTCCACAAACAAGGACAAAGGAAAGAATGTCAACAAGAATAGAGATATTGTGAATGATGGAGTGGTTGATAATGTCACTGTAAAGCCTTCAAAGCATATCTTTAATCTTACTTCCAGTATACAAGTGGCTAAGGCTGTTGAAAAGACCACAATGATAATCAACAAAATTCAAGATTTTCTAAGAACAAACCTTGGGCCTCTTGACCCAAGCATGACTTCACCCCTTTGGGAGAGCCTCTTGATGTGGTCTATAAAACTCTTGTATAGAATTAGGTTCTCACTCCTTTGGAAAAGTGTCCTTATAACCCACAACCAAGACCTCATTAGTGGAATGACAATGCCTATTGTGACTATCACCAAAACATTGGTCATAAGATGTCTACTTGTCTTTAGTTGAAACATAAGGTTCAAGATCTCATTGATAATGGTGACATTCTTGTGGAAAACCATAATAAGAATTCAGACCATTAGGCATTTAAGAATCCTTTCCCTCCTCATGAGAAAGGTGAGTCTTCCACAACTAGGAATAACAACACCAAGGTTAATTACATGTACACTGCTACTGATAATGTCATCAACATGATTGAACCTATGGAAGTTAAGTATTGCAATGTGATCACTTCTAAGGGGAGAGGTGATGCTCCCAAATCTAGGACTCCTTTCATCTTGCATAGTTCCTCATCTCGTTTGTTTGAATCTAAAACAACTCAAGATTGTACTAATGTTGTTACTCGATCATGTGGAAGAGTTTTTTTGAAAGGTCCCAATCCTCTGAAACAAACTGTAGAAAAGGCTTCCCCAAAACAAACAGTGGGTAAGATTGCTACTGGTCCTACCAAAAAAGCCTCGAAATTGACCCCTTCACCTAGCACTACTAGTTATAGCATTTTAGATCAGCTCCAGTGAACCAATGCTCAGATTACCATTTTCAAGTTATTGAAAATCTTGCCTACTCACAAGAAGATTTTGGATAAATCCCTCGCTGAGGCAAACATCCCCAAAGATCTTGATCTCAATCGGTTCCAATTTATGGTGGGTCATTTAACTTCACCGCATTATTTTTCCTTCTCTGAAGAAGATGATCACTCTTTGAGCCATCCACATAATTCCCTTGCATATAGAGGTCATCATAGGTCCCAAGTGTGTTCGTCACATGCTTATAGACAATGGTGCTGGTCTCAATATCTATTCTACAAAATTGCTTACCTAGCTAGGTTATGATAAGGATTGTGTAGATTCCTGCAAAAGGATTACCATTAAAGCTTATGATGAAGAAGAACACAAATCCCAAGGCTTAGTTGTGCTACCTATCCATGTAGGACTTGTTGAGAGAGATTTTACTTTTCAAGTCCTTGATATTCGTCTTGTGTACAACATTTTATTGGGTAGACTATGGATTCATGAGATGCAGGTTGTTCCATCTACTTACCATCAATGCATCAAGTTTCCTTTCCATGGTACATAAGTCACTGTTCCTACTAGTACCAATTATTCTTGCAACACCCTTGCATAATCTATTGACAGTTTGGTTCCAACAAACAGAGAATCCACTGAGTTTTATGATGCTAAGCTTAGAGAAATGGAACAAACTTTGAAACTTAAGGATATAGGCATGGGAGAATACCAAATTGAACCTATGCTATCCCTAGCTTCTCTTCCTCTATCTCCACATTCTTATGGGAGACCTTATGAGAATACCAGACCTTCTAATGACTCTCCCCAAATAGTTTATGACGGTGCCTTTGTTAAGGCTAAAACACCTTTAAAAGATGAGGATGAAGAAAGAGCTATCAAAGCTTGGATCTATAGAGGGAAAGAAATATCTAAAGAGACTACTCCACCTCAAGATTTAGAACAAAATCCCTATAGTGAAGGTTTCAAAATCAAGAAGCACTTCTAATACAAGGGGAATGGTCCTATAGGGATAAATGACAATGGTTTGCTGAAACCTATTGAAGCTATAGGTCGCTGCTCAAAGGACACTACTGGCTTAGGCTTTAAAAAGATTCCCTTCCATTTAGGGACAAAGAAATTTGTGTCCACACCTAAACCTGAACTTGAACCTGAGTCAGAATCTAAAGATACTACTCCAGAAGTAAATCTAGAGGCCAGCTCTGATGAAGACATCTTTCCTTATCCCATACCTCTAGATCTTGTTGCAGTCTTTGAAGAGCCTGATGAGCCTATCATACCTATCCATATGGTAGAAACTGATACTGATACTAATACTTATTCTAATACTAATTCTGATAAAACCTCTTCAGTGCATCAATTCAAATATGAGCAATGGACAGAAATGCTAAATGAGGATCCCAATTTTCCAGATGAACAATACAGACTGCCACATTTTCAAAAGTGGTATGAACAAGAAAAACTTTAGCAAGTTGTTAGTGCCACCAGAGATGGTAATGAGTCTGATGATGATGCTAGTGCTAATGGAATTCCCACATCAAGTATTGAATCACGTGAATATGAGTTTGACTCTTTGTCTACTCCTACTTTTGATGTAGACATAGATACTGTTCATGTATATGAAAGACTTCTCAAAGTAGGTGAAGGGTCTGGTGCTAGGACACATGAATTAGATGTCATTAATGTTGACCTATCCTCTACTTCTGGCATAGGTTCTCATAGGGATTTGAATGCTCCTTTGGATGAAATCTCTCTAGGTCTTGACTTGCTTGTCAGTGCTTTTGAGGGTTATACAGTGAATGCCATTGAACCAGCCACTACTACTCTTTCACTCCACCGTCCTGATCTTATTGACTAGAACTCCCCCTCCTCATCCAATGAAGTCCTAATGTTCTAGAATGATTACACTCTAGCCTACTACCTCCATGCTATTGAACCTATAGTGTCTTCCACTAATGAAAGTAGTGTTAACATGATAGAGGCAGATATCAAGTATCTTAATCAAAAAATTAAAAGAAGAAAAAATAGATGCTCTGATGGTAAAAACCACATTGTGGTAGTATCAGAGCCCAAAATAGTAAAAATAAAAGATGTATCCAAGGTTGAAAACCTCTCTGAGGCACCCAAGGATGAGATACTGGATACTCTACTGAGCCATTTTCAAGAGAGATTGTTAGTTTTGATTGAGCTGACACAACCAGTGAATTTGGGCACGGAGGCTGCTCCGCAAATTATACATCTAGGATAGTCATTGTCTACACAAGAAAGGGAAGAGTTCATTAGCTTCTTTCAAAGAAAGAAAATAAATTTTGCATGGACCTATTCTGATATGCCCAGATTGGATGCCAATTTGATCATGCATCATCTCTCCATTGCACTAGGTGTCAAGCCTGTTAAGTAGAAGCTTTGAAAGATGCACCCTCACGTGGCACTTTTGGTTAAATTTGGACTAAAGAAGCTCGTTAAAGCTAGTTTCATAAGAGCAATTGATTATGCCAAATGGATTTCAAACATTTTTCTAGTCACCAAACATGATAAGTCAATTCCTATGTGTACAAATTTTTGGGATCTAAACAAGGCATGTCCAAAAGATGACTTCCCACTACCAAACATTAACATGATAGTGGACATGACATCAGGTTATGAGATGTATTCCCTGATGGATGGCTTCTCTAGTTATAATCAAATAAAAATTGCACAAGAGGATCAAGAAAATACCACTTTAACATGTGCCTAGGGCACTTTCTGCTGGAATGTCATGCCTTTTGGGCTTAAGAATGCTGGAGCAACATATTAGAGAGTTATCACTACCATTTTCCATGATATAATGCATAAGACAATGGAAGACTATGTAGATGATACTTTAGCCAAGATTATGTAGTGGAAAACTTACCTTACAGATTTGGCTCCCATTCTTGACCGCATGGAACAATTTAGTCTCAGACTTAATCCCAAGAAATGTGTATCCGGTGTCACTTCTGGAAAACTCTTGGGTTACATCATTTCAACTAAGGGCATAGAGGTGGATCCAGAAAAAGTGCAAGCTATTATGGATATGCCTCCACCTAAAAATATCAATCAGATGAGAGGTCTTCAGGGAAGGCTACAATCTATTCAGTGGTTCATTTCATAGTTCGCTAAAAAATCACAACCATTCACTAAAACTCTGCATAAAGGGGTGACCTACGAATGGAATGAAGAGTGTGACAAAGGATTTACTCAAAATAAACAGTATCTTGCTAATCTTCCTATTTTGATGCCTCCTATTCATGGGAAGCCACTTATATTGTACATCTTAGCCATGAGTACATCTTTGGGTGCTCTCCTCACTCAAGAAGATTAGAACAACAAAGAGAGGGCTATTTATTATATCAGTAGAACATTGGTCTCTTATGAGATGAACTACGCAGTTATTGAAAAGGCTTGTATAGCTGTAGTGTTTACTTCAAAGAAACTACAACATTATATGCTTGCTCACACTACAAGGCTTATTGCAAAAATTGATCCACTAAAGTATTTACTGAGCAAGGCTGCCCTCACGGGTAGATTAGCAAAATGGGTCATGATCCTTAGTGAGTTTGACATTGAATATGTGGAAAGAAAAGCTATTAAAGGACAAGTGATTTCTGATCAGTTGACGGACTCCTCTGAAAGATCACGAGCCTTTAAACATTGAATTCCTAGATGAATCCATCATGCTTCTCACCCACCAGTCTTGGAGCATGTTCTTTGATGGATCATTCACTCAGCAAGGATCAGGTGCAGGCATTCTATTTATAACACCTCAAAGATACTTCCAAAAGCTTATAAGATGTTGTTTCCTTACACAAACAACATAGTTGAATATGAAGCTCTCATTAATGGTATGAAGATAGCCATTGAATGGCGTGTGGA
Organism: Chamaecyparis obtusa; assembly: GCA_027943335.1. NCBI lineage: Eukaryota > Viridiplantae > Streptophyta > Pinopsida > Cupressales > Cupressaceae > Chamaecyparis > Chamaecyparis obtusa. The sequence continues at coordinate 208,959 of BSBK01012380.1, forward strand.
TGAGCTCAAGGTCTTTGGAGACTCTCAGTTAATCATCAACCAAGTTAATGATGTCTACCAAGAAAAAGATGACAAGTTAGTTCCTTACAAAAGAATGGTGGATGATCTAAAGCTGTATTTTGTACACTTTTCCTTCCAAAAAATTCCAAGAGCATACAATAAGGTAGCCGATGCTATGGCCACTCTTGCCTTGATGTTATAGATGCCATAAAATGACTTCAGACACAAATTCCTAGTGGAGACATTATGCTACCCGGCCTATGATAATCCTAAGTCTAGGATGATTTATTCTATCATTGGACATGACTCATCCCGCTACCACCATATCTATTCCTACCTCCGTGACAAAATCCTTCCTGACATCTATACCCAGAATGAGAAACGTCACCTCATTCGTAATGCTTCATGATATATCATCATAGAAAATGACTTGTATAGATGGGGTCTAAAACTTGATGAGTCCAAACATGCGTTAGCTGAGGTACATGAAGGTATCTGTGGCTCTCATTCAAGCGGTCTGACGTTAGCTTTTAAACTTATTAGAGCTAGTTATTATTGGCCAAACATGGAAAAATAAGTTGTTTAATATGTCAAGACTTGCAAGCAGTGCCAATATCAAGGGAATCTGATCCATGCTCCTGCTAAAGAACTCATTCCTTTCATAACTTTCTGGCCATTTCAGGAATAGGCCTTCAACATAGTGGGATAGATACATTTGTCTTCTTCAAAAGGACATATGTTTATTATCACAGCTAGAGATTACTTTACTAAATGGGTTGAGGCAGTCCCTCTGACTATAGCTGATGGAAAGTATGTGGCTATGTTTATAATAAACTATATCATCTATAGATATGGTGTACCCTCATCTATTATCACTAACAATGGGGGACAATTCAAGAACAAGGATCTAACAGACTTATGCACCAAATTCAGGATCATTCAGCATTGGTCATCTATCGATTATCCTCGGGATAATGGACAAGCAGAAGCTTCTAATAAGATAATTCTCAAAATCTTGCATAGAACAGTTCATAAATCTGGTAGAGATTGGCACCTCCATATTAATCTAGCATTATGGTCCTATAGAACAAGCATTCGAACACCAATGGGAGCCATGCCATTTTCTTTGGTTTATGGAGTAGAAGTAGTATTTCCTATTGAGGTCGAGATTCCTATGTTGTGAGTCTCTCTCAAAGGCCTCATCACTGATGAAGACACTAGAATATCTTGGCTACAAGAGCTAGAGTTCCTGGATGAATGTTAGTAGGTGGCGTTTGATCATCTTCGAGCATACCAAAAGAGAATATCAAAATCCTACAATAAGAAATTCAAACAAAGGGAATTCCAAGTGGGTGATCTCGTCTTGAGAGAAAACCCCAAGAATTAGTAGTCGAGGGTCCAAAAAGGGAAGTTTGAACCAAACTAGCTTGGTCCATACATTATTACTGTAGCATTTGGATTTGGTGCTTATCGACTCTCCACCACTGAAGGAGAGCAACTCAAAGAGCCAAGCAACGCTCTTCATCTGAACAAGTTCTACAGCTAAGACATTCTCTATGTGCTCATGTACATACTTATTGATCCTGAAAAAATCCTAAAAATGGTATATTCTCAAAAATCCTAAAAAATTGCAAAATGTCCTGAAAAAATGATCATCTTAGTGAAAACCTAGTAAACAGGTGCTTTGATGTATCTATTATCCTAGTGAAAACCTAGTAAACAGGCACCTTGATAATACTCAAAAAAATAGAAAATTTGAAAAAATACAAAAAAAGTGAAAAAAAAAAAAAAATACAAAAAAATGAGATATTCAAAAATAGAAAAAAAAAGAGAAAAGTACAAAAAAATTGAAAAAGAAGAAAAATATGCCATTGATGAAAACCTGGTAAATAGGTGTCATGATAGAAAAAATAGAATCTCTACCAAGATGGTGAAAACCTGGTAAACATGTGCCTCTTGTTTCCTGAAGCTATATCTCATCTCAACATCGCTTGGCTCTTAGTTTCCTACTTTAGTTTCTTCCTTTGTTTCCTGCTTTAGTCTGTTTCTCGCTTTGGTTTGCTAGCTCATGCACTTACTTTTAGTTATCTTCAAGATTTTCCTCAACTCTTCATAGATTGGAATTTGTAATGCTTGGGGGTACCTTCCTGGTCTAGGGGGCATTGTCCTATTGCTTTCAGAGACCCTTTTTGTGCATCATTCACCAGTGGTTCTCACCACGTCTACCTATTGATGCCTAGCTACTTATGATATCTCTCTCCTTGAGGATCTCTCATGTATCAGTCATCAGTGGTTTTCACTATGCTTGCCTACTGATACCTAGCTTTCATTCAACCTCTCTCTTTCGGGATCTCTCCCTTACATCAATCACCAATGGTTCTCACTGCTTCTTCCTGCTGATGTTTCACTACTATCTCTGAGATTTCTCGCCTTGAGGATCTCTCTCATATTAGTCACCAGCATTTCTCACTACGTCTGCCTACTGATACTTCATGTAGCTCCTTGATATCTTATTGAGACTTCATCTCCTATGATGGTCACCAGTGGTTCTCACTATGTCTGCCTACTATTGCTATCTTGTCAAGATTTCTAACGTCATCTTTCTAATTTGACTCCAATTCACTTGAACATGAACGTAAACTAAAACTAGATTTGTGCTTCTCTGAGGCATGTTGAGCTTTGTTTCCTTTGAAGTGCTTGTTTGTTCACTTTGTTCTTTTCTTTGCTTTATGCTTGTTGGTTTAGTTCCAATGATCGAAAGAATCTATCTAAGAGGGGTTTCCCTCTGTAAGAGCCTCCATCTCATATTGGATGGCCATGCGTACCTTGAATCCTTTTATATGGACACTTTGGTGATGTTGGTTCTTCTCTTCTTTTGGGTGACTTCTTTCTGCTACGAGTGAAATTGTAAACGCTTGTCCTGCTAAGTGAACGTAAGGGTCACTGCAAGAAATATTTGGCAAAAGAAGAAACTCCTGTGTGTCTAGTGTGTCTGTATGCAACAAACATTCTGGTCATTCTAGCCTCTATGCTTTAATGCTTATGTCAACTTGCTAAATCAAAAGGAATAGGTGTTCAGGTCATTATGGATTTTGTGCCTTAATGCTTACACCTCATTTTGAAAAATCTATGACTTGTGTCATATTTATATTCTCATGATAGTGATATCAGTGAGGGTTGTGTGGCATATTATGACCGTCCAAACTTAAAAGGCTCTATGATGAAAATACATGGAGTCCAACAACCAAGTCCTAGGCTTGCATTTTCATTCTAGGCTTGCACTCTCTAAGCTTGCATTTTCATTCTAGGCCTGCATTGAGACAACGTTTGGTGCTCTCTTGATTTTCTTCTATTCATCAAAGGTTCTCATCTTTCATCCTAGTTTCATCATGATTGCACAAGTTTTCAGGATTGAAATCGAAATCTGACATCTCTAGATAGCTTGAAATCACATTTTAAATTATAGGATCCTTTAGGATCAAACACTTGTGCAGTCAGCCTTCTAGCATCATTTTCCTACTAGATCCTCATCTTTTCATCATGTTCTTGAGATCTTTTCTCTTTTTCATCCAAGTGAACTCTAGTCAAACTTGGTCAATAGGACCTCTGCATTTCTCTAATTTGCTTCTGTAGATTCTTGAATCTACAACCTCTTGCTGTCAATCATCTTTTGACATGTCATCGTTAGATTTTGCTCCCAAGAGGGCAAGATGATTGCATCATTAAGTCTTGTCGAATCAATTCTTGAATTAGTCTAATGTGAATCATCTGTTCTCAATTCTAGGGGCATCCTGGTGTCTCACATCTGGTCATCTTATCATCTATCCTTTAGGTATCTGAGCAATCTACCTCAGATCCTCAAGGATCAAGCTTCATTCTGGAGATGGTTCTTGAAATCTTTTAGGTATTGGGGAAATCTAACCCTAATTCTTAGGAGTCAAGCTTCATTCTGGAGATGGCTCTCAAAATCTCTTTTGGACCGTTATCTAGGCAATCTAACCTAGGTCTTGGAGGGCTAAGCTTTGTATTGGGGCAATCTAACCCTGATTCTAGAGACAGTCCTAAATCTGCATCTTCATTAATTGGTATTGGGGAAATCTAACCATGATTCCTGTTCTCTTTTAAGACCGTTCTCTTCACAATCTAACTTGGACTTTGGAAAATCATGCTTTGATATGTTCAGTGTCTTGGCAATCTAACCTAGACTTTTGAATTTCTCATCATCTGTCACATCAAATTATTCTTTGAATCAACGCGTTGACCGCACATCAATTCAAAGAGGGGAAAATCTAATACCCCAAAATTGGCACCTATCAATTTCAATCAATTTTTGTGCATTCCTCAAATTTTACATCTTCAAATTTCTACTTTGCGAAGCAATTTTTTCTCTCCTACTTGACCTTATTTGACTAGATTTCAATTGCAAAAAACTCTAAAATTGCATTAATCAGATATTATAATTAATTCCTAAAGTCTTTGACTTTTATTAGCTAAATTACCCCTATGATAAATAAATTTAATTCTAAAGTCCTAAGTACTTTAAATTAAATTAAAATCACCCCTTTAGCTAATACCCATAAAAGGAATTAATTAATTACTTGGTTATTCGAATGGATTATCATATTTGCATTTAATAAATTAAATATTCAAAGAGTCACCCATGTGGCAATAATCCATTTCTTTAATTAAGTAATTCTCTAATATTTGTCTTTTTCTCCTCCATGGGAAATGAAGAGTCCACCATTTCGAATCAATAAACTCTTCGTTCCTCTTCCAAGCTTGCCTATATCTTGAACCTCATTCTTCATTCAAGGAAAGCAATTTTGAAAGCAAAAAGACGATAGCAAAATTCTGTCTCAACTATTTACATATTTTCAAAGCTTATTGCATCAATAGTTTTTCTCATTTAGTGTTAATTGCATCTTTAGATTAATTTTCTTACTTGCTCTTAGTTAATTATCATCTTCCTTTCAAGCTTTCTTAGACTAGAATCTGCAATTAATATTTACTTTCAAGTTATTAGATTAAAATCTACACTTCATTTTAGATTACAAACTACATTTTCATCTTAGATTAATTGTACTTTTCTTATCATTCTAATCTTCAAATCCTCCATATTAACTTGGTCTGATGGTTGTTGGCTCTCCAATCAGAGAGAAATTAAACACCCTGATTAATTAGGAGGCAACAAGTCACTTCACCATGAATTTTGAATTGAGTAATCCATACTCATTTTCATGATTCGATTGTGTGAGTAATGACTATGTTGTGTGTGTAGTTGGATTAGAGGTCTACTTCAACCACATACAACTAGTAGTCTTGCCTTTATATTTAAAAAAAAATATGGATTGATCACCTAGAGATTGAGCATAGGATTAGTGATTGGTGGAATATTAACACTCAGGCAACTACTATGTTTAGGGTGTCTTAGAAACTCTAGCATATTAAATCTTGGAGTAAGGAAGTGTATAGTAACATCTTTAAAAAAAAGCATGATCTTAAAAGGGATCTTGATGATATTCAGGAAACTATCTAGCAGATAGGCATGCCTCAAGATCTTAAGGATAGGGAGGAGACTCTTTTGGCAAAAAATCATAATATCATATCTAAAGAGGAAGTGTACTAGAGACAATGGTCAAGATCGATATGGCTAAAAGATGGAGATAAGAACACGAAGTTATTCCATATGTCTACTTCCAAATATAGAGCTTCCAACAAAATTTGCAGACTCGCGTTGGATTCTTGTATGGCAAGTAATGATAAGGACATTTATTTGGCTATGGTTGACTTTTTCTCTTCCCTCTTATCTAAAGATAATGCACTTTCCCTAGAAAATCAATACTTTCTTCTTGATGCTATGCCCTCCATCTTTGATGATGTTACTAATAAGAAGCTGATGTATTCTCCTTCGAGGGAGATAAGTCCTCAGGACCGGATGGGTTCCTCTACTCTTTTTCCATAAATTTTGGCACATTGTGGACCTAGATATCTGCAATGTTGTGAAAGAATTCTTTGGGTCAAGAACTATGCTTAAAGAAATTAATACTACCTTCATTGTCTTGATTCAAAAAAAACCTGGAGCTAGTTCTGTGGATTCCTTTAGGCCGATTAGTTTATGTAATTTAGTGTATAAAATTCTTTCCAAGGTTATGAGCCTTAGACTGTTGGCTATTCTCCCCAATGTTATTTCTCCCCAGCAGAGTGGTTTTGTCTATGGTAGGAAAATCCTTGATTCTATTATGAAGGTGCATGAGGTCATTTACTCTACTCACTCCTCTCACAACTATGGTTTTCTATTGAAACTTGATCTCTTGAAGGCTTATAACCTGGTGGATTGGGATGTTTTGATCAAGGTTCTTTGTGCCTTTAGTTTTTGTGATAAACTATTATAGCTAGTTTTCCATCTCATTAGTACTTCTACGATTGTGGTTATTGTTAATGACTCTTCTTCTAGATTCTTCAAGCCTTCCAAGGTGCTCTGTCAAGGTGATCCCTTGTCCCCTTTTCTCTTTTCCATTCTAGCGCAGTGTCTTGGTTCATATTTTCAGTGACTAGTGATTGATGGATCCATCAATAGTCTCACTCCTTCCTTTTCTTCTAGGTCATGTTCCCATGAGAAATTTTTTGATGACACTATAATAATGGGCTCTTCGACAATCTAGGAGGCCAAAATGATTAAACATTCTCTTTCTAATTATTCTCTGGCTACTAGTCAAATTGTTAATTGGAATAAGATATCTTGGTATTTCATTAACACACCTTTGGAAAGATAAAATATAATTTCCATTATTATTGGTTGTGAAATTTATGATTTTCCTACCACTTACCTTGGTCTACCTTAGGGCTTAAGACCTCCTAAATCTTTTTGGGCTAGTATTGTGGGTAGATTCAATAGGAAATTAGCTGGTTGGAAAGGAGCTATGCTAAGTCAAGCTAGTAAACTCCAACTTCTGAAGGCCTCTCTACAGAGTCTCTTTATCTATGCCCTTAGTCTATTTAAAATCCCTGGTAAATTTTTAGATATTATTAAGAAGATTCAGATAAATTTTCTTTGGTCAAGGGTGAAGGAAAGAAAGAGATTGACTTTAGTTTCCTAGGACAAGTTGTGCACTCTGAAGAAGTAGAGAGGCTTGGGGATCTACTCCTTAAGAGTTACCAATCAAGCTTTACTGGCTAATAAAATATGTAGGATCTTTGGCGAGAAAAAAGAGTGAAATGAGATCATCCAAAAAAAATATCTCTACTCTTTCCCACATATATAAGATTTTATGATGTCTTTTGTGAAGGTGTAGGGCTATTTTATTTGGAATTGCATCTAGAAAGCTAAGGAGATGACTTTCAAGGGATCTAAGTGTTAGGAATAGTCCCAAGAGATAACTGAGTGGGGAGGGGGGGGTGAATCAGTTATCTATAAATTTCAATTCTTTATCCAATTAAGTATATTTAAACATAAAGCATAAACACAATGAAAGAACACTTCAACACAACACCAATATTCTCATTACGGGGAAACCCAAATAGGAAAAAACCCCAGTGGGAACTGACACCCACTAATATTCTGTAGTAGTGTATTATGATCCTTGTTAGAAGATCCTTAACCCTGTTAGAAGTTTTTTTACCATATATTTAGTATAGTAGACCTAGTCAAGGGTCAGAATCTGTTAGGAGTCTTTTATGATTAACCCTATTAGGGGTGAGGATGCATTGTCTAAGAGGACACTGCTCAAATGGGCGAAGGCTACAACCTTCTGAAAAATAGATACACACTATATCTAGATCTTGGTGAATTTTGCTTAGACCTAATATTTTGATCAGTTCCAATGTATAGCACAAATACTTTACTTGGTCACATAGACCTTCTTCTGATGGCTCAACACTTCGCACACTCTATTCTTCTCTTCGCAATCAACTCTGAACCACACTCTAACAATCATAGATGACTGCCTATAAATATCTTTCCTCTAAATGATATAATCAATTTTTCCTATTAGAACCACCTTGAAATCATAATATAGAGGCCGTAACAATCTCCAATGATAATTTAGTTGTCTCTACTATGTACACAACACATTCTGGGACCTATCTAATATAATAGTTGTAGACACACGCTACACACTGTCGGCTATACCAAAACAATTAGATCTTTCTCCTCAAGCTGAATTACATCATGCACTCTTAAGTAAACAATAATAACTCTTCTCCAAGATCTAATCCAAGGGTGCATATCAAAATTATAGGTGAAACTCTAGAACCAATATAATCTTTGTTGGCTCTTTTGAATAAATTCAAGAAAGTGTTGCTGGTGAATAGCGACTACATAACTTCACTTCTACTAATCATCAGACTCTGCGTCCATGAATGTATCATCACTAAAATGTCTCCATCACATATCCAAAGGTGTACAACTCCATGATAACTATATGAACAATCATATATAGAACACTGCCTGTTATTCTTTCAGGAACACTGCTAACACAAGCTGCTATATAGCTATATGTACTAACAATTAACCTCTGCATCCATGATATCATATTGATAACATGTCCATGCTACATATAATTAAAGCTTACTACATAAGTCTTCAATGCATTCTACTTACCATATGTTGTCATCAATGACAAACATACAATCAACACTAGCCTTATGTCAAATCTCCAACAATGTCCCCCTTTGGCATTGATGGAAACATATAGAATGAAAAACACCACCAACCTAGATGAAAAATTCTTTTATAACATTCTCCATTTCCTCTTCAAAACTCCCCCAAGGATGAATCCCCCATCTGCTACAATATTTTCCAACATTCTCCATTTCCTCAACTGAACTGCTTCCATAACTGGATATTACTCCCCCTTAGTATATTACTCCTCATTTTACTTCTATTTTTCATGACTATATATTACTCCCCCTTTGACATCAATGGAAAAGGGCACCAAAAATTTTAAGCATCAGTACTACTCGAGAAGTAGAGTAGTCAACCATCCATCGGTCCTTGAGGACTGATGCACTTTGTTCTTTCTTCTAAGTAGAATCAGGGAAGGGAATTACTCCCAACTTCTCCCTAAGATACTCAAAAGTATCCTTAGGCAAGAGATTTGTGAATATGTCTTCTAACTGATCTTTAGTACTCACATAGACTAACTTGACTTCATTGTCTACCACTTTCTCTCTTAGGAAGTGATACTTGATCTCAATGTGTTTTGTCTTTGCATGCATCACAGAGTTCTTTGACTTGCTGATACTGCTAGTATTATCACAATGAATAACAATAGGATAATCAATCTAAATTCCAAAATCCTTTATCATTTTCTTGATCCAAAGAATATTAGAACAATTCAAGGCTGCTACAACATACTCTGCTTCTCTTGTTGATTGAGAAATGTAATTTTGTTTCTTTCTTGTCCAAGTGAGAAGTCTGTCACCAAGAAATACTACTCTACCTGATGTACTCTTCCTGTCATCAACGCATCCTACCCAATCTGCATTAGTATACACATGAAGCTCATCATTTTCTAAGTTAGGATACCATAGACCATAGTCTATAATGCCTTGCAAGTATCTAAATATCCTTTTTACTGCCATGAGGTGACTTTATTTAGGCTCTGTTCCAAATCTTCCAACAATGCCAACTGCATTGGAAATATCAGGTCTAGTTTGAGCAAGATAAATGAGTTTTCCAATCATAGATTTGTATAATGTTATATCTACTACAAGTGAGTCATCTTATTTTGTAAGCTTGCATCCAATAATCATAGGTGTCCCTACTGGCTTGCAATCATCCATCTTGAATTTCTTTAATATCTCTTTCACATACTTGGACTGATTAATGAAAATACCTTTCTCTGTCTGTTGCACATTCAATCCCAAAAAGTATTTGATAGGTCCAATCATTCTCATCTCAAATTTTCTCTACATCTCTTTAGAAAATTTATCACTTAGTTTTTCATTACCTCCAAAGATAATGTCATCAACAAATATGGCTACGAGTAGTATTCCTTTAGATGTCTCTGTTATGAATAGATTACAATCTGCTACTCCTTTCTTGAATCCAATCTTTTTTAGATAACCATCAAGTCTTTAATACCAAGTGTTGGATTAGGAGACATAGGGTACTAAGAGGGGAGGGGTGAATTAGTTCCCAAAAAAACTTTAACTCATAAACCTTTTAGATCTATAACAACAAACAGTAGCAACCTTGTAAAATAACTTGTATCTAATGCATGTATCATTCATCCATTCAACTTGTGAAAGTAAATAACATGAAATCAACAATATAATAGTCCCATAATGCAAGTATTTTGGTAATTCAGAAACCCTTGTTAGAAGGTAAAAACTATGGTGGGGATGACACCCACAAATTCTTCACTACTACAGATAGAAAATGTTTACCTATTAGGGCTATAAGTTTTGATCACTTTTGTTGATCTTACCTTGCTAGGAGTAACATATTAGATCAGCTAGATCTACCTAGTGATAGGATTTTAGCAACACTACTTGAGTGTGCACTTGTTTTAGAGATTTATAAAAGACTGTCAAGTTTACTCTGTTAAGAGATTTTACCAAAACTCTATTACAAAGATTAGAAAGCAATAGGTAACTATTTGCTAATGACAACTCAACTTGTCTGATATAGATCAATAAAGTACTAATTAGATATCACCTTATAGTCTGAAAATCTCTGCTCTGAACTACTCAGTTAGCCTACTCTGATTCTGCTCAATCTGATTTTCCCTAATTACTATTCTGCTCTATCTGACCACTAATAATCTTGAAGGTTCGCTAAAGCTTCAAGTACTTCTTTGTTTATACATCAATTCTCATCAAAATGATACAAACATACAAATATATAGCATACTAATTTATGCCACTTAAACAATTAGGTTACAATATCTTAGAGAAAACCCTAAGATCTACAGTGTATAAAAATAACCTAGGTCAAACTATTGCATAAGATATTCATCGCATTTAATGAATATCTCAACAATAAATTATCCTTGATTTTGGTAAAACATTTTCTGATTCTGTTGTAACTATTTGCATAGATAGATGTGCCATTTTTATTTCCTATGTCATTTCCTGTGATCCTCAATACACATTGTAAATACTAAGTAAATACACTGATGCTTGGTGTTTACTATCGCTCGATATCGGTGTATGATGCTCTATAAAAAAGGCTATGTGCTTTGTGTAAGGAGTTAACTGACTAGCTTGTGAAGCTTTCTTTTAGTGACTGAGTTAACAAAAGTAACCGACCGATGTCTTTGATAACCTTTGATACTAATGACAACCTTTAATGCTCAATAGAGATAACAATCTCCCCCTTCAGCATTAGTATCAAAACCTTAATGTATGCAAACCAAAATTTCTCAAAAATTATATCTTCACCATATACAACTATACTTAACAAAAATTTACTATATACTCCCCCACGGTGTATGCTCTCGGTATTTGTAGTATACTTAGCATCTATACATTATTTGGCATATACATTATTTTCCCCCTTTTTGATAATAATGCCAAATACAAAAGTGTATACTTACAACTTATCAAAAATATGTTGATGGGTTTTCTTCTGTGACTTCAAGAGGTTTTTCCATTCCTCTTTCAAGTTGGTAAGAACAATGTGCTCAAGACCAACTTGTGCATGCATGTCAAAGATGTTATCCAACACAAAAATCTCTGGTATTGTAAGAAGTTGTTCTGCTTTGACAATATGCTTCTCAAAAAAATTTAGGTGGGCTAGGAGCTTGGTTTGTACTTCAATGACCTGCTGACTAATCCTCTCTTCTTGTTTCCTAAGATCTTCTATCAACCACCTGAGTTCTTGAACTCTAAGTTTATGCTTTGAAAAAGCTTGTGGCTTGGTTGTAGCTACATGTGCACTAGCCTTGATTACATTTTCCAGTTGTTTAATCTATTAACTAATCTCGGTAGTGAAGGTTTCCACAGTGCATAGATTTAGTAAGAATTGACAAATTAACTAAGTTAGTTATTTGATCTTTGTTATTACCTCAGCTAATTTGACCTTGTTTATTGCCACTTCTTGGTTGATTCTTTTTGTAAGTTTATTTTGAATCCTTAACTCTGCCCTTTGTTCTATTCTCTTGTCAGTATCAACATTTGGGGCATTGATTCCTTCAGTAAGAGTAGAAAGTTGGTCCATAATCAGTGTGTCTTCATCTACATGTACCTCAGGTAGTAGTTGTTGTAAGATATCTCTTACATTTTCTAATATCCCCTTTCTCTTATTCTCTTATCTCAACTTTTCTTGTGCTGCTTTCCTTGTGCATGATTCCCCATATTTTCTTAGTTCCTCAGGGCTAAGGGTCCTCAAGTCATAGTTAGGTATCACAATAACTTCATCTACTGTGACTGACCCTTTACCTTTCTTTTTCTTCTTCTTCTTCTCACGTTCCTATGGTGAACTTTTGGCAACTAGAACAATAGCTTTCTCATCTTCCTTCGGTGTGTTTTTCCTAGTTGGCACATTGTCTTCCTTTTTTTTCTCCTCGGTAACCTGTGTGTCGATTGATTGAGATTGAGCCTCTAATGTAGAACCCAGTGGGGTAGCCTTGGTTGCCTTAGGCTCTTCTTGTGGCTTTGTTTCTATTTTAGTAGCTTCTTTCTCTTCAAGCTTGTTTATCTATATAGGTGTCTTGGTGCTTTTTTCCCCTGTTGTATCTTGTGGTTCCTCGAGGTCAAAGCCATCAAGTTGTTCCATTGAAAGAATTTCATCTTCTTCTAAAAGTACAGGAATCTCACCTAGTATAGATGGAAATGCACACTCAGTATCTTTCGCTTCATCCTATGTGATGTCTCGTGCATTGTTCACATCATCATCATCATCATTTATGTCATCAAGATCACCATTTGTGATGTCCTCAATGAGTACATCATTGTCATTTTTCTCCTTTACCTAGATCTCCACTGGATTAGGTACATCCTATGAACTATCTTTAATGTTCTATGCAACTATTGTGTCAATTACCTTGGTAATTGATACCTCTAACTCTTTTATCTTCTTTGCTATATTTTCCTCAATAAATATCCCTTTACCTTTTAAATTATGTCTCTTCTTAGACAACTTTTAAAATGCAATTTTCTCATTGTGCTCTCTGATAACAAGAATTGAAGTCTAGATGAGTTGATTTGACTCATCAAGTTCTGCCAGATTTTCATCTAATACTAGCATAGCTCAGCCTTTGATTTTGACTATCTTCACATATGTGTCCATAAGCTCTTTAATTTCAACAAGAGATATGTTCGTTGCTACCGAAACTAGAATTTGTTCTCTCATTTTTCTCTCAGTTGCCAAGGCATATGACCACTTTTGATTTATTCTTTCCTCCAATGCCTTGGGTAGTAATCGTTCAAACTCTAATGGAGCTCGCTTAAAGTGAATCATCATCTGGATGATTCCTTCCTCAATTTTGTTTTGATCCTTGGTTGACATTCTGTCAAATCTGCTAAGTTTCAGATCAGAGAGATCTCCATGCTCAATAATATCTACTGCTACCTCATCAATTGGTCTTTCTTTATTACTGACAACTAAAAATTGATTCTTGTCCTCTTCTTCATCCTCAATATCTTCCTTATTTCTTATTAACCTTCCTCTTTTTTTGGTGGTTCAGCTACAACCTTCTGACCTTTCTTTACATATGTTTTTGTCGGTGTAGCTACCTTAGGTTTTTCTATTTTCTCTGGTCCCTTCTTCTATGGTGGTGTAGTTGTAGTTGATGACCTTGTGTGTGTACCTATTTGCACTAGCAACTGCCTCTTCTTTGGAACTGGTGTGGGAGAAACCGATTAGAATCTTGGTCTTTTTAGGACTCAGTTTCTTCACTATCATATGGTTTTTCAGCCAACATTAACTGACCTTTGGTTGTAGTTTCAACTGGTGATTCCTCAGATGAGTTAGATACATCTCCAAAATGCTCAGTTAAAAATTTCTTCATTTTCTTTTCTTTTCTTGTCATTTTACTGATGATAAGCCCTGTTTTAATTCTTGTCTTTGCTTCTTCAAAGGTTCCAAACCTTTCAGCCTTTTTGTCTTTTAGTAATGCTAGTAGTGTCTCAATTAATTTTACTAAAAAATCATTATCCATTTCATAGCCCATATGTGCTAGCCACTTTATTCTTGGTTCTACAACTTTAATTATAGTATGGTCGGTGTCTACTAGAAAACAAATTTCCATCTCAAATTTCTCAACCAATGAACTTGGAATTTTGCTTCTCAGATTCATTTTAACTTTAAAATATTCAAAATAACTATCTATAACATTCTCAACATTATCTCCCAGACCTTTCATAATATTAAATATTTGTGAAGTGATTGGTTTATCATCTATCCAGTTAGTATGACCAACAAAGGAAAATAATTTCTGGAGATAGAAAAACAAATATACAAGTAGTGAACCAAACTTACAGGTATTGGACTTCTGTGACCTAATTTTTTTCATGTTTTCTTCAACCTATCTTAGTAGTAGCTTAGAAAGGTCCATCTGATGAGCCTTCTTTATCAATTTGTAAGCCATATCTACTGCACTACATGGTACACTATTTGCCTTGCTCAACTAAAAAATCTTGTACCCAATTACATGTGCTACAAATTTTACTTCGGGTTCCACAATGGATGCAATATTTAGTGCTCTACCATCCCATGATGCGCCAGTGTTCTTTTCAACTTCAGCTCATGCTGTGCTATGAAATGCTTTGACCTTGTCAGTACTCAGGTAACTAGTAACCCTACTAATCATTCTCTTTGTTACTTGGATCATTTTTTCTAACTAGAATATGCCTTCATGGTAATGGCTTAACACAACCCTAATTCACTCATTCTTAAAAGTCTTCGAAAAAATTTAGGGCATGCATGAGTCCAAGTGTTTCAACAATTTTGTGCTCTAGTTTCAACTTCATTTCTCCATCATAGAGTGCCTCAAATGCAACATACATATCAAAATCTCTGATTTCCCCAATTTTATAGTGAATGTATGATCCTATGTCTTTAGTTAACAAAACCCTAGGTGGGATGCTTGAAAAAGTGCTCGCTGAATCCATTTTACTTACAACTTTTGGGTGTAATTTATAATGAGGTTCCTTGTAGCTTGCTAACATAATTAAATTAACTTCCTCTTCCATAACCTTAGATGAACTTGTAGTAGATGTCATTTCAACAAACTAGGTTTTTGGTAAGTATGAAGAATATGCTCAATAGGGTTTCAACTTACTCAGAATGTCTCAAAGATTAAGCTCAATTCGATCTACAACTACTTTGTATGACCTTGAAAGATTCTTTCTTAAACTCGCTCTGTGAAATCTTAGCTCTCCAAAATCGCAATGTAAAAAATGAACTCTTTCTTCTGTGTATTTATATATTTTTTGCATTCCTACTCAAAAATTTATGTAATAAATGCTTGACCTACTTTCCAATTCATGACAACTGTCAGCTTGATGACTACTATGAACTTTCATTCACTTGGTTAACACAAAAATTCTTTGCTCAGTTGATACTATCATTCGGTTAACCTTGAATAGTGATTACCGACAAGTAACCAATGCTCGGTCTTACTTTTACTGACTATTCAACTTTGTTAGCTCAAAATATATAAACCACAATACATCTTTATTCATGCAGATTTGTTATGTTCTCATCAAATATAAGGAACTATATGTAAAATATGATTATTTTTAAATGTTAGTCCCATACATACCTATATCACCTTAGGTGGAAGTACCGATGTCAC
Organism: Chamaecyparis obtusa; assembly: GCA_027943335.1. NCBI lineage: Eukaryota > Viridiplantae > Streptophyta > Pinopsida > Cupressales > Cupressaceae > Chamaecyparis > Chamaecyparis obtusa. Next base: position 224,702 of record BSBK01012380.1, read on the forward strand.
CCAATCTAGTGGATGACATTTCACCGACAACATTAGTTGACTCAGCATTCTCATTAGATGCCTTTCTCCACATAGTGCTCCTGATTCTCATGATATCTACAATAGTGTTTCCACTCTCAAATACATAACCTTCTTCTGGTGCTTGGTCTCTACAGTCCTTTCTTAAATGACTGACTTTATGGCAATGCAAACATGCCATTCTAGTGTTTGTCCAGCTTCTTGATTTTCAAGCCCATCTTTTCCTATTATAGTTTTTTGCAATGTGCCTATATCTACCACATGCAATACAATTAGCCCATGTGTTGTATTCCCAAACATAAGAGTTACCTTGTCTCTTCGGTTGATAAGGCTTGCATTTTGTCTTCTTCTTAGGAGTCCATACTTGTTTCATCTTAGCCTTACACTCTCGTGTAGTGTGTCCATGCTTATTACAAGTATAGCATATTTATCCATAGTAGCTTTGTTAGCATTATTATTCAGTTTAGCTCTACACTCATAAGCTTTATGACCAAATTTTCCATAGTAATAACAATATCCATTAAACTTAGGAGTGACAGGAGGTTTACCTTGTGCTTTACTTCTACAAACATTAGAAGTGTGTCTTGGTTCACCACAATGATAACATGTTAGTACTTTCAGTCTTTGAATTTGATTGTTATTAACTTGTTCAGCTTGTTTTGATGACTCTCCTTCACTCATATATCCTAATCTAGCTTTTCTTCCAAATCTTCTTTGATTAACCAAAAAATCATCAATCTTCTTAGAGTTATCTTTAGCCAATTTCATCATTTCATTATGCTGCTATTGAGTTTTCACTTCATTTCTTAGTTTCTGATTCTCTTCTTTGAGTATTGCAACATCTTCAAATCTTCTTGATAATTCTCCATTTACTCGGTTGACTTCTTGATTCACAACCATCATCTGATTAGATATTTGAAAATGACGATCGGTGAGTCTTTGTATCTCACTTTCTCTTCCTTGAAGTTGTTTAGTTATCTATCTTTGGTCTTCAAAAGATAGATTTCTTTCTTGCTCAGCCATTCTAGCATTGTTCATTATTTCTACCATTCTCACCATCTATGATTCTTGACCGATTTGCAATGCTTTCACTTGTTCAGTTAAATGAAAATTCTTTTCAAAAAAATCAGAGATCATGCTTTCAGATCCATCAGAAATACTCCCTGAACTAGATCCAATATGATCACATGTATCATCAATTGCTTCTTCATGGTAGCCAGTCTCATTTTACAGAACAACTAGGTTCTTTCTTTCAACCAATAGTTTCTTCAGTTCATTCTTAGCTTTCTTATATTGTTCAATAAACATCTACATCAGAATCTTATAATTTTCAATGGTTTTATCAAAATTATACCTCTCCATGACTAGATCTTTACCCTTCAGTGGTTAAACTGTTCAATAAGAGAATTTTGCTTTGATACCAATTGTTGGATTAGGAGAGATAGGGTACTAAGAGGGGAGGGGTGAATGAGTTCCCACAAAAACTTTAAATCATAAACCTTTCAGATCTATAATGGAAAACAATAGTAACCTTGCAAAATAACTTGTATCCAATGCATGTATCATTCATCCATTCAACTTGTAAAAGTAAATAATGTGAAATCAACAATATAAAAGTCCAATAAAAAAAGTATTTTGGTAACGCAAAAACCCTTGTTAGAAGGTAAAAACTATGGTGGGGATGACACCCACAAATTCTTCACTACTACAGATAGAAAATGTTTGCATGTTAGGGCTACAAGTTTTGATCACTTATGGTGATCTTACCCTTGTAGGAGTAACATATTAGATCATCTAGATCTACCTATTGATAGGATTTTAGCAACACTACTTGAGTGTGCACTCGGTTAAGAGATTTACAAAAGACTGTCAAGTCTACTCTGTTAAAAGATTTTACCAAAACTCTATTATAATGATTAGAAAGGAGTAGGTAACTATCTTCTAATGACAACTCAACTTGTTTGACACAAATCAATAAAGTACTAATTAGATATCACCTTGTAGTGGAAAAATCTCTTCTTTGAACTACTCGGTTACCCAGCTCTAATTTTGCTCAATCTAATTTTCAATGATTAATGTTCTTCTCTATCTGAAAACTCATAATCTTGAAATTTGGCTAAGGCTTCAAGTAGTTCTTTGGTCATACATCAGTTCTCATAAAAATTATGCAAACATACAAATATATAGTATACTTCTTTATGTTGCTTAAAAAATTAGTTTACAATATCTTAGAGAAAACCCTAAGATCTACGGTGTATAAAAATAACCTAGATTAGACTATTACATAAGATCTTCATCACATTTAATGAATATCTCAACAATAAATTATCCTTGATCTTGGTAAAACATTTTCTAATTCTATTGTAACCATTTGCATAGATAGATGTGTCATTTATGATTCCTATGTTGTTTCTAGGGATGCTCGGTAAACACTGTAAATAATGCTTGATAAATACACTAATGCTCGATGTTTATTGCCACTCAGTATCGGTGTCTAATGCTCGGTAAAAACTGTTATGTGCTCGATGTAAGGAGTTAACCAATTGTCTTGTGAAGCTTGCTTTTACCGACTGAGTTATCATAAGTAACCGACTGATGTCTTTGATAACCTTTGATACTAATGATAACCTTTAATGCTCAATAGAGATAACACCAAGCTCTAGGGGCTTGCTTAAGTCCATAGAGGGATTTCTTCAATCTGCATACCATATCAAGTCTGTCTAATAGGGTGATTCCTTCTGGCTATTCAATGTAGACTTCTTCTTTTAACTCTCCATTCAGGAATGCTGACTTAACATCCATCTAATAGACCTTGAAGTTTTTGACCATTGCATAAGCTAAAAACAACTTAATAGCTTCTAGTCTTCTCAGAGGTGCAAATGTGTCTGAGTAATCAATACCATCTCTCTGTGCATATTCCTTGCACACCAACCTTGCCTTATTTCTTACTATTGTACCATCTTCATTCATCTTGTTTTTGAATATCCATTTTGTCCCAATCACATTCTTATTAGTAGGTCTTAGGACTGTATCATCTTAAAATGGAAGCACTTCCATGTTAAGAGAATTTATCCCTCTGAGTGAGTGGTATGGGGTCATGTCAAGCACCTTGATTAGGTCTTTGCTCAAATCTAGCTTTCTCCCCCCATTCTGCTTCTCTCTCCACCTGATTTCACCTTATTTTTGCATTTCCTGGCCTTATGGACTGAGGACCTGAGTTTTTTTTACCTCAAGGTCAAAGTTGACATCAACTCTGACCTTGGTCAAGGTTGACCTTAACTTTGACCTAGGGCAGAGTCTACCTCATCTTTCCCCTACAGTTCAAATATCAGGGTCCCATGATTTCTGGGTGTTAGGTTTCTGAGATATTTGTTTTCCCACTTCTGGGTCTACCATTTTGGGTTTCGGAATGGTAAATCCTTAAATTTCATTTAATATGGGCCCATTTCTAGGGGTTAAGGTTAATTGGGATTTAATTCTCTAGCGTCGGGCTTCTCTAGAGGTTTGTGCCCTAGATCACTATAAAAGGAGGCCTTCTTCCTCTCTCATTTTATCATCCATTATTCACCAAACAATTTCATGATCAACGAGCTCTCAAGGAGATATTCACAAGCCATCGATTTCTCTCTCAAGAAAGATCAAGCATCCATTCAAGAATTCAAGCCCTCTTCTCCATTCAACTTTTCCATTGAAGATCAAGCATTCAAGCCTTTGAAGGGATTTGGTTCAAGCATTCAAGACTCATCATCCAAAACCCTAGATCGATCCATCATGGTGGTGTGATCTTCCTTCAAGATCCTTTGTTCATCTTTAAGATCCATTCATTCTTCCCTCAAGGTGGATTCCAAGCATACAAGCCTCGAAGTTTAGATTTACATTTGTTAGTGTTGATTCCAAGCTTTCATATTAACATACTTGATTACATTTCAAATACAATTGCATACCTATCAAATTGCATAGCTTCATTGTTAGATCTATTTCTACTACTTGCTACCATTCCCAATTTCAATTTCACTATTAAGGTTGATTCCAAACTGGGGTTTGACCAAGGCAAACCCCTCAAACAAACAACAAAAACCCTCTTTTTCTTGTAGGTACAACTGTAGAACTACGGATCTGAGCTTGGATTTGGATACCCTTTTCAGTGAACTTTCAAGATCTAAGAACAAAGTCAAAGTCAACCTTGAGAATAAAAATGTAGCCATTGACCTTTTATCAGGGTCAAAGACTACCTACTATCAAAAAGATAAAAGGTTTATGGGTTTTCTTTGTCTCAGCATTTCCGGTCCAAAATAGGTTGCAGAATTCTCTGAAAGTACACACAAATATCAGAAATTAGCATTTTCTAGATCTGCCCTATTTTGAGGTTATTATTTCCTTTTCAATTATTTCAAATTTCAAGCACAACTCCTTTATAGGGAAATATAAGGTTTTCTTCCTCTTTCATATTCTCCATAGATTGATTCAATTGTGCATTAACCTTTTGGTTGATCAATTTGGATCTCTCTTTTGGGAGTTTGAATTTAGAATTAGATCTCATAATTCCCCCATAAATTTTAGGGTGAACCCTATTTCATCCTATTCATTTTTGTGAACCTGACATATTTATACCTTTTCTTTTGTGGATTTAGATGCCCTATTGTGTTAGATCTCCCTTTTATTATCTTGTGTGTTCACTTATACATTTTGGTGAACCCGTTTATGACAACTCCTTTTTTTTGGTGTTAGATTTGCATTTTGTGTTAGATTTTACAATAAGAGTAGATTTTGTTTATGCTCTTACTTTTATATTTCAAAAATACAAAAAAAATTGCAAAATTTATTCAAAAATACAAAAACATTTACATTGCTTTGTGGAATTAGATGCTCTATTGTGTTTGATTTCCTTTTCATGTTTATAAATTTCATTTGAATACATTTTGATATATCTAGATCTATTTGTTATCATGTTGCACAAGTTGTTTCAAACATTTTCCAAAACTTTTGGGATTAAACAACATCCTCCTCTTACCTTACCATTGCATGGCGCTACACCTAACAAGACTTCATCTAGTGCATGTGATGTTACTTTGTCCTCTTTTGAATTTCCTTATAAGGATATATCAGAGAAAGAAGATGACCTTAATCTATATCTCTATCATATTTCTCTTTGTGGAGATGAGTTGAGGATTGATGCTAATTCTTCTCCTAATAGATGTTCTTCTTCCCCCTTTAGGGATCAAGCTTTAATGGCTTATGACACTCCTATAATGCGCTTAATGGATAGGGATGATAATGCTCCTATTTGGGATGAACCTTTGGATTTGGATGTTGATTACTCTCTTCCTCATGAAACCATTATGGATAATCCTCCTATTTGGGATGAACCTTTAGATTTGGATGTTGATTACTCTCTTCCTCATGAAACCATTGTGGATAATTCTACATTTTGGGATGAACCCTTAGAAAGATACATTGATTTATCCCCTCCTTGTGAAGAATTTTTGATACAAGTGGATGAAATATTCTCTAAAACACACTTACCTTATGCGAAAGAAGATGACATTATAAATCCTTCACCTCCATTTGGGATTCCTCCTAGTTATGAGGCATTAGTAGAGAAATATATGAATTCCCTTAATGCTCTTCCTTTTAGTGGTGATCTTATGGGAAATCAAGATCCTACCTTATAGCCTTCTTACCATAATATTACTTATATCTATTCAAATCCTTTTCCAACTATGGTTCTAAGTGTTCCTATGGTTGTGTCTTTCATTCATATCACTTCCTACACTTTTACCAGTGTTCCTAATCTTCCTAATCCTAATCCTATATTTCCTAATCTGATTCCTAATTCTCCATCTGCTATTCCTAGTCTTTCCCACACTTATGTTGAGGTTCAAACTAGGTTTCATGATGTAAATGTGAAAAGATTCTTCAAATTACATTCTCCTTATTATTTGATCCATAAAGATAAGAGAAAAGAAACTTCTCATTTGAGATTTATTCATAATTTTACCCCTCACTCTGATTTAACATAGATCTTTTCTCCTCTAGATTGGAGGGGCAAGAGGTATATTTCTTCCTGTCTTCTAGAATCCATTATGTTCCTACCTTGAGATTAATTGGTTATGTTTTCATGGTTTTTATTATGATTTATTTTCATCCATTTCTCTTTTCTATTATTCAAGATATCTTTTCTAAGACGTGTTTTGCAAAGATATCTCTTGTGTTTCATCCCTGGGGGGCAGGGTTCCTTTTTCTCTCTCTTTGTTTAGGGAACTACTTTCCTTAGCTTAGTGGTATTTGTTTATATTGCAATATTATTTCATCATATTGATAGATGTTTTGACTATGGATAACCTTCTTATATGAGAAGTTGTTGTCCTAAGTCATCACTTCTTCTCTATGTTGCAAATTATGTTCTTTATAAACTCTCACCCTTGCTTTGGTGTTAGAGTTGCTTCCCTCATTCCAAAGATTACTTTTCCTCTTATTTACAAGGGGCTTGATGATTGAATCTTGTTCCTGTTTGATTTGCCTTTGAAAGATGATATTTTATCTAAAGCACTCCTCTTTGTTGGGGGTCTTGTTGATAAGATCTCTTTCATTTGAGGATCCTTTTCCCATGAGTGACATATCCTTTCCATGATTATCTATACTCTTGGATGTAGGGGTCAATATCCCTTGCAAAGAGTATGGTATACATTGTTGCTTAATAGGATATCTCCTTGAATTGTGAAGTAGGTATCCTCTTACATCTTTGTTCCTACACTTCGGGGGCAAGGATGTCATTTCCTTCTTTTCTATCTTTCCAGGATTCACCTCTTTCCTTTGTTAAGTAGTAGATATCTATTATGTGATATCCAATCATACATGAAAATTTTGGTTTGTATTCAGGATCTTAATCTTTGACCACAACCTATTTCATTGTTTGACATTGGGTTCCCATGGTTGATATATCTCTCACCTTGGAAACTGAAGAGTGTTTTATCCCTCACAAGGATTACTTTTTTTCACTTCTTGCATGATATCTCTTTGCATGCATCCCTTCCATGGCCTCATAGGAGCTATGACCTTCTTGGCTTGGACTGGGTGTTGTTTGTGGATATTGTCTTGATGTTGAAGAAGGATTTATACTTTTTATTTCTTTTCCTTAAGATGTCAAAATAGTATGTTTTTTCCATATTAAGGAGGGGGGCATATATACGGCCTCCCTTGTTCTATATTATGTATTTTTGTTCTAACCTTTTGTTTTTCAGCATGCTAAATCTCAGAAGGTAATGCACATAAGTTGCTAAATCTAGAAAAGACACGCATTTATATGCTAAATCTTCCGATGGTAATGCACATAAGTTGCTAAATCCTAAGGAGACACACATTTTTCAAATTTTTGAATATGCTAAATCTTGGAAGGTAACACACATAAGTTGCTAAATCTTGAATGGACACACATTTTCAATTTTAAAATATGCTAAATCTTCCGAAGGTAATGCACATAAGTTTCTAAATCCTGAGGAGACAAGCATTTCATATTCATAGTGATACAAGAAGTTGGATCTATGAGTATTCTAGAAGCCGTCAGAAGATGCATTACAATTGCAAGCATAGTTTATGGCTGAACATGTTGAGCTCTCCCTCCAGGGTGATTCATGGTAAGGTGGGCATCTTACTAGGTGAGGTAATCACTCTTTTCCCTTTCTCTCTTTTTTTCTTTCATGCTAGTAGGACAAGATCATGAATCTATTTTATTTATAGTGTTTCTCTTGTCTTTCTTATATAATTATTTATGATTTTATGATAGCTTTCCAAATATGATATTATTATGAGAAATATTTCTTAGCAAGGTTTCTTATGCTAATTGATTTGGGTTGTTTGTACTCAACCTTATTCTTTTGGCACCCTCGTGCATGTATGTTGAGTTAGAATCCTTAGTCTGGGGACTTGTGTCCTTAGTTAAGTGTTATTTTATCTTATTGTGAATCCACTTGGATCTCTTCTTTCTTATCCTTTACCAAGAGTTTGCATCAAGTCCATACTCTTGCTAAAGTGGGGGCTTAATGTATCGTCTTAAAATGGAAGCACTTCCATGTTAAGAGTGTTTAGCCCTCTGAGTGAGTGGTTTATGGTCATGTCAAGCACCTTGATCAAGTCTTTGCTCAAATCTAACTTTCTCCCCCTGTTTTGCTTCTCTCTCCACTTAATTTCACCTTATTCTTGCATTTCACGGCATTATGGACTGAGGTCCTGAGGTTTTTTTACCTCAAGGTCAAAGTTGACCTTGAGGGTAAAATTCAACCTCGACTCTAACCTAGGTCACGGTCGACCTCAACTTTGACCTAGGGCAGGGTCTACCTCGTCTTTGACCCAGGGTTTAAATTTCAAGGTCCCATGATTTTCGGGTGTCAGGTTTCAGAGACATTTGTTTTCCGGCTTCCAGGTCGACCATTTCAGGTTTTGAAATGGTAAATCTTTAAATTTCATTTAATATGGGCCCATTTATAGGGGTTAAGGTTAATTGGGATTTAATTCTCCAATTTTAGCCTTCTCTAGAGGTTTGTGCCCTAGATCACTATAAAAGGAGGCCTTCCTCTCTCATTTTATCATCCATTATTCACCAAGAAATTTCATGATCAAGGAGCTCTCAAGGAGATATTCACAAGCCATCAAGTTCTCTCTCAAGCAAGATCAAGTATCCATTCAAGCATTCAAGCCCTCTTCTCCATTCAACTTTTCTATTGAAGATCAAGCATTCAAGCCTTTGAAGGGATTTGGTTCAAGCATTAAAGGCTCATCATCCAAAACCCTAGATCTATCCATCATGGTGGTGTGATATTCCTTCAAGATCCTTTGTTCATCTTTAAGATCCATTCATTCTTCCCTCAAGGTGGATTCCAAGCATACTAGCATAGAGGTTTAGATTTACATGTGTTAGTGTTGATTCTAAGCTTTCATATTAACATACTTGATTACATTTCAAATACAATTACATATCTATTGAATTGCATAGCTTCATTGTTAGATCTATTTCTACTAATTTTTAGCATTCTTAATTTCAATTTCAATATAAAGGTTGATTCCAAACTGGGGTTTGACCAAGGCAAACCCCTCAAACAAACAACAAAAAGCCTCTTTTTCTTCCATGTACAGGTGCGAAACTGCGGATCTGAGCTTGGATTTGGATACCCTTTTCGGTGAACTTCTGAGATCTACAAACAAAGTCAAAGTAGACCTTTAGAATAAAAATGTAACCTTTGACCTTTTATTGGGGTAAAAGACTACCCATTTTCAAAAAGATAAAAGATTTCTAGGTTTTCTTCGTCTTGGCATTGCTAGTCCAAAATAGGTTGCAGAATTGTCTGAAAGTACACACAAACATTAGAAATTTGCATTTTCTAGATCTTCCCTATTTTGAGGTTAGTATTTCCTTTTCAATTATTTCAAATTTCAAGTACAACTCCTTTATAGGGAAATATATGGTTTTCTTCCTCTTTCATATTCTCCATAGATTGATTCAATTGTGTATTAATGTTTTGGTTGATCAATTTGGATCTCTCCTTTGGGAATTTGAATTTAGAATTAGATCTCATATTTCTCCCATACATTTTAGGGTGAACCCTATTTAATCCTATTCAGGGACCAGATCCCCAGTATCATTCTTGATAATCTGATCTAGTTCTTCTTTCATAGAATCATGCCAATCTGAATTATTGCATGCATCTTCAACACTTAAGGGTTCAGTATGAGATAGTATACATAGAGCCTCATTGCTTGCAAAACTCTTTGCTTTTGATCTTGTGGTGACTTTTCCACTCTGATCTCCAATAATGTCATCCTTAGAATGATATCTAGATGTAAACTTTGGAGCTTTAGGTGATACTATCTCATCCGCCTTAGGAGTTTCTTCTTCACTTATCTCAAGGTCATTAAATAAGACATCAATACTATCAAACATTTCTTCAATAACTGTCTCACTAGTAGAGGGTCTGGGTTCTTCTTCAATCATAGGTGAGTAATCATGATGTCTTTCTTGAACCATAAAATTTTCATCAATCTTAACATGAGCACTTTCAATGATCTTTTGTAATCTTAGGTTAAAATATCTATAAGCTTTACTTTTAGTAGAGTAACCAAGGAAAACACCTTCATCACTTCTTGCATCAAACATGCCTACTACTTCATCCCTCTTGATGTAGCACTTACTTCCAAAGATTCCAAATTATTTTACTATGGGAACATTACCAAACCATAGCTCATAAGTTGTCTTGTCTGCACTAGGCCTTAATTGAACTCTATTAATGGTATAGATTGTTGTATTGACTGCATTTCTCTAATAGGTGTGTGCAACTTTTCCTTCAATCATGATGGTGCGTGTTGTATCAAGAATGATCCTATTTCTTCTCTCTACAATTCAATTATGTTAAGGGGTTCTAGGTGCACTCAACTGCTTCTTGATGCCATGTTCCTCGCAGTTTTCATAAAATTTGTCAAAGGTAAATTCTCCTCCTCTATACGATCTCAAACATTTTATCTTTAGTCCAGATTCATTCTCAACCTTAGGTTTGAATATTTTTAAATTCTCAAATGCTTCAGACTTATCTTTCAAGAACGCAACCCACATCATTCTAGTATAGTCATCAACAAACAAAATGAAATACCTTTCACCATAGTATGATCTTGTTTGAGTTGGACCACATAGGTCTGGATGAATCAAATCTAGCTTGTTCTCTATTGAATTGTGCTTACTCCTGAATGAGTTTCTCACATGCTTTCCTATCACACATTCCCTTCATATAGTATCAACTAGCTTTTCTATGCTAGGTAGATCTCTTACTGCTTTTACATTGCCTATTTTTACTATGTTATCAAAATTGATATGACATAGTCTTTTATGCCACAACCAACTGTCATCTACTTTAGAAAAAAAATAACTTGCTTCTGGATTAAGCTAAAAAACATTACCTTTAGTCTTTGATCTTGATGCAATTATTTCTCCTTCTTTTTTTTAATGATGCACTTGTTTCCATTAAATTGCAATTTGTAACCTTTGTCAAGTCACTGCCCAGCACTTAATAGGTTATGTTTTAAACCATCGACATAAATAACATCATTAGTACTATTCTTTCCATCCAAGGTGATGGCTCCTCTACAAATGATGGGTTTAGGAGTGTTATCTCTAAATCTAACCATACCACCATTGTATTTGTCCAGATGAACAAATCTATCTTTATCACCTGTCATGTGATGTAAACAACCACTATCCATAATCCAGTATGTCCTTATATCAACTTGTGAAATCAATGCTAGCCCTTGTTCCTCTTTTTCATCTTCATGGTCTGTCTTATTATTCATTTTCTCTATAATGGAAATGAATCCTATTTCTTCTTCAGCTGAGTCATCATCTGAAACTCCATCTCCAGCATAGTAAGATTCCTTAGAGTATTTGGGCTTATAGTCATTTTTAAACTTTCTAGCTCTTGTAGGACATTTGGATGCAAAGTGACCAATCTTATTACATGAAAAGCATTTAAATGGTAATTGACCTTCATATTTTCCTTTTCCTTTCTTTTCTCTTTTGCTAATCATAGCAATGAAATCATCTAGTATTTTATCTTCATCATCATCATCAAAATTACTAGAAGTGTTTGCAGATTTCTTACCATGGACTATTGCTTTGAATGTTATCTCACTTTTAGGTTCTGTCTTCAATCTTGAAATCTCAAAGGCTAAGATTTTGCTAATCAAGGTCTCTCTTTTGAAATTTGATGTAAGTTGCATGGTCTCATCAAGGATGTTGATCTTGTTTTCATATTCTGGAGTGAGAGTAGTCATCAATTTGTCCATAATATCTTCTTCTGAGATCTCTCCACCATTGTTCCTAATTCCAGTAAGTGCTTCATTGATCCTTTGATTGTAAGCTCTGATTTTTTCTTCAGGTAGCATTTCTAATGCATTGTATCTTTTCTTCCATGTTTTTCTATGCACATCCTTTTCTTGTTTGTCTCCTTCAAATAAGTCTTCTAGGTACTTCCATATTTTGTGGGTTGTATCTACTTTCTTTATTTCTAAAAACCCACTATCAAATAGGGTGCTGATAAGGGCTTCTTTGGCTATTGCATTCTGATGAAATAATTCCTTTTTATTTTCAATAACATCATCCTTTGCAAGGTCTTCTCAAGTAGGGATCTTGACTACTTTGATAGTTACATCAAAAACTTTAAAAGCAATGCATTGCAAATGAGTCACCATCTTGTTCTTCCAATCAAGATAATTCTCCCCATCAAACTTAGGACTTTCTTTTTTGAAGAATGCCATCTGATCAACCTCAAGCTATTCAAATTTCTCTTCGAGGCACTTGGCTCTGATACCAATTATTAGGAGTAGTCCCAAGAGATAACTGAGAGGGGGGGTGAATTAGTTATCTACAAGTTTCAATTCTTTATCCAATTAAGTATACTTAAACATAAAGCATTAACACAATGAAAGAACACTTCAACACAACACCAATATTTTGGTTACGGGAAAACCCAAATAGGTAAAAACCCTGGTGGGAATTGACACCCACTCATATTCTATACTAGTGTATTATGATCCTTGTTAGAAGATCCTTAACCCTATTAGGAGTTTCTTTACAATATATTTAGTACAATAGACTTGGTCAAGGGTTGGACCCTATTAGGATTCTTTTAAAATTAACCCTATTAGGGGTGAGGATGAACTCTCTGAAAGCACACTGCTAAAATGGGTGAAGACTACAACCTTCTACATAACAGATACACACTATATCTAGATCTTCATGAGCTATTCTTAGATCTGTTGTCTGGATCAGTTCCAATGTATAGCACAAATACTTTACTTGGTCACATAAACCTTCTTATGATGGCTCAACACTTTGCACACTTTGTTCTGCTCTTCATAATCAACTCTGAACCACACTCTAACAATCATAAATGACTGCCTATAAATATCTTTCCTCTAAATGATATAATCAATTCAGCCTATTAGAATCACTTTGAAATCATAATAGAGAGGCCATAATAAACTCCAATGATAATTTAGTTAGCTCTACTAAGCACGCAACACATTTTGGGACCTGTCCAATAAGATAGTTGTAGATGCACACTACACATTGTCGGCTCTACTAAAACAACTGGATCTTTCTTCTCAAGCTAAATTACATCATGTTCTCTTAACTGAACAATACTAACTCTTCTTCAAGATCTAATCTAAGGGCACATACCAAAATGATAGGTGCAGCTCCAGAACCAATATAATCTATGTCGGCTCTTCTGAATAAACTTAGGAAACTACTACTGGTGAATGATGACATCATAACTTCACTTCTACTATTCATTAGACTCTGTGTCTATGAATGTATGATCAATAACATGTCTCCATCACATATCTAAAGGTGCATGGCTCCATGATAACTATACGGACAATCATATACAGAACACTGCCTATTACTCTGTCAGGAACACTGCTTATACAAGCTGCTATATAACTGTATGTACTAACAGTTAACCTCTACATCCATGATATCATACTGATAACATGTCCATGTTATATATAATTAAAGCTCACTACATAAGTCTTCCACATATGCTACTTACCATATGTTGTCATCAATGACAAACATACAGTTAGCACTAGCCTGCTTGCAAATCTCAAACACTAAGTGGTATTTGGGTAATGGTAGGAGAATTAAATTCTGGGATGATTGTTGTCTCAAAGACTATCCTCTATATTATATTCCTTTTTTCCACCCTTTTACTGACATTTGTTTACATAAATTCAGGTTGTGGGTTAGATATTATTGGGGGCGCTAGTCTTGGGTTGATCTTTCTGCTATTGATGTCTCTCTTAAGCTTCTGATGCTGGATCTGATGGTTTGGAAAGTAGAATCTACCAAAGAGGATGATTTGATTTGGGGGATGCTCCCTTCTAGAGTCATTTTTGTTTCCTCTACCTTTGAGATTTTGTTGAAGCAGTTGAATCCTCCTCCTGTTTGGTCCCAGGTTTTGGATAAAGAGTTAATTCCTAAAATTGACATTTTATTTTGGTTGGTTTTGTAGAATAAGATTTTATCTATTAATAATATCCAAAAGAGAGACATGATTCTTCCTAACAGATTTTTTCTATGTAAGAATGTTGAGGATTTAGTTTACCATATGGCTATAGATTATCGGTACTCTTGGGAAGTATCATGCCTCATTTTGCAATGCTAGAATTTATGCTAGTTTTTCTAGGACAATATGGATAACTTCTTCACTCGATGGAGAAATGTTGAGGTTCCTATGGACAGGTTGATCTAGAACATCATTTCCCCTCATGTTAAATGGAAACTATGGAAAGAACTCAATGATAGAGTGTTTAGAGACACTTCCTTTCCTATGATGGTGATAGCTAAGAAGATTAAGAAAATTATTAAGGATAATTGTACTATCATGAATGGAGCTAAGCTAGATTTTTACACTGATGTTAATTCTTCTGGCACCAAAGTGAACTCCTCTTCCCAATGGGAGAATGCCATTTGGATTCCCCCCCTCCTAGCTAGATCAAAGCTAATTTTGATGGTGTGGTGAAGGGTAACCTGAGACCTACTGGCTGTGGCGGGGTTATTCATGATGACATGGCTAACTATCTTGCTATCATGGCCCTCCTTATTAATGCCAAGAAAAATCATGTGGTGGAGGCTATGGATCTCCTTCAAAATTTAAAAATTATAAAAGAGGACATGTCTTTGAATGTGTGGATTGAAGGTAAATCTATGAACATTTTAAACTATCTCAAAGGGGTGACTAAGCCTTCATGGTCTATTAAGGCTATTACAGAGGAGGCTCAGATAATCATTAACTCCTTTAAGTAGGTTATTATTTCTCATAACTTTAGGGAGGTGAATAGTTCTATTGATGCGTTGGCCCAAATCACTGCCAGGGCTAAGGACATCATGACTTGGCATGGTGGAAAGGATTTGACCATCTATTTGAACACTAGGTTGTAATTTTATATGATTCACAACAAAAGAGAAGATTTGGTATATCTTAGAAAGCTATAATAAAAAGATGCAAGTTAATTAATGAAGTTATTAGGGATACAGAAAGTCTCAACTTTCTTGAGATGGTGGAGCGTAGACACGTGTATATTTGCATGGTATCTAATTTGAAATCTTCCATTATGTTCTATCTTTGTATTATCACCACCATTTATGTTGAGATTTTTTTCTATGAGAGCATTATGGGTGGAGGTTTTAACCGCAGGGAGCTGAAGAATTGAAAAAAATGGAAGAATGTGAATGAGGTCTGGGACAAGCTTAGGAAGGGAGGGCTTACCACATACATGGAATGCCTTCATGGGTTCAAAGAATATGTCAGGATGGATTTTGTTGAGAGATGGAAGGAGGGAACTATGACTATTGGGGGAATAACTGTGAAAATTACCAAGGAACTTATTGCAGAGGTGTCTGGGTTAAACACCAAGGGCATGAAGTTATATAGAGACAAGATGATCTCCCAACAAGCCATTCAACATTTCCCTAAAGACAAGGAAGAGGCTAGGTGCTTAGTAAAGGACTCTGGTGGTTGTTATGATGTGGACACTTTCAAGGAAATTTGGGTGAAGGTTATGACTGCTGTTATGGAGTATATCACTATGGATGGAAGGTATAAGCGTACTCATTCCTATGATTTTGTGCTACTTTTTCATTTTAGACATAAGGTTAGTGTTTCTCTCCCATTTTTCCTACTACAGTCCCTTCACCATAGCATAATTGATCATAGGAAGAAAGAGAGTAAGCCCATTCTACATGAGGGTCTTATCCTTTTAATTGTGAAACATATTAAGAAAGTTTCTATTAGTATATTCTATTATCACATCACCTAGGGACTCTGGTTCTACCAACGCTCTAGGTAAACGGAATACGAAGGGTGAGAGTAAAGGGGATATGACAACGGGTAAAAAATTAAAATTTGAAAAGAAGGATAGAATGGAAACAAACTTTGAAGGTGAGAGTGTTGATGGTTATGCGGTTACTAGTAGCTCCCCCATAACCTATCTAATGCGCATGCAAAGAGTCCCTATCAAATTTGGTTAGTGATTCTGGTGAGGAAGAGAGAAAGGAAGAGTATGCCTTTGAAGCCAAGTATCAAGGTAATGACCATAAAGCCAAGGATAAAAATGTGGACGTGGGTGGTCCAAAGGTCCCCATTCTGGAAAATTATGTTAGCTCTAAGGAACATGATGTTCATGTTTCCCTAAACCTTGAAGTACTCATGGAGGTGTAGTGGGATAGGAAGAAGGATAATGAGATTCTTGTTTTTGAGTTTGATGAGAAGGCTAATAACCCTTCCAGCTCTAAGAATATTCCATTTGTGAAAATGATTGACATACAAGTAAGGAATGTTCAACTCCTTAAAGAGGATATGGATGATAAGATTGATCCCCATTCCGGTGTCCTTCAAACAAAGAAGGCTATGTTAATGTATTCGTTGCGCCTCATGAAATGGGTTTTCTAGGAAATTAAAAGCCTCAATCTCATATTTCTCTACATCTCTTTCAAAGTTGATCTTTTTTAGGGGAATTTGGATATTGGGTCTACGGGGATGGAAGTCTAAAAGGACAAAGAGGATGAGAAAAATATGAAAGGTATATGGGACCAAATGGATAAATTGGAGAACACTCTTAAGAAGCATATTTTGGCTAATAACTTTTATATGGGTTCTGCGATGGAGTGCTTCAATACCATCAAGTCTAAGCTGGATGCTGGGTCATGAATAGTCAAGCTTGAAGATGACAAAGATGATGTGGGTGATTCTAGTCCTGGCCCACATACTCAGGCTACAAAAAATAAGAAGATCCATGACACTATCCTAGAGCTCTCAAATTTTAATGCCCCCATCAAGAAGGTGTCTGGGGATAAGAAAGGGGTAGAGAGAACTCTTCTGGAGTTTTCCTAGGTCTTGATGTTCCCCTGTTTCTATGCTAGTTTGGTTTTAGGTTTTCTATAACTATGTTTTATTGTTGGTTTCTAGTTTTTTGGTTTTTTGTTTTGGTTCTGGGTTCAGCAGGATGATTTCTAGTCCTGTTTCAATTCAGTGCGCTTAATGTCTATTCCTATTTTGTTAGGATTATAAATGGTTTCAAGTCCCCATAAAAGTTGTTTTTACCAACAATCAAAAACATTTTTAAAATTTATCAGGTCATTTATACCAGACCCTCTAATGACATAAGGAAGCAGTGATTTTCTAAACATTTTACTTACCACAACATCTTCATCAATAGTTCCACTAGCCTCTGTGATAGCACCAAAAACTTATTTTATTCTTTAACCATATTTTGAAATGTTCTCTCCTTTTACCATCTTCATGTCATCATACTTACCTTAAACACTATATTTCCTATCTTTTTCCACATGAATATCTCTACATGGATTAGCTTTAACTTTTCTAAAACATCATAGGTACTATCAAGTCGATGAAGACTAACATATTCAATATTAAATAAGGAACTTACAATATATTCTTGTGCATGATTATTCTTTTATTGTTCATTTGGTTAAATGATATTGACAGTTCTAACAAGAGTGGTTTACTTGTGTGTGACATGCATCCAGTATTGAGTTCCCATAACTTTTAGGTATAGCTTCATTCTATCACTCCTAACAAGGTAGTTGTCTCTAGCGAACTTGGGAGGTTCCTTCCTCATCGTTGTTAGATATTTTCCTTAATATTTTAACCTTACCATAAAGAGGACCAAATCTCTGATACTAATTATTATCATTATCAGGTCCAATATTACGGAGAGCAGGGGGTGGGTTGAATCAGAAATCTAATTAATACACTTTCTTAAAACCAATCTATATCAAATAGGAATGTAACCTTTCATACCATGGTCTTGCTACTTGTTTCAATCCATATAATTAATTTACACCTTGGAAACCATGTCCTTGTCCTTTTTCAAATTAAAACCATTAGACTATTCTATGTAGAACTCTTCTTTAACAAATCTATTGGAGAAAGATGAGTTGACAGCCATTTGAAAAAAAATGAATTTTTTATAAGAAGCATAAAAAAGTAGAATTATTACTCCTAATCTTTCCATGGGATGAAAATTCTCTTCATGGTCTAGTCCTTTTTTTGAATAGCACTTACACATAAGTCTTTCCATATTTCTGATCATGTCTCCATCTTCATTCAATTTGTTCCTAAACACACATTTGGTACCAATCACATTTTTATTTGAAGGTGTACGAACAAGTGTCCATGTATCATTCTTCTAAATCTAATCAATTTATTCCTCCATGTCCATTACCCAATCTTCATTTTTGATTAATTCCTTCACTATATTATCCTCATTCATGGAAATCAAACAACTAATTTCTATAAGTTTTGTTTTGTTTAGAACACCTACATTCTTATCACCTGTAATTTGATCAGTAGAGTGATTTAACTTCACAGACCTAGGTATCACTAGTTTAGGTCTAGGAGCTTCTTCTTTTATTAGTTGAATCACCTCTTCCACATTATGTTGTTATGTCAGTTGACCCAATTCAGCTCTAATGTACATGATCTCTTGATCATCTTCAGTCACTTGCTTACTTGAATCATCATATTTTTCAAGGTATTCATCCACCTTAATATTTTCACCCTCAATCATCTTGTTAATTCTCTCATTAAAACATTTATATTCTTTAATTTTAGTAGAATAACCCAAGAAAATACCTTCATCATTTTTTGGATCTAACTTTCCTATGTAATCATCCCTCTTAATATAACATCTACTGCCTGAAACCTTAAAATATTTAACATTATGTGAGTGACCATACCATAGCTCATAGGGTGTCTTATCAGTTCCTTTCTTTACTTACACATGGCTCAATGTGTAAGCAATAGTACTAATTTCTTATTTCCAGTATATTTCTAGTACTTCACCTTGAATCAACATTGTCTTTGCAACATCCACTATAGTTCTGTCATTTCTCTCCGTAAAGCTATTTTGTTGTGGATTCCTTTGGGGAGACATTTTTATCTTGATTCCATTATCTTCACAATACTTTAATTTTTTTGCAGAAGTAAACTCACCACCTCTATTAGACCTTAAATACTTCATATTCTTACCTGATTCCTTCTCAAACAATACCTTGAATTCTTTGAAATTTTTGAATGCATCAAATTCTCTTTCAAGAAAGTTACCCACATCATTCTATAATAGTCATTAAAAAATAATATAAAGTATCTATCACCTTGATTACTTCTCTATCTCATAGGCCCAAAAGATCACTATGCACCAAATCATCTACACCCTTAGATAAAAAAGACTTTCTTTGGAAAGAAGAACTAGTTACCTTAGCTAGCTGACATTCTTTACCCATCTGGTTGCTTGGTTTGACTAATTGTACTAATCTTCTAACTACATTTATCTTACTCACTTTGATCAAACTATCAAAATTTTCATGATAAAACTTGTTATACTACAACTGATGGAATACTTCAAAAAGAGAGATTGATAATTGTCAAGTTATAAGGGTATATTTATGACATTAAATCAATTATTATATTGTCATTGATGTTGAAATCAATTTTGACTATACTTATCATGATAGTTGAAAACATCTAAAGAAGGTAACACTGGTGAAGGAATAATATTTTGAAATAAAGATGAGATGTACGAGTTATACATGGATATGGCATTCATTGGGTATCTTATTGATGATTCTATGACATTATGTGAGTGATTTGATTGTATTACATGATTCTGCAAAAGATTGAAGATCAAGAATGTACAAGCTTATGTAATTGGTAAATGAAGAATTCAATATACACCAAGTTGATATAGAGTACATTGAGAAAGTGTAGTATATACCAAGCAAATTATTAACCGGGTTAGAAGTTACCAACACATCACGGTATTCACCGAGTGGGAGAAATAAGAAGATTTTTTTTCATTACGAACTTAAGATGATGAGATAGACAAATTAGGATGATTCTGAGGTTAGTGATGAAGTTTTTTATGAACATCTACAGTTGGAAAAATTCAAGGCAAATCGGATGATGAAGATTGAAAATGTGTTATGACACAAGTTCTGAGGAAGGTTAAAGTGAAAAAATCAATGATGGAGATTAAGAGGCAGAATATATAGCTGAGAAGAAAATATTTTATCATGTCTATTTAAGGAGAAAATAGATACAATGTATGTATGCACACGAGGAGAAAATTGTATACATGCATAGCTTGTTAGAAAGGCTAAAGATAGAACCAATCACATCTCCAGATTACACCGAGCATTAGAAAAAATAATTAACCAAGCATAATAGAGTTGGAGGATGAAAAGATATTGAAGATATTATATTGGCTAGAGGTATTATGAGCTTAGTATAGATCTGAGTATTTACAAAGAAAGTTGTAATTGAATCAGATCATTTATTGTTGCATTTTAATCATTTCTATAGATAAATCTCTTAACTGAGTGGGACATTAAAGTCTTTATTTCATTATGAAATTCAATGAATGTTGATTGTTTTCTTGTTCACACAAGTATGGTCACAAAGAACTGATAATGATAAATCCTCTAACAAGTTCACAATTTACAGTGTGTTTTGTAACATTTAACAAGGCTGTCTCTTAACCGAGCTCACTTCAAAAGAGAAATTATTTTGGGTACTGGTCCCAGGTGGTTTTTTTCCTAATAGGGTTCCCACTTTAAAAATAAAGTGTTATATGTGTATTGATGTGATGATTTGTTATTTTAATTTACACATTACAATTACTGGTTTGATTGATATATACACTAGTTAACTTACTGGTGTTTGATCAATGAACAAAAAGGCACAAACAAAGTTTTACCAAGTTGTTTTGATTAATTAAAGGATTTTTTTTATATGTCTAGGAGTGTTTGGAACTATAGGATAACTAGAAGTAACATATCATCTCCCCCCTCTTAGTTATCAAACAATTGGTATCAGAGAAAGAGTACTTGAAGGAAAGTCTTAAAGACTTAAGTTAAAGATCACAAGATGTATAAGAGAGGTGCCAAAGCTAAACAAAGACAATTTCTCAACATGGAAAAGTAGGATGAAGTTAAATCTATCAGGGATTGGAGATTATGTACCTTATTACTTAGAAAATGAATTTATAACTCCTACTTATCCTTTTACTGTTAATCGGATGAAGGAAAGACAAGAACATAATCAAATGATGATTGAGATTGATTCTTCCATATCAAATGCTAAATTTGAAGACATCAAGAACTGTACAACTCCAAAAAATATATGGGATAAGCTTACATTAGTTAATGGAGGTGATGTGAATATGCTCGGGAAAAAGGCAAAAAGCTTGAGGAAAGTTTGATGATATGAAAATGAAAGAAGGTGAAAACATTGCTCAGTACAACAACCAAGTTAAAGAAGTGGTGAATGCTATTCGAGGAGTAGGTGGAACTATTGAGGAAGACACTATGGTAAGTAAAATTCTAATAAAATTGTTGTTTGCATATGCTATTAGAGTTCCTGCAATTCATGAAATCAGAGAAACATCCAAAAATAATGTTTCACTAGATAGTTTGATTGGAAGATTGACTGCATTTGAGCTTAACAACTATGACAATAGTATTTTACCTAAGGTAGAATTTGCATTTGTTTCATCTATGAATATCAAAAGATCAAGCAATAGACATAAGATAAGAAATGAAACTAATGATGAAACTGATGAAGATGACCTCGATGAAATAGGCATTAATGGCTAGAAGGATACAAAGAGAAAAATGAAGATATAGAGGTAAACTACCCTTGATATGAAATCATTTTGAAGTTGATTATAATATTTATAATTTCTAATATCATGTGTCTAAAGACAATTACATTGATATACTAATTAGAGATATGGGTATGTGCAAGATCATGAGGGGCCCAAAAATGGCGATGTAAAAAAATCTACTTTTCAGTCGTCCAAAAGCGCATGAAAATGTATGTTGACTTTTTACTAGGCCCGGGTCTCAGTAGACCTGGGAAAACCTCCCACCAAAGCACAAGCCTAATCAGGTGCCCGATTTTTCCAACTATGAAAAAATGGTGGGAGTAAATGAAAAAATTAAACTTTTATATATAATGTTTAAATATGTATTATATATATAATTATATATTAATTTAAATATTTTATATTATAATATCTTAGGGGTTTTAAATTGTATGTCATATATATTTTATATTATAATATTTTATAAATTAATATATTTTTTATATATTAATATGTATTGTATATAATTATATTTAACATTTAAATTCTATAAATATATGTGCAAATTATATATATATATAATGTTTAAGGGGTATTATGTAAATATTTTAATATATATTATATATATAATTATATATTAATATATATTTTACATTAAAATATTTTATATAAATTTTTTTTTTTTTATATTAATATGTATTGTAAATAAATATATTTAACGAACTTATATTATATATATATATATATATATATATATATAACGCTTAAGGGGTATTATGTAAATATTTTATATATTTTTTAACATTTATTATAGATTGTATCATCTTAAAATGGAAGCACTTCCATGATAAGAGTGTTTAGGCCTTCGAGTAAGTGGTTTGGGGTCAAGTTAAGTGCCTTGATTGGGTCTTTGCATGTATTTGGCTTTCTCCCCCTTTCCACTTCTTTTTGGCACTTGATGTCTTCATTATAACTGAAATTAGGGTTAGGATCTCAAGGATTCTCCTTAATTTCCCTCTTCCATGTCTCTATTTTCTAGGTAGGACTTAGAAATAGGTCATATTGGCATTCATCATAGTCATCATAGGATTTTATGCTTATCCCTAGCATTATGTCCCTTTCTGGCATCATTTTTAGGTTTTCAGAGATCCTCGGGACCTCATGTCATGATTTTGACTAGATCTGGGCCCAGGGTCAAATTCAAGGTTGATCTTGACTAGGTTAGGATCGAGCTCAAACTTGACTAGGTTAGTCCCAACCTTGATTTTTCCCCCCTTTTTCAAATTTCCAAATTCCTTGATTTCTGGGTATCAGGTTTCGGGGATGTTTGTTTTCCAGCCTTCGGGTTGGCCATTTCGGGTTTCAAAATGGTAAATCCTTAAATTACATTTAATCTAGGTATATTTATAAAGTTTAGGACCTGATTGGGACATAATTCTCCAAGTTGGCCCCTCTACAGGATTGTGCCCTAGTTCACTATAAAAGGAGGCCTTCCTCTCTCATTTTCAAATCCATTATTCACATCTCATCTCAAGAAATTGTAATCTCTCAAGCTCTCAAGTGCAAGAAAGTATTCAAGCATTCAAGTGTTCAAGCATTCATCCCTCAAGGAGATCCATTGTTAGCCATTGAAGGATTCAATCTCTTTGGAGCCCCCTTGAAGATCCATCCTTCTACTTTCATCCAAGCCCTCTCATATGCAAAGATCAATTCAAGATTGGTGTTGAAGATCAAATGCCATTGCTTGGAGACATCCTACATTCATTCTACATCCATTGAAGCATTCCTATTTGGGGATTTGAGGATTCGAATCCTCTACAAGGACTTCAACATAAGCAAGGTGATTTGTTTCAATTACTTTGTTTATGCACATTAAATTTCAATCCAATTTCAAGGTTAATTGCTAAACTAGGGTTTGACCAAGGCAAACCCCCCATAAAAAATTAAAAAAACCCATTTTCTTGCAGGTACAAGTGCAGGATTTTAGATCTGAGAGCAAATTCAGATACCCTTTTTGGCAAACTTCCAAGATCTGCAAACAAGATCAGAATCGACCTTCAAATAAAGAATCTAGCCTTTGACCTTTTATGAGGGTCAAAGTTGATCTGAGCTTATCTTGGAGGAAGATTTTTGGGTTTCCTTCATCTTGACATTTCCAGTCTAGAACAAGTTGCAGAATTCCCTAAAAGTACACACAGACATAAAAAATTGACATTTTCTAGATCTGCCCTAATTTGAGGTTAGTACTTGTATTTTAATTATTTTAGATTTCAAGTATAATTCAACCATAGGGAAATATAGGGTTTCTCTCTCTCTTTCATATTCTTCATAGATTGATTCGATTGTGCATTAGCCTTTTGGTTGATCAAATTGGATCTCTCCTTTGGGAATTTGGATTTGGAGGTGGATCTCATATTTTTCCCATTACAACACAAAATTATACAAGTGAATAGTGGCGATGCCATTTTAACCCTATTCATTTTGGTGAACCCTACATACTTACTCTCCTTTCTTTTGTGGAATTGGATGCCCTATTGTGTTTTGTGGTGTTAGATTTCCTTTCATCTTGTTAGTTATGAGCTTTGCTACTACAAGTCCTACTTATAACATTCCGATTAGAAGAAGTCATAGACTCATGGGTGCTTTTGATCCTGAATCTTCCTCTCATTTCCTTAGGGTCTTGGATGATAACTTGATTCTTCACGATTCCAATCCTACTATGGAGCACAACTCTTCTCACTCATCTCATGATGAGGATGATGCTTTAAGAGTTCCTCTTGAACAAGTTCAAAAACTTTCCACTGAAGTTGATAAAATGGGTAATTAGCTTATTCAAGATTCCATTCAAGCTATAGAGGCTCTTAAGAAAGTTCTCTATGATAGTGATCAAGGTGTTAACCTCTTGCATGGTATTACTCACCTTGTGCATTCAAATTTTAAACCTTTAGCTCAAGAAGCTCAAGATTTAGAGTTGATTCCTCCTATCACTAGTGTTGAACCTCCTTCTAATCCTTTACCTAGTATTCCTACCTATACTCCTTCGTTGGTGACTGTGACGGTTCCCTCTATTCCTATGAGTGTTCCTCCTGTGTCCCTTCCTACATCACAACCTTCATATCATAATGTTCCTTTTACTTATTCTAATCCACTTCCAACTATAGCTCCTAGCATTCCTCTAGTTGTGTCTTCTATTCTTATAGCTTCTTACACTTTACCTAGTGTGTCTAATGTTGCTACTCCTATTTCCTCTAATGATTCAATAATCATCAGTTTGTCTCAAACTATGTCATCCTTACAACAACAACTTGCTTCCTTAACTCAAAACAAGTTCAGTATTCCTACATGGGACATGGGAAGTCCTTTGTCTTTAGATATTATTCATACTCCTATTCCTCAGCAAGGTGAGATGCCTCATCTTGAGAATTATAATGGAAAAGGATATCTTGTTCATCATGTTAAAACATTCCAAATCCTTTGTAGTGATTATGCTCATGACCATAGGATTTTAGCCAAAATATTTGCTAGAACCTTCCATGACAAGGCCTTACAATGGTATTGTTCCTTGCTTCCTTATTCTATTGATTATTTTCCAAAACTTGCTAATGCTTTTATTCAACAATTTCAAAACAACATTGGCCTGCAAGTGTCTTTGACTGATTTGATGCATTGTAAACAAAGTGCTAAGGAAAAATTAACTGACTTTATTGGTAGATTTGAGCATTTTCATGCTCAAATTTCCTATCCTATTCCTGATATTGATATTCAATGTATGTTTATTTCAAATTTACAAAAGGATATTAGAGATAAGATTTTGCTTACTGAATTTACCTCTTTTCAATAAATTTGTGCTATGCTTCATCATTATCAATTACAAGTGAGTCAATTTGAGAGCAACACTCCAATGGCTCATGTTCCAGTTGATAAGAGTGATGTTGCTCCTAATCCAAACAAATTTCAAAAATTCAACAACTATGTCAAGATAAACAAACAAGTGAATGCAGTTGTTGATCAAGTTGTTGTTACATCTCACAATGCCACTTCTGCATCCACCTTTTTTTGATTAAATCATACATTTACTCCTCTTTCTAAATCTTTACATACTATTATGAATAGGTTTTTAACTGCTAATATGATTACTTTACCTCATATTTGACCTCTCTTACCTGCTATGATTGCATCTAAATCTTTTGATCAAAATGCTTTTTGTCACTATCATCGTCAAAATGGTCTTGATACTAAGAAGTGATATTCTTTAAAACATAAGGTTCAAGATTTAATTGATTCTAATGCCTTATCTATTGATAATATTGATGGTAGTGGGAATAAATTTGTTTCTCCTCCTAATCAAAACCTTCAAATCTATATGAATCCTTTACCTATGCATGATACTAATACTATTGCTCACCCATTTGCTATGGAAATTCTGTATGATTCAAAGATGGATAATCTCACTCATGTTGTTAATCAAGTGGAGCATGTTGGTCCATCAGTATCTCCACCTCAACCTCAACCTCAACCTAAATCTCATATTCAACCTCAAGTTCAACCTCAACCTTGACCAAAACCTAAAACTAAAACTCAACCTAAACCTTGACAACAACCTAAGAATAAAAGACCTCGAGAAATTTTGATTACTTTTGATGACTCTGAGACTATTAAAGCTCCTGATGGTCCCATTTACATTGCTGCTAGGATTTCTCAGAAACCTACTCATGGTTGTCTTGTTGATCCTACATCCTTAGTTAATGTTATCACTAAAGAAAATCTTTTTATGAAAAGCTTACAACGTGACTTTTATGATACATCGGATGTGTGGATTCAAACTTGTAATGGTTTTCTTTATCCATCATTTGGTTCTATTACTTTACCAGTTGAACCTTGTGGAAAAATTGTGAACACTACCTTTATTGTGGTTCCTACTTCTGATCAATTTCAAGTTAACCTAGGTTTACCTTGGTTGACTGCCATTCATGTTCTTGCTTCACCGATCCATAAGTGTCTTAAGTTCATTCATGATGAAGAAGTGAAGATGATTAATCATAGTCTATATCAACCTTCTAGGCCTAGAGATTGTCCTGCTCTTAATTTCTTTTGGCCTTCATTACCTAATTCATTTCCTCCTCAAACTGATAATCTTTTTAGATCATATCAAGCCTATAAGCATCATAAGATTCTTGAATTAAGCATACCTCCTATGGATCTTAATCATGGTCTTTTGCCTACACCTTCTATACCTCCTTTAACTATGGCTTCTAGTTCTGTTAATCAAGTTTCTTCTACTAAACCTATCAAAGATCGTGTGATTGTTTCTCCTATTGTTAAAAATCCTATTGATCTTCCTAAAGAATCTGTGAAGGATATTGTGATTGCTCCTCCTAGTTCTCAACGTATTTCAAATAAATCAAAATGTAATCAATCTACTAATGAATGTCATAAGAATCATCATGCTCATGCTAAAGCTCATAATTATATTCTTCAAAGATTTCTACCTTCCTTGGATAAACCTATGCATGATGTATTAAAAGAGGTTTTTACTAATAATGATGTTCACATGCATGATTATGATGATTCTATTTGTATCTTAGATCCTATTTTGATTAATTTTGATGAGGAAGATACTCTTGATGATACTGATGATGTTAATGATGAATATGCAACTATTGACATTCACATTGATTTACCTAATATGCTTTCATCACAATTAACTCTTACACCTAGTGTCAAACATTGTGATTCTCAAGAGGATCCTTGTTTGGAACTAGCTATCATTCCTACTATGTTAGATATAGTCCCTCTTGTGAGTTACCCACCTTCCCTAAATGATATACAATGAGATGGGGAAAGTAGGCGGCACGCTTGATCGGCTTGTCCTTCGTGGTAGCTTTTTTGTGTGTTTGCCTATTGTACTATGTTTCTACCATAATGTGTTTGCTAAATGTTGTTATATTATTTTATACGATCCTTGTTACTCAGTTGGTGCAAGGTGATAAAGGAATCAAAACTATTGTTCAAATTCCTCTATATGTATCTCTATTCTTCTATGTGTTGTTCAATGTTATGTCATAAATGTTCTATTGTTCGTAAATGTTTCCTTGTGTAACATTCTTGGATTCAAGATATGGTAGCTGTAATATATTATCTTATGATCATACTGACCCCATGGTAGGTAGATCACTTCTATTTTCTCTGTATGTTTCTGTGATATTTCCCTTGATTTTTCTTCATCTGGGGGTATCTCGATGTGGAAACATAATCAGTGGAGTTGTTTATGTTTTTGTTAAAGCCATTGCTCCTATTAAAGTGTCAGCAATGACTTTAACATGGGGGCATATGCTCTACTCACTTGTTGCACACATGCACTTTTCGATACGCACATTTTATTTTTCAAGATACTTTTTCTCCCTTTTTGGATTAATAACTAATCCTTAAAGAATGGATTTATATTTTAGGATCTCTTGATCTCTCCAATTTAAAATATACATATATTTCGATCCCTTAAGGTTGGAGGTGTCCTTAAGACTAGATCATTTTATTATTTTTATTTTTGGTTTTATTCTTATGGAATAGAATATTCCTAAGGATGAATCCTTGATGGGTTGACTAGTGAGTAGCCACATTCACTAGGAGGTTCAATTCCATCTTTCGAGTTGTGTCATTCTCTTGTGTGGTTCATGTTATCCAATTTTCCCTGCTCCATGCAAATTTGGCTAAATTCTATCCCAAAGTCTGCATTTTTATCCTATCAAGCACCCTAAAAAATTTCATGACTTTGCATCTTGTTCTCTGGTCTCTGCAATTTATTTTAACTCCCTAGTCTGCAAGTTTAAATTTGAAAATCTAGCTGTTTGTGCTTATAAACCCTGAAAACCCTAGGCCAGATTCTATTTTGAAATTACTTTTTTGGCCACTTAATTTCCCATATTCCCATGTGCGCATTTAAAACCTTCGGTCACCAGTTCTCTAAGTTCTTTGGCGGTTATCCTTTCTATTTAGTGAATGGGTGAATACGTTGTTTGTGTAATATCTCAGTATTTGGCGGTTAAGTCCTCAACAGTTAGCGACCCAGTGAATGGTTAACTTTTCCTTCAGTCACATAGTTGCTTAATGTTTGGTGGTCTCAGCTATTTAGGGGTCCTAGCTTTGAAGATCCAATAGCTGGCGCATGATCTCATGGAGCTTTTCTAACACATGAGATCATGCGCTGACCGTCGATCTTCCTTCACAAGCAACACTGCAATTTTCAGTGGGTCCACTACCATGTTGTCCGACATGTAAGCTCCTAATTGGTTGAAGGATTATGATTTGGAAACCTGTCAGAGAGGGCCCAGAGAGCCATATAATTTTTAATCCAATGGCTGGCGCATGATCTCATGGAGGTTTTCTAACACATGAGATTATGCACCGACTGTCGATTTGCTTTATTGTCAGGGCTTTGTCAGATGGGTCCTCATGTTATGATGTGCTCACGTTTGATTGGCTGACAGAGTAATGACTAGAATTGTTAGTGGGACCTTTGTCAGAGTATCTACAGGGATGTTAGTAGAGTGAAGATCTACGGCTGGCACATGATCATAATGAATCTTTTCAGCCTTTGCGATTATACGCCCGCCATTGGATCTTCCAAGTGTTCAAAGAAAAGTCAGTGGGTCTAGTGCTACATGTTGTTGACATGCATGTCTGTGATTGGTTTCTGGGTGAAGACAAAGACTTCAGTGGATCCAAGCATTTTAAGTGAGGTGGTAGTATAAAGAGATCAATGATTGGTGCATGATCAGAGGGAATCTTTTGAGGCTATGAGATCATGCGCCTGCCCTTAGATGTGAATCAAGTTTTTAGTGGGTCCAATGTCAGAGTTTGCCAAGGTGTCTGCTAATGGAGTGGTCAAGAGTGAATGGAAGATTGACATGTGGCAAATGGGCCTAGGGTTAGCAAGGTATTCCACGAATCAATGACTAAGGCTTGTCTTTCATTCGCCAGACTTAACTAGGGGTCAATGAAGGACTTAGAGATTCAATGACTCTAGTGTTCACATAGTCGCTTGACCAGACTAGAGTTAGTAGAAGTAATTTGTGACTTAAAAAGTGCTTTCAGTCACGCATTCACCGAGTGACTAAATGAAGCAAAGGTCAAGATGGGTCCAAATGATAGGTGTGTTGATATGTTCATTTCCCATTGGCTGAGGAATTGATGACAAGGCTGAGGACTTTTCAAAATGGTTTGTGACTGTTGTAAGGAGGTAATCTAAGCTGTTCATCTGCCAGGAAATGTTGGACATCAACGATCATGTTTTAAAACTGACCTGCTAGCCATTATTATTCAAATTTAAATATCTCTAAGAAGGTTTTTGCCAGCGTTGGATTCAACAAGTTACAGTTGTGGGTAGCTAAAGAATTAATGTTTCCAGGATGATTGTAGTTGAAAGGATGATGAAGAAAGTCTGGGCAACTGCCTTCAATCATTTCTTGCTTCTTAAGGTACCATGACATTGAGTTTGTACCGCTGATAAATGAATCAAGGTTGCTTGTCTGCAAGCAATTACAGTATAGAGATGGGCACGCAATATAGTAGTCTGATTAGTTGAGATATTTTTAGAGATGCATTTATGTTTAGACTAGACAGAGTTAGAGTTTGCTATTATTCTAATGAAAATTAGTGTAACCCTAGTTAGGTTTTTGACTCCTGCCTGCGTGCAAAAAAGGAGATGTATATATTATTATTTTCGAAGCTTTTAGAGCTCAAAATTGGACAATTGTAAAAAGAAATTCACCTTTCTTAAGAGTCATCTATCATATTCTTTCTTCCCTGTGGCTTCTACAGTTGTAATCTCCCATTGATGATTTAGATATTGCAAAGGTATTTTGTGACATATTTTATGTCCCTATGCTTCCTTGTCTAAATTCTCTCTTATTGAATTGAAATATGTGTATGTTTTCAATGGTATCTTATGGTTCTTGATCTCTCTTTCTTTCTACAATTTATGTGTATTCTTGTGGGTGATTTGATTTGAATGCTCTTGTGGGTATACCTCAACCCCCTGACAATCTGTCTCATTCCTATACCGAGTTGCAGAGGTGAATGTTTGTCTGCAAGTTGTAGATTGTGTCTAAATCCTTAGAAATACTATTATTTGTGAAATTTTTCTTTCTTTCCCTGAATAGCCTCTTTCTATTATAGACCCTTCTATGAAATATTGATGCAAGCCTATTTAGTGAGTTCTGATCTCCTAGACCTAATTTTGTGCACTGATTCATCTTCTATACTACAATTCATACCATACTTTCGGTGTATCACCTAGTAGGTAGTTTGCTTTCAAGTCATTTCCTTTTCAAGCATTCCTTCTATCCCTTTTCCCTCAAAGTTTTACTTTCACGTCAAGAAGTAAATTAAGGTTATTATCCAAGAGGAACTAGCCTAGAACCTGGAGGTCTCATCTTAGTTAGGATAGGTCCCACAACCAGGAGATGATTCCCATGTTATAGTAGGTTATCAAGACCAAGAGAGCTTGAAACAAGGGTGCAAACTTATTGTATAACAATTCTGGCATGCCTGGTGGGACAGTAAAGAAAGTTCATTCTTTGAAAGTTATGTTATCTCTGATATAGAGATTGCATAATATAGGCTTTTGGAAGTTGTTCTATCAAGTATATCTGGTGAATCCACTAATTTCACAGATTCAAGACAGCCTTGTTCAAAGTTTATGAGAAAGATTGAGACTAGAAGCTCAAAGCCTATTGAATTTTTAGAGTTTCCCTCAAAAAGAAGCTACAAGGGTAGGTCAACCCAAAGAACATCCCCTACAAGGAGAGTTCAGTCTACACCACCTGATACACCAGAAAGGAGATCTTTTCCCTTTCATCTCAGAAGAAGAGGAAGATCTCTGACCAGAGATCTAGAAGAGGATTCAAATCCAACATCAAATACAACTCACATAGTTGTTAATCTGCAAATCACAGCTCCTACAATGGCTAGATAGTTTTCTTTTGCACCTTTCAACTAGGGAAGTCCATTAGTCTTTGCTCAACATCATGATGTTCCCTTGGTGGCATTAAAGAGTCTATCTAATTTCACAGGTGAAGGGTAAACAACTTCTTTTGAACACATAAGAGATGTGACCACTATTTGTAGCATACACAACATAACTCAAGAAGATGTGGCCACAAAGTTATTAGCAGCCTCTCTAAAAGGTAAGGCTCTTGAATGGCTTAGAAATCTAGTTGTTGGTTCCATTTATTCATGGGATGGGTTACGGGATGCATTAAGTAAACATTTTGAGAACAAATCAGACAACTTGTCTTTTTTTAGTAGTTGACAACCATTAAAAGAGAACCTCAAGAACAAATGATAGATTACACTAGTAGATTCCTCAAGACATGGAATAGAATACCAATCTCAGTAAGGTCATCAGCTAACCATGCTTTCATATACTACTTGCAAAGTTTGAATGGTCAAATCTCTATCATGATCCAATCTATGGGTGGTACTTCTTTACCCCAAGCTTTTGACATAGTTGTTAGGGCTGAAAATTGTTTAATCCAAGCAGGCAGGATAGCTAGAAGGCCACCCATGCCCATCTTTCCTAACCTTCAACCAATTGCACTTGCACAAGTACCTCCATTTAACCCTATTCCCACCATATTAGCATCTTAGGCTAGCACTAGTGGTGAAGAGTTAAGAACAAGTTTCTCTCAAGAGTTACAACAGATAAAGAATAGTCAAGAAAGCAATAAGCAAGAAATGACAAATTTGTTGCAGACTTTGACTAAAGAGGTCACAAAAT
Source organism: Chamaecyparis obtusa (assembly GCA_027943335.1). Lineage (NCBI taxonomy): Eukaryota > Viridiplantae > Streptophyta > Pinopsida > Cupressales > Cupressaceae > Chamaecyparis > Chamaecyparis obtusa. The sequence continues at coordinate 257,205 of BSBK01012380.1, forward strand.
TAAATAGGCAAGGGCAAGGAATTAGACCACCCTTCCAACAACAAGGCCAAGGTCCTAACCAACCAGATCAGAATCAAGGACATCTTTATCAGCAAAATAGGCTACCATACCAAGGAGTGTATTAAGGACAAATAAATTTTTTTAATCAAAGACCATTCCAACCATATAACCCTACACCTCTCAATTCTACAAATCTAGTTAGGGATATAGTCCCTGGTCAAAATAATATGGCTATGGATAATGAATGGTGTTTTCCTTGTAATTAGCCTCACAATCAGGCTACATGTTCAAATGGATGGATGAACCAAGCTCTAATGGTTCAAAATGCCTCACAAGCTCAATTAGAGGCCTCATCTAGTGGATCAGTTCTTCAACAAGAGTCACAAGAAAATGAGACTCCTCTTTTCAATTGGGAGCAGCTAGACTTCAGTGGAGTAAATGATGAATTTTCTATTGCTGCTAATACAAGGGCAAAGAGAAGAGCTCAAGACATGGAGCGAGCAGACTCTGGTACTAAAGCTACTACATTTGTAGAACCAGTGTAGCAAGCTACACCCACCATAATCAAGAAGAATCCTATTATTACAGGCAAAGGAGACCAACCTTCCAAGGAAGTGGAGCCCATCATAGTAAAAGCACAACAAAGAATACACACTGTGACACCTTTCAATATTATAGACAACATGAAGAAGGTGAATGTCACCATGTCTATGTGGGACTCTTTGGCTATCCCAGGACAATTTGAGATTTTGAAGAAGGCCATGATTGAAGTAACTACTCCTCAACCTACAAAAGAAGCTATAAAGCCAGTGTTCATTAACACTAATCAAGAAAAGGAGACTCCAAGTAGCAACTCCAAGGCCAATACTATTCAAGGTAGGAACTCAAAACCACCTCCCTTTTATGTATCTTTAATCATTGGAAAATCTTTAGTACATAATTGTATGGTAGATAGTGGAGCTACTAGCACTGTAATGCCCAAAAAGGTGGCTAACCAATTAGGACTTAAATATGAACCTTTCCAAAAGAAGGTCACACAACTTGATGGATCCTCAGTCTATACTATAGGTGTGGCTAAGGATACCAGTCTGATCCTTCATGCTAGTCCTAATTTCTCCATCCTCCTTGATATATATATCATAGATCTCCCTGCTTTATTTTCCATATGTTTGTCAAGAGAGTTTACAACCAAGATAGGAGGTTACCTATCTTCTGATTGGTCTCACATGCTATTTCACACAAGGTATGGTACCAAGGTAACCATTAAGTCAGAACCATTTGTAGCACACCATATAGAACCATATGTGTCCAATACCATCAATATAAATTGCCTTGTATTTGATGACAGTGACTTCCAAACCATTGGAGAAGCAAACACTAAGATAGAGAATATCCCTAATATTTTACTAGATGAAAGAGCTTCAGAGGCCCAAGAAAATCTTATTTGGGATTTTGGTTTGGGAACTTATTTAATACAAGAAAGTGGATCCATAGAGCCAAACCTTTTAAAAGAAGACACTAATTTAGAGGATCAGAGAAATTAGGTTTGGGAACTATTTTTTGATGGTGCTAGAAGTAGGCATGGTTCTAGTGGTGGTGCTATGTTAGTGTCCCCAAAAGGAGAGAGGTACTACATAGCTTTCAGATTCAGTTTCTCCTATACTAGCAACACTTAGAATATGAAAGTCTGTTGAATGGATTGGAGTGGGATGAAAAGAGGGCTTAAGGCCTTAAAAGTCTATGGTGATAGTGAGTTAGTATTCAGCCAAGTGAGAGGGATAAGTGCAACCAAAAATGACACCTTGAAAGCATACAAACATAGAGTTTGGGATGCAATTGAAGATTTTTGTGCTTTCAATATTGTTGCTATCCCTAGGAAGTTAAATCAAAATGCAGATAGATTAGCTACTGTTGGATCTCAGTATGATATTCCAAATAGTATTTCAAAGGAAGAGACCCAACAACATATCAAAGTGATTTTCAAACACTCTATTCCTAATAATGATGTCATTTGGCAAGTGGTTGACAATGATGAACAAATTTTGCAATTCTTGTTTGAAGAATATGTTTTTTCAGAGCACAACCAAGACAGGCTATTGCAGAACTATGCTGATCAAGTGATACAACTTAAATCTAATAAGATGTCTAGAGGTCTTGTCACCTTAGAGATTGTCTTCAACGAGGATGATCAAGTTAAGAAGAACAAAGTTGGCCTGGGATTCCAACAAGAACATTGTGTTGAATTAGAGTTGGAACCAGGTAAGAGCTTACAATTTGGAAAAGTAAACATTGAATTTGAAAAGCAAGCTTACACCAAATTATTTAAAGAATTTGGTGATATTTTTGCATGGCAATATGAAGACCTTAAAGGTTTTAATCCAGCCCTTGCTCAGCACACTATTGAATTAGAGCCTAATACCAAACTAGTAAGGAAAAAGCAAAGGCCTGTTAATCCCAAGCTTGAGCCACTTATGCACAGAGAAGTGCTCAAATTGATAGAAAGTGGTATCATCTACCCCATTAAGCATACTAGTTGGGTTTCCAACCTTGTTCCTATAAGGAAGAAGAATGGGGAGTTGAGATTATGTGTTGACTTCAGGGATCTGAATAGAGCCTCCTTAAAAGACCACCATCCACTACCCTCTATGGAACAAATCTTACAATATGTCTCTAGATCCGAGAGGTTTTCATTATTGGATGGCTATTCAGGATACAATCAGATCCTAGTTAATAAAGAGGATCAATATAAGACTATATTTACAACCAAGTGGGGAACCATGGCTTATCAAAAGATGCCCTTTGGTTTGTCAAATGCAGGTGCTACATTTCAAAAGGCAATGGATATGGCCTTTAAGAGCCTCATGTACAAGTTTGTACTGGTCTACTTGGATGACATAACTATCTATTCTAAACATGTAGCAGATCACATCAAACATCTAAGGAAGATTTTTGAAAGGTGTAGAGAGTTTGGGATATCTCTTAATCCCAAGAAATGTGTGTTTGCAATTCATGAAGGAAAGTTGTTGGGATATGTAGTATCCAAAGAAGGAATTATAGTGGATCCTAAGAGAATTGCAGCTATCTTAGAACTACCATTGCCACATCATAAGAAAAGTCTCCAATCTTTCATAGGAAAGATTAATTTTGTTAGGCATTTCTTCCCTAATATTGCAGATTTATTGAAGCCTTTAACAGCCATGTTAAAGAAGAGTTCAACTTTCAGCTAGACTAAAGAAGGAAAAGCCAATTTCTAGGCTATCAAAGAGGCCTTGACAGAAGCTCCTGTCCTATTAAACCCAAATTTCAATAAGGATTTTATGCTTTATGTTTATGGAGGTCATTATGCTACATCTGCAATGTTGACTCAAGAAAATGCAGAAGGATTGGAGCAACCTATTGTTTTCTTTAGTAAAGGTTTAGAAGAATATGAACAAAGATACTCTTTTGTGGAGAAACATGTACTTGGTGTGGTGAAGAGCCTTAAAAAGTTCAGATACCTATTGACCCATAACAAGGTACACTTGAAAGTTACTCATTCAATTGTCAAAAAAAAATTTCTTTCTAAGGACCTAAATGAGAAAAGAGCTGGTTGGATCACCAAGGTGATGGAATATGACATTGATATCCAAACCACCAAGCTAGTTAGAGGAAGAGGTCTTTGTGAGCATTTGGCAGGAGATGATAGTTCAAAGAAATTACAACAAATGGATGCATCTTTGGTTGTGCATTCTATAGAAGACCATGCCAAGGCATCAGGTTGGTTGCCTAACATGGATCATTACTTAAAAATAGCGCAATGCCCTGCAGGTTTGGATTTAGCAAAAAGAAGATATTATAGATTACAATCTGTTCCGTTTGTGCTAATAGAGGAATTTCTCTTTAGAAAGGATCACAATGGTGTCCTTTTAAGATGCATTGATTCAGAAAAGATAGCTGATGTCCTATTTGAATTTCATGATGGACCTTCTAGAGGTCACTTTTGTCCTAGGACTGTTGCTTTTAAAATCATGAGGGCTGGATACTATTGGCCATCTATCTTTAACGATAGTCATGAGTATGTGAGAAAATACATCAAATGTGCTATGTTTGCAGGAAAATAAAGGCTTGTAGCCCTTCCCTACAGCGAATCAGAATAGAGCAACCTTTCATGAAATGGGGTATAGACTTCATTGGCATGATCAATCCCCCATCTAGTGCAGGACACAGGTGCATAATCATTGCAATAGATTATTTCACTAGATGGACAAAGGTAGCTGCCTTGAAAGAATCAAATGAGAGTGTTGTATTAAGTTTTTATGATGATATATTTCATAGATTTGGCACTCCAGACTCCATAGTATCAGATAATGCATTGGCATTCACATGCCTTAAATTCTTAGAATGGGAAATCAAAAATGGCATTTATCTGAATACAAGTTCAAATTATTACCCTCAGGGCAATGGCGTAGCAGAGTCAACAAACAAGAACTTGATTAGGATAATCAAGAAGACCCTACAGGATAATTAGAGAGATCGGCATGCTAAATTGAAGTCTGCCTTATGGTTAGACAAGATTACCCCAAACAAGATCATTGGAAATTCTCCTTATGTGTTAATATATGGTAGAGAGGCTAAGTTGTCCATTTCAACTGAATTACCATCTTTGGACTTCACTGCCCAATATGTTCTGTTTGAAGAAGGAGATCCTTTGCAGATCAGGTATGCTCAGCTCATGGAGTTAGAAGAATTTAGGGACAAATCCATGAGAGATATGGGGTTCCATCAGATTTAGACAAAGAGGAGTTTTGATAAAAGAGCCAAGGCTATAAATTTTAAAGTTGGAGATGTAGTTCTCAAATGGGATGAATTCAGATCAAAGCCTGGCAAACATACAAAATCTGATTCTTTCTAGGGTGGACCATTTGTTATTATAGAATGAAAGGGGCCTAATGCTTTTCAGCTATCAACTCTTGAAGGAGATGCCTTTCCTATATCAGTGAATGGATTCCATTTAAATCCCAACTTTGAGGTTAATCCCTCTCTGTAAATACTTGTAAATAATGTTTTTCTGCTTTCTTTCCCTGTTTTCTATGTTAGTTTTCCTACTTCCCAAGAAGTGCCTATGCACAAGTTTTGTCCCTTTGGTTCCAGTTTTGTCTCTCTGTCAAATTTTTGTGCTTAGGAATAGACCCCATTCCCAATGGATTGCTTCAAGGCCACTGGTTTCCATGTCTAGCAGGCTGACATCCAGCAGAAATCACCAAAATGTTACCCAATTTTCCCTGCTCCATGCAAATTTGGCTAAGTTCTATCCCAAAGTCTACATTTTTATCCTGTCAAGCACCCTAAAAAATTTCATGACTTTGCGTCTTGTTCTCTGGTCTCTACAATTTATTTTCACTCCCTGGTCTGGAAGAATAAATTTGAAAATCTAGCCGTTTGTGCTTATAAACCCTGAAAACCCTAGGCTAGATTCTATTTTGCAGTTACTTTTTCAGCCACTTAAGTTCCCATATTCCCATGTGTGCATTTAAAACCTTCAGTCACCAGTTCTCTAACTTCTCTGACGGTTATCTTTTCTATTCGGCGAATAGGCGAATACGTTTTTCGCATAATATCTCAATATTTGGTGGTTAAGTACTCAACAGTTAGCAACCTAGTGAATGGTTAACTTTTCCTTTAGTCATGTAGTCACTTAATGTTTGGCGGTCTCATTTATGTGGGGGTCCCAGCTTTGAAGATCCAATGGCTAGTGCATGATCTCATGGAGCTTTTCTGACACATGAGATCATACGTCAACTGTCGATCTTCCTTCACAAGCAGCACTACAATTGTCAGTGGGTCCACTGCCACGTTGTCCGACATGTAAGCTCCTGATTGGTCAAAGGATTATGATTTGGAAACTTGTTAGAGAGGGCCCAGAGAGCTATATAATTTTTAATCCAACGGTTGGCGTATGATCTCACGGAGGTTTTCTGACACATGAGATTATGCACTGACCATCGATTTTGCTTTATTGTTAGGGCTTTGTCAGGTGGATCCTTGTGTTCTAATGTGCTCACGTTGGATTGGCCAACAGAGTAATGACTAGAATTGTAAGTGGGACCTTTGTTAGAGTATCTATAGGGATGTCAGTAGAGTGAAGATCTACAACTGGTGCATGATCAGAAGGAATCTTTTGAGCCTTTGCGATTATACACCCGCCATTAGATCTTCCAAGTGTTCAGAGATATGTTAGTGGGTCCAGTGTCGCATGTTGCTGACATGCATGTTTTTGATTGGTTGTCGGGTGATGATGAAGACTTCAATGGGTTCAAGCATTTTAAGTCAGGTGGTAGTATAAAGAGATCAATGACTGGCACATGATCAGAAGGAATCTTTTGAGGCTATGAGATCATGCGCCCACTGTTAGATGGGAATCAAGTTCTGAGTGGGTCCGATGTTAGAGTTTGTTGAGGTGTCTACTAATGGAGTGGTCAAGAGAGAATGGAAGATTGACATGTGGAAAATGAGGCTAGGGTTAGTAAGGTATTCCATGAATCGATGACTAAGGCTGGTCTTTCATTCGCCAGACTTAAAAAAGGGTCAATGAAGGACTTAGAGATTCAGCGACTGCAGTGTTCGCATAGTCACTTCACCAGACCAGAGTTAGTAGAAGTATTATGTGACTTAAAAAGTGCTTTTAGTCATGCATTCACCTAGTGACTAAAGGAAGGAAAGGTCAAGGTGGGTCCAAATGACAGGTGTGCTGACATGTTCATTTCCCATTGGCTGAGGAATTGATAACAAGGCTGAGGACTTTTCAAAAGGGTTTGTGACTGTTATAAGGAGGTAATTTGAGTCATTCATTTGATGAGAAATTTTGGTCATCAATGGTCATGTTTTAAAACTGACATGCTAGCCATTGTTATTCAAATTTAAATATCTCTAAGAAGGTTTTCGCCAATGTTGGATTCAACAAGCTGTAGTTGCGGGTAGCTAAAGAATTAATGTTTCCAGGATGATTGCAGTTGAAAGGATGATGAAGAAAGTTTGGGCAGCCACCTTCAGTCATTTCTTGTGTCCTGAGGTACCATGACATTGAGTTTGTGCCACTGATAAATGAATCAAGCTTGCTTGTCTGCAGGTAATTACAGTACAAAGATGGGCACGCAATACAGTATTTTGACAGTTGAGATATTTTTAGAGATGCATTTATGTACAAACAAGATAGAGTTAGGGTTTTCTATTATTCTAATGAAAATCTATGTAACCCTAGTTAGGTTTTTGACTCCTGCCTATGTGCAAAAAAGGAGATGTATATATTGTTTTTTTTGGAGCTTTTAGAGCTCAGAATTGGACAATTGTAAAAAGAAATTCACCTTTCTTAAGAGTCATCTATTGTATTCTTTTTTCCCTCTGGCTTCTATAGTTGTAATCTCCCATTGATGATTTAGATATTGTAGAGGTATTTTGTGACATCTTTTCTGTCCCTATGCTTCCTTGTCTGAATCCTTTCTTATTGAATTGAAGTATGTGTATGTTTTCAGTGGTATCTTAGGGTTCCTTATCTCTCTTTCTTTCTACAATTTATGTGTATTCTTGTGGGTGATTTGATTTGATTGCTCTTGTGTGTATACCTCAACCCTCTAACAATCTGTCTCATTCGTATACCAAGTTGCAGAGGTGAATGTGTGTCTACAGGTTGTAGATTGTGTCTAAATCCTTAGAAATGCTATTGTTTGTGAAAGTTTTCTTTCTTTCCCTGAATAGCCTCTTTCTATTATAGACCCTTCTATGAAATATTGATGTAAGCCTATTGAGTGAGTTTTGATCTCCTAGACCTAAGTTTGTGCACTGATTTCATCTTCTATACTGCAATTCATACCATACTTTTGGAGTATCACCTAGTAGGTAGTTTGATTTCAAGTCATTTCCTTTTCAAGCATTCCTTCTATCCCTTTTCCCTCAAAGTTTTACTTTCATGTCAACAAGAAAATTAAGGTGATTATCCATGAGGAACTAGCCTAGAACCTAGAGGTCTCATCTTAGTTAGCATAGGTCCCACAACCTGGAGATGATTCCCATGTTATACTAAGTTATCAAGACAAAGAGAGCTTGAAACAAGGGTGCTTATTGTATAAAAATTCTGGCACGCCCAGTGGGATAGTAAAGAAAGTTCATTCTTTGAAAGTTATGTTATCTCTAATATATAGATTGCATAATATAGGCTTTTAGAAGTTGTTCTATCAAGTATATCTGGCGACTCCATTGATTTCACAGATTCAGGATAGCCTTGTTCAAAGTTTATGAGAAAGATTGAGACTAGAAGCTCAAAGCCTACTGAATTTTTAGAGTTTCCCTCAAAAAGAAGCTACAAGGGTAGGTCAATCCAAAGAACATCCCCTGCAAGGAGAGTTCAGTCTACACCACCTGATACTACAGAAAGGAGATCTTTTCCCTTTCATCTCAGAAGAAGAGGAAGATCTCTAACTAGAGATCTAGAAGAGGATTCAAATCTAGCATCAAATACAACTCACATAGTTGTTAATCTTCAAATCACAACTCCTATAATGGCTAGATAGTTTTCTTTTGCACCTTTCAACCAGGGAAGTCCATTAGTCTTTTCTCAACATCATGATGTGCCCTTGGTGGCACTAAAGAGTCTACCTAATTTCATAGGTGAAGGGCAAAAAACTACTTTTGAACACATAAGAGATGTGACCACTATCTACAGCATACACAACATAACTCAAGAAGATGTGGCCACAAAGTTATTAGCAGCCTCTCTAAAAGGTAAGGCTCTTGAATGGTTTAGAACTCTAGCTGTTGGTTCCATTTATTCATGGGATGGGTTAGGGGATGCATTAAGTAAACATTTTTAGGACAAATCAGACAACTTGTCTTTGGTTGAGCAGTTGACAACCATTAAAAGAGACCCTGAAGAAAAAATGATAGATTACAATAGGAGATTCCTCAAGACATGGAATAGAATTCCAGTCTCAGTAAGGCCATCGGCTGACCATGCTTTCATATACTACTTGCAAAGTTTGAATGCTCAAATCTCTATCATGATCCAATCTATGGGTGGTACTTCTTTACCCCAAGCTTTAAACACAGCTATCAAGGCTGAAAATTGTTTAATCCAAGCAGGCATGATAGCTAGAAGGCCACCCATGCCCATCTTTCCTAGCCTTCAACCCATTTCACCTACACAAGTACTTCAATTTACCCCTATTCCCACCATATTAGCACCTCAGGATAGCACTAGTGGTCAAGAGTTAAGAACAAGTTTCTCTCAAGAGTTACAAGAGATAAACAATAGTCAAGAAAGTAGTAAGCAAGAAATGACAAATTTCTTGCAGACTTTGACTAAAGAGGTCACAAACTTAAAAAGGCAAGGGCAAGGAATCAAACCACCCTTCCAGACACAAGGCCAAGGTCCTAACCAACCATATCAGAATCAAGGATAGCCTTATCAGCAAAATAGGCCACCATACCAAGGACCATTCCAACCATATAACCCTACACCTCTCAATTCTACAAATCCAGTTAGGGATATAGTCCCTGGTCAAAATAATATGGCTATGGATAATGAATGGTGTTTTCCTTGTAATCAGCCTCACAATCAAGCTACATGTTCAAATGGATGGATGAACCAAGCTCTAATGGTTCAAAATGCCTCACAAGCTCAATCAGAGGCCTCATCCAGTGGATCAGTTCTTCAACAAGAGTCACAAGAAAATGAGACTCCTCTTTTCAATTCGGAGCAGCCAGACTTCAATGGAGTCAATGATGAATTTTCTATTGCTACTAATACAAGGGCAAAGAGAAGAGCTCAAGACATGGAGCGAGCAGACTCTGGTACTAAAGCCACTACATCTGCAGAACCAGTGTAGCAAGCTACTCCCACCACACTCAAGAAGACTCTTGTTATTACAGGCAAATGAGACCAACCTTCCAAGGAAGTGGAGCCCATCATAGTAAAATCACAACAAAGAATACACACTGTGACACCTTTCAATATTGTAGAAAACATGAAGAAGGTGAATGTCACCATGTCTATGTGGGACTCTTTGGCTATCCTAGGATAGTCTGAGATTTTGAAGAAGGCCATGATTGAAGTAACAACTCTTCAACCTACAAAAGAAGCTGCAAAGCCAGTGTTGGTTAACACTGATCAAGAAAAGGAGACTCCAAGTAGTAGCTCCAAGGAAAATACTATTCAAGGTAGGAACTCAAAACCACCTCCCTTTTATGTATCTTTAATCATTGGAAAATCTTTAGTACATAATTTTATGGTAGATAGTGGAGCTACTAGCACTGTAATGCCCGAAAAGGTGGCTGACCAATTAGGACTTAAATATGAACCATTCCAAAAGAAGGTCACACAACTTGATGGATCCTCAGTCTGTACTATAGGTGTGGCTAAGGATACTAATCTGATCCTTCATGCTAGTCTTAATTTCTCCATCCTCCTTGATATATATATCATAGATCTCCCTACTTTATTTGCCATATGTTTGTCAAGAGAGTTTACAACCAAGATAGGAGGTTACCTATCTTTTGATTGGTCTCACATGCTATTTGACACAAGGTATGGTACCAAGGTAACCATTAAGTCAAAACCATTGGCAGCACACCATATAGAACCATATGTGTCCAAAACCATCAATATAAATTGTGCTATATTTGATGACAGTGACTTCCAAACCATTGGAGAAGTAGACACTAAGATAGAGAATATCCCTAATATTTTACTAGATGAAAGAGCTTCAGAGGCCCAAGAAAATATTATTTGGGATTTTGGTTTGGGAAGTTATTTAATACAAGAAATTGGATCCATAGAGCCAAACCTTTTAAAAGAAGACACTAATTTAGAGGATTAGAGCAATCAGGTTTGGGAACTATTTTTTGATGGTGCTAGAAGTAGGCATGGTTCTAGTGGTGGTGCTATGTTAGTGTCCCCAAAAGGAGAGAGGTACTACACAGCTTTCAGATTCAGTTTCTCCTGCACTAGCAATACTGCAGAATATGAAAGCCTGGTGAATGGACTAGAGTGGGCTATGAAAAGAGGGCTTAAGGCCTTAAAAGTCTATGGTGACAGTGAGTTAGTAGTCATCCAAGTGAGAGGGATAAGTGCAACCAAAAATGACACCTTGAAAGCATACAAACATATATGTTGGGATGCAATTGAAGATTTTTGTGCTTTCAATATTGTTGCTAAACCTAGGAAGCTAAATCAAAATGCAGATAGATTAGCTACCGTTGGATCTCAGTATGATATTCCAAATAGTATTTCAAAGGAAGAGAGCCAACAACATATCAAAGTGATTTTCAGACCCTCTATTCCTGATAATGATGTCAATTGGCAATTTTTTGACAATGATGAACAAATTTTGCAATTCTTTTTTGAAGAAGATGTTTTTTCAGAGCACAACCAAGGCAGGCTATTGTAGAACTATGGTGATCAAGTGATACAACTTAAATCTAATAAGATGTCGAGAGGTCTTGTCACGTTAGAGACTATTTTTCTGCCTAGGTTTTTTACTCCTGCCTAGAGGTCTTTGTCACCTTAGATGCCTAGGTTTTTTACTCCTACCTATGTGCAAAAAAGGAGATGTATATATTATTTTTTTTGGAGCTTTTAGAGCTCAGAATTGGACAATTGTAAAAAGAAATTCACCTTTCTTAAGAGTCATCTGTGGTATTCTTTCTGCCCTCTGGCTTCTATAGTTGTAATCTCCCATTGATGATTTAGATATTGCAAATGTATTTTGTTACATCTTTTCTGTCCCTATGCTTCCTTGTCTGAATTCTCTCTTATTGAATTGAAGTATGTGTACATTTTCAGTGGTATCTTAGGGTTCCTGATCTCTCTTTCTTTCTGCAATTTATGTGTATCCTTGTGGGTGATTTGATTTGAATTCTCTTGTGGGTATACGTCAACCCCCTGACAATCTGTCTCATTCCTATGCCGAGTTGTAGAGGTGAATGTTTGTCTACAGGTTGTAGATTGTGTCTAAATCCTTAGAAATGCTATTTTTTGTGAAAGTTTTCTTTCTTTCCCTAAATAGCCTCTTTCTATTATAAACCCTTCTATGAAATATTGATGTAGGCATATTCAGTGAGTTGTGATCTCCTAGACCTAAGTTTGTGCACTGATTTCATCTTCTATACTGCAATTCATACCATACTTTCAGTGTATCACCTTGTAGGTAGTTTCCTTTAAAGTCATTTCCTTTTCAAGCATTTTTTCTATCCCTTTTCCCTCAAAGTTTTACTTTCATGTCAAGAAAAAAATTAAGGTGATTATCCAAGAGGAACCAGCCTAGAACCTGAAGGTCTCATCTTAGTTAGCATAGGTCCCACAACCTGGAGATGATTCCCATGTTATACCAAGTTATCAAGACCAAGAGAGCTTGAAACAAGGGTGCAAACTTATTGTATAATAGTTCACAATGGGACATAAGTTCTCATTGGGTGAGGTAATCACACCTCCTTTCTCTTGCTAGAGATGTCTCTCTTATTGTGATCTAGGAGTCAACAAAGACTTATGTCCCTAGGGGCTTAAGGTTTCCTTTGTCCCTTGGATTACAATAAGATTATCTTTTCATTCTGATCTCCTTTACCAAGAGTTTGCATTGAATCCATAATCTTGCTAAAGTGGGGGCTTAGTCTATAGTCTTAAAATGGAACCACTTCCATGATAAGAGTGTTTATCCCTCTGAGTAAGTGGTCTGGGGTCATGTTAAGAACCTTGATTGGGTCTTTGCATGTATTTGGATTTCTCCCCACTTTTCAGTTCTTTTATGTACTTGATTTCTTCATTATATGTGAGATTAGGGTTAGGATCTCAAGGATTCTCCTTAATTTCCCTCTTCCATGGCTCTATTTTCTAGGTAGGACTTAGAAATAGGTCATCCTAGACTTCATCATAGTCATCATAGGATTTTATGCTTATCCCTGACATTCTGTCCCTTTCTGGCATCATTTTTAGGTTACCAGACATCCCTGAGACCTCATGTTCTGATTCTGACTGGATCTGGGCCCAGGGTCAAATTTGAGGTTGATCCTGACTAGGTCAGGATCGAGTTCAAACCTGACTAGGCCAGGATTGAGCTTGAACCTAACTAGGTTAGTCTCAACCTCAATTTTGCCCCCCTCTTTCAAATTTCCAAATTCTTTGATTTTCGAGTATCGAGTTTCGGGGATGTTTATTTTTCTACCTCTGGGTCGGCCATTTCGGGTTTCTGAATCGCAAATCTTTAAATTATATTTAATCTAGGTATATTTTCTAACGGTTAGGACCTAATTAGGATTTAATTCTCCAAGGTGGCCCCTCTAGAGGATTGTGCCCTAGTTCACTATAAAAGGAGGCCTTCCTCTCTCATTTTCACATCCATTATTCACATCTCATCTCAAGCAATTGCAATCTCTCAAGCTCTCAAGTGCAAGCAAGTATTCAAGCATTCATCTCTCAAGGAGATCCATTGTTAGCCATTGAAGGATTCAATCTCTTTGGAGCCCCCTTGAAAATCCATCCTTCTACATTCATCCAAGCCATCTCATATGCAAATATCTATTCAAGATTGGTGTTGAAGATCAAATGCCATTGATTGAAGACATCCTACATTCATTCTACATCCATTAGAGCATTCCTACTTGTGGATTTGAGGATTCAAATCCTCTACAAGGATTTCAACATAATCGAGGTGATTTGTTTCAATTACTTTGTTTATGCACATTACATTTCAATCTAATTTCAAGGTTAATTCCTAAACTAAGGTTTGACCAAGGCAAACCCCCCATACAACAAAAACCCACATTTTCTTGTGGGTACAGTTGTGGGATTTCAGATCTGAGAGTGAATTCGGATACCCTTTTAAGTGAACTTCTGAGATTTGCAAACAAGGTCAGAATCGACCTTCAAATAAACAATCTAGCCTTTGACCTTTTATGAGGTTCAAAGTCGACATGAGCTTATCTTCCAGAAAGATTTTTGGGTTTTCATCGTCTCGACATTTCCAGTCCAAAATAGGTTGCAGAATTCCTCGAAAGTACATAAAAAAATCAAAAATTGACATTTTCTAGATCTTCCCTAATTTGAGGTTAGTACTTGTATCTCAATTATTTCAAATTTCAAGTATAATTCAACCATAGGGAAATATAGGGTTTCTCTCTCTCTTTCATATTCTTCATAGATTGATTCGATTGTGCATTAGCCTTTTGGTTGATCAAATTGGATCTCTCCTTTGTGAATTTAGATTTGGAGGTGGATCTCATATTTTTCCCATTACTACACAAAATTATACAAGTGAATAGTAGTGATGCCATTTTAACCCTATTCATATATATATATATATATATATATGTATATATATATGTATATATATATGTATGTACATATATATGTACATATATATGTACATATATATATATATATATATATATATATATATATATATATATATATATATATATATATATATATATATATATATATATATATATGTATGTATATATGTATGTACATATATATATATATATATGTGTGTGTGTGTGTGTGTGTGTGTGTGTATGTAAACTTTATAGATCATAATATTTAAATTGTACATTGAAATGGGTTACTGAGACTTCCTAGGGGTCCTAGTACGCCTTATCACACCTTAGGAACCCTAGGAAGTCCCCATGACCACTTTTGACATATTGGAATGCTCAAGTGTGTCCGAAGGGGTCCCTTTGGACACACTCAAGCATTCCAATGTGTCAAAAGTGGTCATGGGGACTTTCTAGGGGTCCTATCACATGATAAGGTGTACTAGGACCACTTGAAAGTCCCTTCAGACACACTCAAGCATTCCAATGTGTCAAAAGTGGTCATGGGGACTTCTTAAGGGTCCTATCACATGATAAGGTGTACTAGGACCACTTGAAAGTTCCTTCAGACACACTCAAGCATTCCAATGTGTCAAAAGTGGTCATGGGAACTTCCTAGGGGTCCTATCACATGATAAAGTGTACTAGGACCACTGAAAAGTCCCCATAACCCATTTTGACACATTTGAACCCTCAAGTGTGTCCAAAGGAGTCATAGGACCCCTTCGGACACACTTGAAGATTCAAATGTGTTAAAAGGGGTCATGGGAACTTCGTAGGGATCCTAGTAAGTCTTATCACATGTTAAGACCCATAGGAAGTCCCCATAACTCCTTTTGACACATTAGAACCCTCAAGTGTGTCCTAATGGGTCGTTGGACCCCTTTGGATACACTTGAAGTTTCAAATATGTCAAAATCATTCATAGGGACTTCCTAGGGGTCCTAGTACACCTTATCATGCATTAGGACCCTTAAGAAGTCCCCATGACCCCTTTTGACATATTGGAATGCCGAAGTGTGTTTTAAGGGGTGGTAGCACACAAGAATTCCAATGTGTCAAAAGGGGTCATAGGGACTTCCTAGGGGTCCTAACATGTGATAAGGTGTCCAAAGAGCTCTATGAAGTCTCCATGACCCCTTTTGACACATTTGAACCCTCAAGTGTGTCTGAAGGGGTCCTATGACCCCTTAGGACACACTTGAGGTTTCTAATATGTCAAAAAAAGTCATGGGTACTTCCTAGGGGTCCTAATGTGTGATAAGGCATACTAGGACCCCTAGAAACTTTTCATGACCCCTTTTGACATATTCAAACCGTCAAGTGTGTCTGAAGGGGTCCTACGACCTCTTGGAACACACTTTAGGGTTCTAATATGTCAAAATAAGTCATGGGGACTTCCTAGGGGTCCTAACGCGTGATAAGACATACTGGGACCCCTAAGAAGTCCCTAAGACCCCTTTTGACACATTAGAACCCTCTAGTGTGTCCTAAGGAGTGGACCCCTAGAAAGTCCTCATGACCCCTTTTGACACATTTGAACCCTCAAGTGTGTCTGAAGGGGTCCTATGACCCCTTGGAACATACTTGAGGATTCTAATGTGTCAAAAGGAGTCATGGGGACTTCCTAGCATAGGTCCTAACACATGATAAGGCGTACTAGGACCCGTAGGATGTCCCCATGAACCCTTTTGACACATTAGAACCCTCAAGTGTATCCTAAGGGGTAGACCCTTAGGAAGTCTCCATGACTTTTTTTGACACATTCGAACCCTCAAGTGTGTTTAAATGGGTCGTAGAATCACATAGGACAAACTTTAGGGTTCTAATGTGTCAAAAGGGGTCATGGGGACTTCCTAGGGATCCTAGCGCATGATAAGGCATACACGGACCCTTAGGATGTCCTCATGACCCTTTTTGAAACATTTGAATGCACAACTATGTCTAAAGGGGTCGTAGGACCCCATAGGAATAACTCGAGCATTACAATATGTCAATAGGGGACATGGGGACTTTGTAGATGTCCTAACATATGATAAGGCATACTAGTACCCCTAGGAAGTCCCCATGACCCCTTTTGAAACATTTGAATGCTCAAATATGTCTGAAAGAGTCGTAGGACCCCTTAAGATACACTTGAGCATTCTAATGTGTCAATAAGGGTCATGGGGACTTCCTAGGGGTCCTAACATGAGATAAGGCATACTAGGACCCCTAGGAAGTTCCCATGACCCCTTTTGACACATGAGAATAATCAAGTGTGTCATAAGGGGTCATACAACCCCTACAGACACACTTGAGTGTTGAAATATGTCGAAAGGGGTTATGGGGACTTCGTATGAGTCTTAATATGCCTTATCACGTGTTAGGACTCTTAAGAAGTTCCCGTGATTCCTTTTGACACATTAGAACCCTCAAGTATGTCCTAAGGGGTCATAGAACCCCTCCGGACACACTTGAGGGTTCATAATGTCAAAATCATTCATGGGGACTTCATAGGGGTCCTAGTATGCCTTGTCATGTGTTAGGAGCCATAGGAAGTCTCCATGACCCCTTTTGACACATTGGAATGCTCAAGTGTGTCCGAAGGGGTGGTAGCACTCGATAATTCCAATGTGTCAAAAGGGGTCATGGGGACTTCCTAGGGGTCTGAATGCATGATAAAGTGTCCTAGGACCCTCATGAAGTCCCCATGACACCTTTTGACACATTTGAACCCTTTAGTGTGTCTGAAGGGGTCCTATGACCCCTTAGGACACACTTGAGGGTTTTAATGTGTCAAAAGGAGTCATGGGGACTTCCTAGGGGTCCTAACACATGATAAGGCATACTAGGACTCCTATGAAGTCCCCATGACCCTTTCAACATATTTGAAAACTCAAGTGTGTCTGAAGGGGTCATATGACCCTTTGGGGCATACTTGAGTATTGAAATGTATCAAAATGGGTCATCGGTACTTCGTAGGAGTCATCAGTACTTCTTAGGGGTTCTAACGCATGGTAAGGCATACTAGGGCCCCTAGGAAGTCCCTATAACCTCTTTTGACATATGAGAATAGTCAAGTGTGTCCTAAAGGGTTATATGACCCCTTGGGACACACTTAAGTGTTGAAATGTGTCAAAAGAGGTCATGAGGACTTCCTAGAGGCCCTAGATCACTTTATCACATTTTAGAACCCTTAGGAAGTCCCCATGACCCCTTTTGACACATTAAAACTATCAAGTGTGTCCCAAGGGGTCATACGACCCCTTGGGACACACTTGAGTTTTGAAATGTGTCAAAAGGGGTCATCAGGACTTCCTAGGGGTCCTAACATGTGATAAGGCATATTAGGACCCCTAGAAAATGGCCATGACCCTTTTTGACAAATTAGAACACTCAAGTATGTTCGAAGGGGTCATACAACCCCTTGGCACACACTTGAGTGTTGAAATATGTCCAAAGGGGTCATGGAGACTTCCTAGGGGTCACAGTACACCTTATCACGTGTCAGGACCCTTAGGAAGTCACAATGATCTATTTTGACATATTAGAACTCTCAAGTGTGTTCTAAGGGGTCATACGACCCCTTACTACACACTTGAGTGTTAAAATATGTCAAAAGAGATCATGAAGACTTCTTAGGGGTCCTAACACATGATAAGTCATATTAAGACCCTTAGGAAGTCCCCATGACCCCTTTTGACACATTAGAACTCTCAAGTGTGTTCTAAGGGGTCAAACAACCCCTTGGGCCACACTTCAGTGTTGAAATATGTCAAAAGGGGTCATCGATACTTACTAGAGGTCCTAACATGTGATAAAGCATACTCGGACCCCTAGGAAGTCCACATGACCCCTTTTGACACATGAGAACACTCAAGTTTGTCCTAAGAGGTCATATGACCCCTTGGGACACACTTGAGTGTTGAAATATGTCAAAATAGGTCACGAGGACTTCGTAGGGGTCCTAACATGTGATAAGGCATACTAGGACCCCTAGGAAGTCTCCATGACCCCTTTTGACACATAAGAACACTCAAGTGTGTCCTAAGGGGTCATACGACCCATTGGGACACACTTGAGTGTTGAAATATTTCAAAAAGGGTCATGGGGACTTCCTAGGGGTCCTAGTATGCCTTATCACGCGTTAGGACCCCTAGGAAGTCCCCATGACCCTTTCAACATAATAGAACTCTCAAGTGTGTCCTCAGGTGTCATAGGACCCCTTGGGACACACTTGAGTGTTGAAATGTGTCAAAAGGGGTCATCAAGATTTTCTAGGCATCCTAATGTGTTATAAGGTGCACTAGGACCCCTAGGAAGTGCCCATGCCCCCTTTCGACACATTAGAACACTCAAGTGTGTCTTAAGGGCTCATCCAACCCCTTGGGACATACTTGAGTGTTGAAATGTGTCAAAAAGGGTCATGAGGACTTCCTAGGGGTCCTAGTATGTCATATCACGTGTTAGGACCCCTAAGAAGTCCCCATGACCCCATTTGACACATTAGAATTCTTAAGTTTGTCGCAAGGGGTCACACGACCCCTTGGAACACACTTGAGAGTTGAAATGTGTCAAAAGGAGTCATTAGGACTTCCTAGGGGTCCTAATGCGTGATATAACATACTAGGACCCATAGGAAGTTCTGCTGACCCCTTTCAACACATCAGAACACTCAAGTGGGTCCTAAGGGGTCATACGGCCCCTTGAGACAGACTTAAGTGTTGAAATATGTCAAAAGGGCTCATGGGGACTTCTTAGGGGTCCTAACTCGTGATAAGGCATACTAGGACCCCTAGGAAGTCCCCATGACCCCTTTTGACATATTTCAACACTAAAGTGTGTCCCAAGGGGTCGTACCACCCATTGGGATACAATTGAGTGCTCTAATATGTTTTCAGGGGTTACACAAGGACCTAAGGGGTCGTAGTACACTTTCTCAAGCGTTAGGACCCTTAGGAGCCCTCTATGACCCCTTTGGAAACCTTTTGGATGCTTATAGTGGTGTAATTAACCTATGTATTAATATGTCCTATATAATATATATATTATATATATACTATACTTAATTTTATTATATATACAACAATATTTTATATATAATATATAATACATATAATATATATATATATATATATATATATATATATATATATATATATATATATATATATATATATATATATATCATGTGATATATTGTAAAATACATATTAATATACAATACATATAAAATAATATATAATATATGATGTATAATGTAACATTTAATAATAATATATATTATAAAATATTTAATGTAAAATGTATATTATATAATATTTAATATATAATAGATATTATGTAATATTTAATATATATAATATATAATCTCATATATAATTTTTGATATATAATATATTGAAGTATGGAGAAATTGGAGGGAGAAAGGGGTTGGAAATAAATTAAGAGGGAGAAAGAGGAGGGAAAATTTAAAATTCAAAATTTTGTTAGAATTTTTTGGTACCCGAATTAAAATTGGGTACCCAATTAGGCTCGATATTGCTTTGTGCACCAAACCTGCCTGGTCAACTCTTCAAATGTCATAAAAACATATTTTTTCCCTGTTTCTCTATGTGACTTCGACCATGTAGCTGACAAATTTTTTTTCACCTAAATTTGATGAAATGAAAAAGGTATTTTGAAGAGATTATCAACTTTCTATCGATATAATTGCTGTCAAATTTTGAATTCGGTAAGTAATTATTAGTTATTTTCTAATTGAGTTACCTCTAAAGTGCTGATTTATATACTGATTGAAAAATGACTATAACTTCCAAACGGTATAACATTTTTGAAATCCAAAAAATGTGTCACATTCTATGTTTCGCCTACTATAAAGGAAAAAAATAAAAAATTGAATTTTGTAATGTTTTGAATTAGTTAAGGTGGTCAGACACAGGATTTTTTTTATTCTAAAAATGTTGTAGCAGAAAATTCATAATTAATTATTTTTTTAGAATAAAATTACAAAAAAATATGTGTCACATCTGGGCATGAGTCTAGTACTTATATATAAAATCTTATAAAAAATATTATCATTTGATCATGATTAAGGTGGTCAGACATACACCTACTTTTTATTTTTTTCTTGAAATTTTTGTACTATTGCATTGAAATCTATACTTTTCACCAATTATATTAATTTTTTTTAGAAAAGACCTAGTAGTTTAGAAACTACATTCAATTTCCTACAGATTCTATTCTTACAATTTTTTGGTATTAGGTTGATAGCTAGTTCAAATTTTCACGTCAAGTTGACTAATCCTGATTTGCTAATTTTTCATTGCCACTTAAGGGCATAGTTTGGCCCCTCATGATCTTGCACATACCCATATATTGCATTAATTTGTGATTTAGTGTGTGAAATTTAATTTTTTTTAAAATAGTACAATATTTAACTCCTTCAATTCTTTTCTTAAATACCAATATTGATCATGAATTCTTATCCCAAATGTTGATGCAAAAAGAATCTCACATGATTGAATCTTAAAATAGCACAAATAAACTCATATATTGATTTTAGTAGTGAAAGGATAATAACACAAACGTATGAATAAAATACTTATATAAGACCCTTCTAAAATATGAAAATTTTTCGCCCTATCATAATCCTTCCAAGTGCAAGACTTCATAGGTTGGGAATTGCAGATTGTTCCACGTGTGTGCTTTGTAATTTGGAGGTGGAAGACACTAATCATATTTTGTTAAGTTGTGACTTTTCACAATCAGTATGGAAATAGAGGCTTAATAAACTCAATTGGCAGGGAGCTCTGCCATCCTTTTTGTAGCAGTTATTAATACAATGGCCATTGTTCAATAAAGATTTTTTTTTTTGCGTGTTGTTTGGAGAGTTATCCCAGGTCCGGTTACATGGAGTCTGTGGTGGGAAAGAAACAAGAGGATCTTTAGGAGGGAGTCCTCTACAGTGGAGAAGGTGTGTGAAGTGGTGGATAAATCAATGTCAGAGATGGTCAATGCTTATGTCATGAGATCTAAAATATTTTCATCCACTTTTTCATCTAATGACAACAAGATTCTTAATATCTCAAAACTAGTTACTATACCGTTCAAAGGGGGTACTGGTTGGGAAAATTCCTAAGCAAGAATTGCGGAAAGATTGCAAGTTGGTTCCACAGAGGAAGGGTTTGTCAAACTAAATTTTGACGGAGCGTCAAAAGGTAACCATAGCAGATAGGGGCAGGAAGTATATGGAGGGATTGGAACAGGAAAATTGTAAAAGCTAACTGTTGTAGGTTGCTAGATGGTTCAAATAACATGGCAGAGGCTCGGGCACCTCCTGCATGGTGTGAGAATGGCGGTAGAAATGGGAATTCAAAAAATCCACATTGAAGGTGATTGAAGTGATAATAAATGGTCTCATGTCCTGGAAAATAGTAAGCTGGTAGCTCCAATATGTTCTAGGTGAGGTATGGGAGCTCCTTCCACAATTTAATGAATTTAAAATCAGTCACTGTTATAGAGAAGCTAACAAATTAGCTAACTGGTTTTCAAATATTGGTTTTCAAATATTGGGGTCTGACACTGCACTCGGTATTGGAGAAGATCTTCACATTGGGGAGATATCTGAACGCGTGCAAGGGAAATGGTAAACTTCACATTGGGGAGACATCTGCTCCCAGATAGTGAACTGTACTAAACTTGGCATCGTTCTTTTTTTTTAATGCATTCCCCTGTTCGTATATCGATATTTGATAATGTGGCATGTAATTATCTGGTCTTGGGTTGCAGCATTTTGTGCTTTGTGAGTTGGTTGTTTTGGATGTAACAGGTGCGTCATTGGGGATTTTCTTGCTTGATTCTTCCCCCACGAGCTTTTGAATAAGACTTTTTTGGATATTAATAAAATATTTACAGTGCTCCATCACTTTTATTCAAAAATAAAATAAAAATAATCATGGTGAACTTTAAAAAAAATCATATATAAAAATATTAAAAACTAGCAATTGTAACTTGGTATGAAATAGGTAGGCCAAGATATCTTAAGTGGATATATAATTTGAACTATATGTTTTTAATTTGTTATGGTGTTTGTTTGTATTTGTTTATTGATTTGTATGTCTGGTTGTAGATATATATCTTTAATTGTTTGCTAGTTTAGTGTTTGTTTGTCATTTTTTGTATCGTCATTAACAATCATAACTGCAAACCTTAAATAAAACATAATCAAAACTCTAACAATGAACTCTAATAAGAATCATTTAAATAAAATAATAACTCATTGAATATCATCTACATTAATATTTAAATAAATTTCTATTATAATAAATATATTAATAAAATATAATTATTTATAAATTTTAAGCATTTTCATTCTTCTATATCACATCTTATATCTAAGTATAAAAAAATATTATATGAAACAAAATATTATAAATAAAAATAATGTATTAATGTTAATAATATAAATAACTATAAATTAAATTTATATTAATTAATACATTAGTATAATTTATAATGTATATGAAGAGTATGGTGGTAAAAACTATTATAGATAATAATAAAAAATTGTTTGACTTCTTCTTAATATTTATATAATAGATAATCTATAGATAATCTATATATATATATATATATATAGATATATATATATATATATATATATATATATATATATATATATATATATATATATATATATATATATATAACATAAAGATAATTTTTGTATCTATTGTAATAAATATAATTAATATTTAATTATATATATATATATATATATATATATATATATATATAAAATTTTTGTATCTATTGTAATAAATATAATTAATATTTAATTATATATATATATATATATATATAACACTTAATACTTACATAAATAATATTTTTGTTTTTGAATGAGTATTATAGATAAAATACAAAGTCCTTCCTTTACAAAGATATAAATTTAAAAAATAATAAAATTTATTATAAATTTCTAAAAATTAAATTATTAAATACTAATTTTCTAATACATGAATTAAATATTAATAAAAATTAGTAAATTAATATTACAAAAATAATTAAGCTAATACTAATAATACTACTTTAATTAATACTTAATATTACAAAACTAAATAATAATTAATTTATCATATTAATTTATTTATGTAATTTATATTTACATTTTAATTATTTATTTCATTAAAAATATATAAATATGAATTTGATAATCATTTTTAAAATTTTGTTAAACATAGACATAAGCAAAAGAAAGAGGAATTCAACTTAAATATCTAGAATTTCTTCTTCAATGAATAAAGAATCCCAAATTAAAAAAAAATAATTAAATTCTAAAAATATTGGAAGAGTAGGTTATATCGTTTCAAATTTTTTAAAAATCATAGTATAAATGTTTACCTCTCTATTTCAGAGTGTTCTCCCATGTTACTGATCACTTTGATTCTACTTTATATATCTTTTTGTAAACTAAAATATGTGTTTATATAAAGAGATTGGACTTCGTTGCTGGCAAGCATTATGAAGCTTCAAAAAGTTTCAAAGAGATTCAATCGGATCTTGCGCCGCTGAAAAATTCAGTCACTACGAAAGAGCAATTTCAATCTTTTGTTGCATTCAACCGAGAAGATAAAAGCCCACATTTGAAGAATAAAAAAATAAAGGATTACACGCATTCAACTAAAAAGGAAAATTCCAATAGATAAGTATGATGGCATCACAATTTTATATAAATATAATATTCTCTTATTAGTTCCTATTGTGGGGGTAGTAGTCTTTAAATAGTGATTAATCCATCTGCAACCAACCAATAAGAGATCATATTTTTTGGGTAGTTTCTATATTAATACTATGTTAGATCAAAGAAAGGTGCAAAATTTTTATGTTCAAAATATTTGAAAATGTTTATCAGCAATTTGATTGGGCCGCCCCGTTAGAAGGAAAAAATAAATTCCAAAGCATAAGAATGCACATTCTACGAGCTCTGTTGCAGGAGCTGGTGCACTCATAGAGAAGAAAAAAAGAATTCCAAGACAAGAGAACGCATATTTCCCAGTGTCTTTGGCAGTGCTTTGCAGAAGTTAACAAACCATTTTGAGAAGACCGTCTCAGCTCTGGTAGACTCCCCTTGGCTAAACTGGAGGCATTGCAAATTCCTATGCAAGAGAACACCTAGATATAGAGGAAGCGAAAAAAATTAAAGTTTTGGGGTTGCCATTTTTGCAGAGGCCCAACAATTGGCAATTAGGGTTTCTATTCGGGCATTATGTGTCGCACTGCATTCTTTCACAAGATAGTCCATTTCGTTCTTCGCTCCCAAATATGTTAAAAACATTCTTAACCTAAACATCAGTTCGCGTACATGATAAGTTTGCACATTCTTGCGTACATGTTAAGAAATGGGGGAGGTAATGAATAAATTTTATCTTGCATCTAACATTTTCATCTCACATGTTGAAAAAATCTTTTCCCCAGCTTAAAATTTCATTAGATTATCACCCCCAAAGATTTATATTTTCTTTTCATTCTCATTGTCAATAGATTGAAGTAGTAGAGAGACTGAGACAGCTGTTGGAGGTGTTTAAAATGGAAAAACAATATTTGATCACAAGAAAAAAAATGTTTCTATTTTCTTTTTGTTTGTAGGAGGTTTTCAAGAACATATGGGTGATCTAATAAAGAAGGCCTGCCCCTATTTCTTTATTAGGGGTGCCAAGGCATTCCATGGCTACCTGAATTAAAAATAATGGATGGGTCTTCTACTAGTAATATTTAGAATGAGCCTTTGCTGAAAAGAGGAAATGCTATGTATTTTGTATGTTACAAAGTGTGCCAGGTAGAACATAGAAAAGGGCAACAAAGAGGATATCCACTCAAAGACTTTTACTTTGTTGGGATGGTCATGTTTGTCAACAGTATGCACACATAAATATATAAATTTTGTTGTTTAATTTCCTTTCTTGAGACACCAGTTAGTATTCTAAAGATTAATAGAAGGAAAAGTGTATACCATTAGCAGAGCACAATAATTTGTTATTATTTTAACTAGAATTTCTATATGATAATGGAAACTTATTGAATATTTTTTGTTGGTTTACAGCTCTTCCAATATCTTCCTAGTTTCCTTTCCTCTATTTTATGGTAAGCTGCAAAAGGGTGGTAATGGATGAGCGCAATAAATGTAACCTCGTTTCTCATAAACAATCTCATGTATCTACTATTGCAGGGTACTCTCACTATCAATTTCAGATTTAGGGCATGTCAAGGAGGTCTTTCCATGGTATCTTCTTTTGAGAATAGATGAAAATGGGTTCAAAATAAAAAACTGAGATCAGATTTTAGTTTCCATTGTATCTTAGAGGAGTTTGATGCCCTTTTTATGTCTAAAACAAGCTAATCTTTATTTAGTATTTTCGCTTTTCACAAAATGGGAAAACCCTAGCTACGATCCATGTTCTCCTTTATCAAAGAAAAAAGTGAAATAATAAGAACCCCATAAAGAGATTCAAAAATGAATTGTATAAGTTTACAGTTTGAAGCAGAAATCATCATCAAATCTTATGATGTATCATATTTTCCAACTAGTAAAGTAAGTTTGCCATGATATGAATATATATTTGATTCTAAACAACTGTGCACCATGTAACTGTTCAAATTGGTCTGTTTCACAAGAGGATTCTGTAGAGACTATGTAGGTCTCATGTTTTTATTCCATAGCGGTGAAGGTTTTACGTTAACTGATGCCATGGCATCTGTCGCTGCTAACCGCACAGATGCAGCGGAGGCCGAAATAGATCCAAACAATTGTTCTCTGCAAAAAAGACCATAAAATTTTTTCCCAAGCTAGCGGATGATAGCGCACAAAAATCAAATTGGACGTCAAAAAACATTATGAAGTGTTTAATTTTTTACCTTCACCGTGAACAGAATAGGTTTACGAGATTATATTTCGGCGTAAATAGTTCCTCATCTCGCCCCTATAAATTTGGCATCTGTAGCCGGTGGTTAACTTCACCAGGGTTAACTTCACCGCAGTTGACTTCAGGATGGACGGTGAAAGCCACTCCTCTGGCAACTTTGCACGCCACGTAGCGTGCTTTTCTATTAATTTCATGCCTTCGTACGACGCTGGAAAATGGTGCTCTGGGGCAGCCTGTAATCCACTCACACAAGGATTTATTTTCGAAAATGATGAATGGCTTGAATTGTTTCAATTGTCTTGCACAGCTATTGGAGCATGTGCACTGTCGATACTTTAACCCAGGTAGATGGTTACTCATATAAGAAACGCCTTCAGTGTAATGAAATATTTTTAAAATAATAATAAAATATAATTACAAATATTAAATATCTAATAATATTCATTACTAGTGCTTAAATATTTCTCAATACTAAAACTGAACTAATCTTGTGAAAAACTAATTTTTAAAAAGCATTAATGTTTTTTATATATGGATTTAAATATAAACTCTTAAAATTTAAGAGATATTATTCACTATGATGGGACCTAAAAGAATAGAATTGCTTATACAGATATCAAAAGGCCTATCACAAGACCTTTAATTTGAATTTAATAATTAAATTCAATTAAAAATCAGATTATCACTATATTCATATTATTAAATTAATTATTAAATTCATATTATAGACAATTCCTCCTGCAACAGATAAATTTTAAAGCATAGACAACCGTGCCAGATGATTTCCAGAAAATGTCTACGCCCTGGTCACATTTCCCAATAACATTCCCTTGCCCATCAACTAGCTTCATCACTTTGGTGTTCCAACTCTTCATACTAGGGTTTTCTTTCCCACAAATAAAAAAATAAAAAATAAAAAACACAAACCAACCAACCTAGTTAGAATCATTCGCGTCCCAAGGCATATCGATATGACAGGAAAAGAAAGCTATTAGTAAAAGTCAAAAGTCTAATGATCTTATTACCAAATGGGTTCCTAGAATAGCTGTTAAGAATCTTCTCAAACCAAAGAGGCACTATCAATCTCTTTTGCAACAGAACAGATTAAGGAGAAAGTTTTAGAAGTTCGTTAAAGGCCTTTGACTCGTAAGTTTTTGAACTGTTTCTTTAGACTGAAATTTCATTATGGGAAAATTTGCTTGGGAAAGGACATAATCACATTTGCAGTATAGATGATGGCAATTGTTTTTTAATAGCTGTTCCTATTAACAAAGCATTTAGGATATCGTGCTTAAAAATAATATGATTTGTACATTTGTACTATTCTCGGTACATTTTCTATTTTTTAATAGATCAAAATTTGAATGATATAAAATATAAAATTGTTCTTAGATTTGAAATTGTGTCATTTTTTAGTTTAATTAATTGAGCTACAATATTTCAAGTGTATTAGTTCACAAGAAAATTTTTAATGAAAATGAATGAGCATTTAGCAATCATTACATCTAGATGTTCATAGAGGTGAACCATTGAGCCTTTCTAAAAGTTACTCATATTAATATTACTACAACTCAAATATACTAAATCATAGAATTTTACACAAAATGAAGTCCACTCAACTTAAATTATACTATTTTTCTTATATATTTATATTTTAAAAATTTTAACATAACATTAATATCTACTTTTTTTTTAATTTAACGAACTTGTATATATTCGCAAAATCTAATAAGTACCTTTTATACACTCTAAAAAAATCATAACTTAAATTAAACATAACACTAATATCTTATATCTTGATTTAATAGATGGAGGGTATAGTAGAATAAATAAGATTTTGAAGATTTAAGCTTGGAATTCAAAAATACTATAAAAGGCTCTTGTAGATTAGAACCATGGTGTCTAAATAATAATAATGGTTATTTTACTTAACATTTAAAATTACAAATCGATAGAGAACTCCTTTGGGCACTATATCTCTGCTGACCTGATAACCCTTTCGAAGTCTCGTCTTGGTTTTGCTTATTTCTGTGTAAATGTCCCCATTAACAAGACACTCCCAAATTTTGCTATCCTTAAGTCCAAACTGGGGAAATGGTCTCAAACCATCGTTTATGAGAATGCTACCCTCTTTTGTCAAGACTGGAATGCTAAAGGGCACATAGGAAGGACTGCAAGGTGCCTAAGCTACCAAAGCCAAAACTTAAGGGCGTTGTTGGTCCTTCCCCTAGTAAACCCACAGATGATGTTGCTTTGATGACAAAGGATGATGCTCTGACGAACCAAGTAACTGTAGAAAATCCCCACTTGCTGGAAGAATCCTCCTTGACTACTCAGTTGGAAGACGGTGAAATATCAGTGGATGGGACTCCCATTGGGAAAGGTCTTTGCCCCCCTCTTAGTGAATTGGGTACTATACATGTCCAAGAGGATCTGACACTCATGAGTAGCACTAGTCTGCTACTTGAAATACCACACTGGAACATGTGGGTACCTCGGTGATGGAAGTGGTCCTTAACACTTGTGATACTAGCCCTCAATAGGCTGCATGCAGCACCCCAGCGAAGTCACCTGAGACTTTGAAGAGTGAAGATGGAGAATGGAAAACCCAACACAAAAAATAAGGAACAAAAAAATTGATGTTGGTGTGGACACAAAACCAAGAAGACCATCTAACAGGATAAGAAGACAAAGGAGCACAACAAAGGAGATTGCTGCTGGCAGGCAGAAAACCCTCGACCTCACACACAAAGGTAAGAAATGATTGTTTTCTCCTAGAACATTCGGGGCTTAAATAACCCCTAGAAACAACTTGTTGTTAAGAAATATATTAGTGACTATAGAGTTGATATTCTCCT
Source organism: Chamaecyparis obtusa (assembly GCA_027943335.1). NCBI lineage: Eukaryota > Viridiplantae > Streptophyta > Pinopsida > Cupressales > Cupressaceae > Chamaecyparis > Chamaecyparis obtusa. The sequence goes on from BSBK01012380.1 coordinate 286,306, forward strand.
TATACAAGAAGTCAAAATGACCAATAGTAACTTTGATTCTCTTGTGGGTTGGCTATGGCATGGGGCCATGTTCTTTTATTTTGAGGCTAGTGGGGCTTCTGGAGGGATTGCTGCTATCTGGAACCCGTCTAAAGTTAAAGGGGATGTCCTAAGCTTCTCCCACCATCACCTGGCTATTTCATTCACTTCTATAGCGGCTACCTAGCACTGTTTTAATATTTATGCTCCTAATTCTCGTCAGGGAAGGAAGGATGTTTGGGATGAGCTTTTGGCCTCTTTTCTCAACCTATAGGGCTCTAATTTTTTGTTGGCTAGAGACTTCAATTCCCCTCTATACCCATATGAAAAATGTGGGGGCATTGAGGATTTCACTGAAAGCATGGGGGACCTGTCTCGCTTTGTCAACTTGAATGGTCTCCACGATGTGGATCTCAAAGGTAATCCCTTCACCTAGACCAATTATAGGAAGGGAAATCACCTCATTGAGGTACGACTAGATAGGGTCCTAATTTCTTCTAATTGGGATCTGGCTCCTTCCTACTCTCTCAATGCGCTTCCAAGAACCACCTATGATCACAACCCTCTTTTGCTCAAGTGGTTGGACGGGAAGCACTCCTACCCTGCCCCCTTTAGATATGAAATCATGTGGACTTCACAACCCAACTTTCAGGACATGATCCAACAATGGTGGTCTACCCTGATCAAGGGTACGACAATGTTTAGACTGGCCTCTAAACTAGAAATCATCAGGGGAGCTGTTAAAGATTGGAGCAAAACTACCTTTAGAGACGTCTTTCACAAAAAGAAAGCCCTAGCGGAGAAACTAGAAACCCTCCAAGGGAAGATGGCTACTGGGAACTTATCGGCCGATTTACTCAATGAGGAGGAAGAGACCAGAAAAGATTGGAAGGCTACTCTTGCTAATAAGGAAGTGTTTTGGAAACAAAGATCCAGAGTGCTGTGGCTCAAAGAGGGAGATAGGAACACTAATTTCTTCCACCAATCTACCTGCAAGCATAAGCAATGCAACTCTGTCAACACCCTGACTAATAGCAGGGGGATCAAGATTTTTGACCCTATTCTGCTGGGGAATTTAGCTACAGACTACTTCATCAATTCCTTTTCTAACGTGAGTACAAGGAACTCTGAAATCCTCCAAAATCAGCTTATCTCTATTTTGCCAAAGGTGATCACAAACAATGACAACAACACACTTCTCTCTAAAGTCACTAATGAAGAAATCCATAAGGCTGTATTCTCCATGGGACCCTTCAAAGCCCCTAGTCCTGATGGCTTTCCCCTGGCCTTTTTTCAAGAATTCTGGGATATTGTTTGATATGATGTGATTCATGCAACCAAGGACTTTTTCAGAACTAAGAAAATTTTCAAACAGCTCAATGACACCTTTATTGTCCTTGTGCCAAAGTGTGTTGAGCCTAGAACAATGGAGGAATTCAGACCCATTAGTCTATGTAATACCATGTACAAAATCTTCTCTATAATTATGGTCAAAAGAATCAAACATCTTCTCAGCAAAGTCATTAATCCCAATCAGAAAGGTTTTGTCCTTGGTAGACAAATCTTGGATGCTACCATCACCACTCATGAAATCCTGCACTCTATCTATCATAGCAAGGCCCCTAGTATGGCTTTTAAGCTTGACATTTCTAAAGCCTACGACAAAGTTAATTATACCTTCCTCTATAAGGTCCTTGCCTCCTTTGGTTTCTCTCGAGGCTTCATAACTCTAATCAAAGCTTGCACCAAAACTGTCACATTCTCTGTGCTACTCAACAGCAAATCAGGTACTAAATTTGCTCCTACTAAGGGTCTTTGGCAAGGGACCCTCTATCACCCTATCTATTTATCCTTATGGCTGAGGTCCTAGGCTGTAACATAATGCATCTGGCATGGTCTAGAGAAATTAAGGGCATCAAGCCTAATTCTCGCCTTCCTCCTGAAGTCCTGCAATAGTTTGTGGATGACACATTCTTCTTCGGCACCTCCTCAGTTCTGGATGTCAGGTTGTGGAAAATTATGCTTCACAAATATGCTACTATGTCGGGTCAACATATTAACTACCAAAAAAGCCGAATATTATTCTTCAATACCGAATAGGTTGTTCAAATAAAGATTGTAAGAATTCTTGGTTGCCAAGCTGATTTGCTCGTTGCGACTTACCTTGGCATCCCCCTTATGGTCAAAGATGTGAAGAATGAGTTCTGGAACTCCATCCTTGAGCGAACTCAAAGGAAGCTAGTTGGCTGGAAAGGTAAATTACTTAGCATTACAGTTAAGCTCCAACTCCTTGCTGCTTCTCTTTAAGGAATTCTTGTCTATTTCCTTTCGATATTAAAAATTTATGGTATCATGGCTTATAAATTGGAGAGGATTAAATAAGCCTTCCTCTGGTCGGGGTCTGAGGAGAAGAGGAGGCTTCCTTTGGTCAGCTAGGAAAAAGTCTGCCTCCCTAAACACCTAGGAGGCCTTGGGCTAAGAAGAATTAATAATCTCAATAGGGCCCTGCTTTCCAAACTGTCTTGGAACTTGGTTTCAGGTTCTGCTGACTGGTGTAAAACTATGGAGGCTAAATACCTTGATGGGGGTCGCTTCTGTAAGCTTTTCATGGAACAGGGGCACCAAAGAGGCTCCAAAACCTAGAACAACATCCTCAGGAATAAAAGTATTCTAGAGAAAGGGACATTATGGCAATTGGACAATGGCAGGGATATCATATTTTGGGAGGACCCTTGGTTACCTGATGGTCTTCTCACTTCCACCTATTTTTCCCAATCAAGAAATATTCTTCTCCATGGGGTTGGTAGCCTGGTCTCCAAATTCATTACAAATGGAAGATGTATTGATATTATCCCTATCTTGAGGGATAGACCGAATCTCCTTCATATGGCTACTAACCTCAACACCTTAATCCACTATGTTTGCATTCCCCTATTTGACAGACCTTATAGACTTCTATGGCGTCACACTCAACATGGTGGATTCACGGTCAAATCTTCTTATACTTAGCTTACCATGGATATTGCTGACAGTACATGCTATAAAAAAGTGTGGCAACCACAACTTATCCCTAAGGTCAACTTCTTCTGGTGGACGGTGCTACATGGTAAAATTCTTACTCTAGACAACCTAACCATGAGATGGTTTAGTCTTGCCAATAGATGTTGCTTATGTAAAAAAGAGGAGAGCATAAATCACTTGTTTATTCATTGTGATTTTGTGACTGAGGTGTGGCAGCAGATTTTGACTCGTATGGGCATCCGGTGGGTTCCTAATAATGATATTCGTGATTATTTCTACACCTAGCTCTCTCCTTCCATCCACCCTCTAATAAAGCTCATGTGGAGGCTAGCTTTGCCAATTTTCTGTTGACTCCTATATGGAAGGAATGCAACAACAAGATCTTTAGAGATAGTGAATTAAATAGCATGACAGTGTTCCATCTTGGGCTCAAATTACTTCAGGAAAGCTTATCAATCGCCCACTGGAAGACTCCAAGTTTCCCACCTTCTACTTGGGATCACAAAATTATATTGAACTTGGGATTGGATAAGGGTTTTGCCAATTTTGATAACTCCAAGATTACTGTTTGAAATGCCACTGTCTGGACTCCTCCTCGAGCTACTTGGCACAAGTTGAATTTTGATGGCTCGGTTCGCAATCAGCTCTAAGCTAGTGGTGGTGTCATCCATGACCACAATGGCTACTTGATGGTGGCCTATGTAGGACCCCTTCACAACCATACTATCAACCAGGAGGAGGGTATGGCTCTCCTCTAGGGTTTGAGATTTTCCATGACCATAGGCTGCACCAACATTGCCATCGAAGGAGACTCCAAAAGCATAATTGATACTTTTAGGGGTATCTGTAATGCTGGCTAGAGAGTGGATAGCATTTTGAATGATATCTGTGACATTATTGTTCTCATGAAGAGGGTTACTATCATACACATCTACAGGGAGGGAAATAAGGTTGTTGACGCCATGGTTGCTACCAGTCTGCATTTGGGTAGGCTCGGTGTTGGAGAGTTGTTAGTCAGCTACCCTAGACTATTGAAGAACTACTTAGGAGGGAAATGAGAGAAACTGAATTGGAATCTCATGAAGCTTAAAAATTTGAGCTTGCATGGGATGCCTTGTGGTGGGCCCGAGTACTAGCACATCTTAGTGACCCCTATCACAATGCCTTTTATTTGCCACATGTCTTATTGTGGTTGTAATTTAATCTACGAAAGGGGCCTGATGTGGCATATGGGCACGAGTTTCACTCTAAATGGCCATCATTATTTCAAATGGGCTCTGGACAATAAATCTTTGGAGGCTGTCAAGAGATACGAAGTGGATTTTTCTGTGGATAATTATTATGATAATTATGGGTTATCCTGTACTTCTCACATTTTAACCTCGGTGGCATTTACGACAAGGCTTTACAATCCCCAAGACAATCAAATCCTTAATCGCTCTCTACAACTTGACATGACTTCAAATTCTTTGTTTGGATTTCTTTATAGCTTCCCCAACTTGTGTTGTGTGAATTTTTAGAGAGTTGAACCTAGTGCGAGAGATCCTTCCTCTGGTATTCCTTTGGTTTCTAGTCCTTTCTGTAGGCGGCTCAGGGGGGAAGAAAATGGGTGGCGATATTAAAAGAATCAAGTCAGATCAGATTAAGGAGGAGTTCTCCTCGGATCCCATGGTTATGAACATTGGCAAGAAGGGAGGTATTCTGCCTTTCATGGAACGCCTCCAAGGCTATGATGAAATGATCTCCAAACAGGTTGCCAAAACTTGGAATGATAGGCAGGTCACCTTTAATGGCATCACCTTCCAGGTCAATGAAAAGGTTATTGGCCAGGCGACAGGTATGCCGACCATTGGTAGGAAGTGGAAAAAAAATGCCAAGGCCCAAGCTAAGATGAAATTTGTGCAATTCTTCAAGGATGATGCTACCCCTTCTCCGCTTAATGGTGGCTACGCCGTCAATGAGCTCCCGGAGTTCTAGCCAAAGATGTGCAAGCTCGTGATGAAATATTTCACACTAGAGGGGTGGTTTTCCATTTCCCTTGGTGAAAACCTCAATGAGGAATGGGCTGACAATCTGTTGTCGAGCCGCCTATGGAAAGGAAATTATCTCTTTGGCTACTTGTGAATGGGAGGATGGTGACTATTGTTGGTTCCCTGCCTCTTTTTTGGTTAAATTTAGTTTATTTTCATTTGCTCAATACTGTGAATTTATTTTTTAGCCTTGTGTGGCACCCGGTTGGGTTTAAGTTAAACATTTCTAAAACTGTTCTGCAGTTGTGCGATACTCTGCATAGATGGTGGCTTATTTTTTGTTGCTTTTTTAATTTTTGATTGTGGTAGACTCTTATGCTTTACTATTGCTTTCTATGATGGTTAACTTTTTGTTAATTTCATAGTTAGCCTCTTTGTTCTATGGGTCAGCACCCTTTCTTGTTGCTGCTATTTATCAAAAACATTTAAAATTAAAATTAATAAATTGAGTTGTGAATGTGGACTATTAAATAATTTTAAATTTGAAAGATCAATTTCAAAAGTGATATTATTTCAATTCTTTGAGAAGTTATGAAATAAAAGTAATAAATAATTAAATAAAAGGACATTTTTTTGTTAAAAATTGTATTTCACTTATTCTTAAATTTTAGACGTTATACTATTTATGACACTTTCACATCAACAAAATTGAGGAACTGTAATCATTTGTTTTGCATACTAATTGAGAATATGTAATTAATCTTTTTAAGACACATATATAATGTATAAGTATGCACTACCCTTATATAACTTTTGATTTAATAGAATAAATAATATAGTTTTTTTGTATTATATATCGAGAGTTCAAAGATCTAATACAACAAAATAAGGGGGACGCTGAGCCTCAACACACCAATCCAAGAAGCAAACTAAAGAAATAATATAGTTTAAATTATAATATCATTTTTTATAATAAGATGTAGTTTTAATCTAAATATTTTGCTCTTATTAATATTAAATATTTTTTATATTTTATTAAGAATATTATATTAAAGATTCATTGTTGTAAATTTTTTATATTTTCTTATAAATATTATATAAAATATTTCAATGAAAAATAATAAATATTGAATATTTTAAATGCAGATTTCAATGACCTAATTTTTTATAAGATGATATAAAACAATGCCAAATAAAAGTAAATAAGACTTCCACGCTTTTAAAAAAATAAAAAATAATTAAATAAAGCAATGCCCAAGTAAACTAAATAAAAGTTCGCGCTTTCCTATTCATAACCAAAAAAACACACAAATCACGCTTTAACGAAAACCCTTATCATTATTGAAGATGTGAAAATTTCAACTGCTGTCACACTCCTTACGTCCATTATTCTAAACTCGACTGGCAATTCGATAGCAGTTGACGTCACAGTGGTCGTTCCGGAAGGTTTTAACATATAAAATTTGGGTGTATCGGAGGAAGTTGCAGCCCAGAAAATTAGATCACGACACACTGTAGCAGTAGAGTCCATGTGATATCCAGAAAATTACTCCACTATTCTCCCGTTCTTGCTCTCCAAATCAAATCTAATTATCCCTCCACCTCGAAAAATAAACACTTTTCCAAGTGCACATAAAATTTCCCAGTTGTCGGCAATCCTGTCGTAATCCACATTTCTCTGAGTCGCGGTCCATACTCGCGTGTTGGGATCGTAACTTTGCATCCCACCAACTAAATTTACAACATGAAGTACTCCTTCGATAATAACACCAGAAGCAAGTGAAGGTGAGTGCGGCATTGGAGGAAGAAACTCCCATTTATCTTTGTCAATGTCGTAAACTGCTGCAGCTCTTCCGTCTCCTGCAACGTAGACAGTTCCTTGTGCAGATAAACAGCATGCAAATGGCCGAGCTAACTTGATTCTTGGCATTTCCTTGCCTTCATGCCAACGAGTAGAGCAAAAATCATACACCAATATTCTTCCACGGATTGTGGAACCACCTTTCAAACACTACTACCTAATAGCATGTTTTAAGACGAAGAATCTCTTTTGTCTTAAGTTTCCCGCTTTTCCTAAATTTTTCATTTTTTAATTAATATATTTACTTTTGTTTCTGACATGATAAAATAAAAAGGTTCGAAAAACATAAGCCGGAAGGAATTCCTCTGCGCGGTCTCCACATTCGTCTTCGAAGCCGTAGGAAGGCCATTTAAGGTAAGAGAAAGGATCATTCAATCGGCAGCTAGGGGAAGTTTTTTGAAGCGCGTGTTGTTCTTCATATCTGCTTCAGATCGCCATTTCTAATTGTTCATGCTTTCTGTTTTGGGAGGGGAGTTGCGCAATCTGCAAATTTCTTACCCTCTTTCTTTCTGTGATTACCTCATTGTATTGTTCTGTATTTGTTTTTTCGTAATGGAGGTTCGTAAGTAGTAATGTGAATTATGTCTAAATTTAGGTTTTATATTCAAATTAAACATGATTGTATTCAAATTGAATTGGACAAGCCCCATTCTGACATGAGGGAACAACTAAGTTACCCGATAGTCTATGGCACTCCTACCTGATTTACATTGGGCATATCTAATATGTATATAGGTACAGATACACTACATATGCATTGCTTCATAGTAACATACCCTCTACAATGCCATGATATGTGGATACAACTTGGATTCTCAGGTGCGATATCCAGAATTTATCTGGAATGGCACAATGATATGGTGGAGTCCATATCAAACCCCAATCTATTATTTTAGGTACTAATTTGTAGTTATGTCACTGTATTCAATCTGAAGGCTTGTATATGTGTTTATAGTAGGTGAAAATTAGGCTTTAAAAATAAAAACTTGGACAAAAAATTAATATCTCAATGGTAATTTGTTATTTATAACATGAAAAAATCTTGATATCTAATGGACACTTAATTAGCGTGTTTTTTCATTTTATTCTTTTCAAAGCAATTACTAAGAATACCTACACTTAAAATATAATTGTACTCATTAAAATATCAGACATTGCAGTGCGTCAATGACATTTCAGAAAAGTAGGATTGATAGCAAATGAGAAAGTAAAGTCAGCAAGGCATATAAATGAAAATCTGGAACACTAAGACAAGCAATAAAGTAAAAATAAGAAACACTTCCAGAATACCAGTTCATAACAGACATATGTTAGTAAATAAATAATACGCCGCCTATGTGGGCTTTTAAACTACTACTGCTCCTGACCAAGCCAGTAGTTCATCAGCTCAGAGACATATACCCCTAGTTTCAAGGCCCTCAAATACATGTGTGGTTGAAATCATTGTGCAAATTTCTCCCCTCTAAGCCTTGTTATACTATTTGAAATCCTAATGAATGCTGAAAAATTAAATTATGCGATCTTTTTCTCCTCCAGGTTATAGCTCACAGAGGAAGGCTAACTGGCAGCTTTGGCAGACATTATCTGTAGCAGGTATGGAATTACCTCCATTACAATACATTTTGCACTGATATTTTTTTCCACCACTTTGTTATATTCAAACCAATCTTAGGTCAGTATGTTTCATGAAATTAATGGAGTTGTGGTACTATGCCAATTGTAACTGTTTAACTATTTACTACTAATCTAGTAGTTTTTGGATTTTATGAATTGTAATGTTTCTTTTCATTTTTTTCTTAGCCATGCAAGCTTTGAACTAGGGTTTAATATCTTCTCCTACAGTTTGATGTGTCTATAGCTTTGCATTTGGAAGACTTAAAAATGATGCCTAATTTATAGGGACATGACCAATCTGCTGCCCATTAGCTCCCATTCACGATACTCTGTAACCATTTTAAGATCTTTTAAGAACTCTTATTATCCATTTTGCTTGATCAAATCTATGATAACTATCCTTTCAAAGCGTCTTAATAATTTTGGGGTTTTATATACTTAAATAGTGATGTGTCAGGCTTTTTGTTAGCTACCCAGGTTTTTCAATTGCAAAAAACCTATACATGATTAGATCTTATGGCCATTACTTATATTAGACAGTATTTGTTTCAAAATGTAAAGCATATAGAAAAGAAGTGAACTCCTCTGTAAAAGTGATGCAGAGGCAACCTCCAACAAACACACTAAACCCAATCACTTCCTCTTGTTTTGGTATAGACTCTTATTAGGGATTTCTTCCTCCCAACTTAACTAATCAACTCCTCAAAGGTTCCTCACTTCAAATTCAGATTCTTGGCATACCAAGGCCATCACAAAACACATTGGTAGTAGAGGTTTCTTTCTCACTAACCTATCATCCAAATTCCTCAAGCACCTACCCACACAAGTCTATCTCCAACTAGGACTCAAAATTGTCCTTGAGCATAACTCACATTGACAAATGAGTATTTTCCAACCCAAGGAATTTTATGAAACCCTTGGAGGGACTCCTCAACATAGGCAAAACACTACTCTTGACCCATCCATACACCCTAATGGCCATAAGAAGAACTTGCTGTTATATCACTGGTTCACTGTGGCAGCCACAACCTTGTTTAGGATAGTCATAAAAATTTGAGCAATCTCCCCTCTATAGGGCTTCCTATCACCTTCAAAGGTCACTAAGAACTTCCAACCACCTTTCCCAATGGTCTCCCAGCCACCAAACTCATTCATTTCATCAAATTCATAAAATCTCAGTCCACTAGTTCATTGGGATAGCAATATACCCATTTTCAGGACAGTTATAAAAATGGTGAGAATTTTGACCAATCAAGGGATACAAATACTTGTTTAGGGTCTGCACTAACTCCTCACACCCCTCCAAGACTTCACCCAACCTCTGGGAGCCCAATCTTGCAACCTTACACGCTTTTCACCCTCATTCCACTGTCATTCTCAGACTGAGACACAGAATTTTAGTCTTCTTCAATACATTCGCAAGTGCCAATCTATTAATGGAGTCCTGCAATGAAAAGAAAACAAATAATCCTATTTACAAGGGTCATCCCACTCATTGGTATGAGTATTTAATGTAGGAAATACCCCAAACTCATTATTTTACTATCTCGGGTATTGACAGTTTTTACAAAAATCAATGTACCTCTACCAAAACATGATGAAATTAAATGAGATCAAGACCAAAATGAAGAGGACTCAGGCCTCTTCCATAGCTAATAGGTATTCAATGGAAATGAATAATTTTTCAAAATGAAAAGTGAAAGAAATCAGACTGTAATATTCAGAAAAAAAATAGTAATAATGTAGAAAACTCAGAATTTTATTGCATTTTTCTTCCACTTCTTTCATCTAAACCCCCACATTGAACGACAATAGGTCTATTTGAAGGCTTTAAAATCCTCTCCAATGGTTACAATTTCCTTTCTAAACTTTCCTCAACAAATGATTATACTGTTCTACCATGAAATTGCATTGGCAATTCCTTGTCAAGAATGACAACTCTTCCTAAAACTTGCCATAGACCTCAATAAAACTGTACAACTTCATCCTATTGTAAATAGATGCAAAGAGGCATAATAAGCCTTCAATCATGATTGAACGTCCCGTTTGTCACCTTGGTGCACATTTACATTATATTGACAATTTTGACAATTTGTGTCACCATGACTCCTTATAGAACTCAAAACACTACATAATGGTTTCAAGGACCTTGATTACATAAAAAAAATGGTCTTCTAAGACCTTATTTATGACAAAAAAAAAATCAATAAAGATCCTATGCTTTATACCATAATGAACTCAAGGTGATCTTCTTGTTCTAGGTGTTCTTGCACCAAAAAGTCACAATTTTTTTTGTAGTCACAACAACTAAAAATGTAGTGTTGATTGATATTCACAATTTCTCCACTTGGAAATGAGAAGAGTGTTGTTTAATTAGGCCTCCATTAGTGCCCGATATCGTATTTCACTTGCATTAAAGAGAGATGTAGAGTAGGAGACATTGAAAAAGTCAATAAGAAGTACATTTCAAAATGGTTACCTGTCTATTTTCAGCAGTTCAGCTAGTTCTCTGTCATAGGAAATTTTTGAATTCTTGATGCTAGTTTTCAATCCATTTGAGAATGATAATGCATCCTTCCTAGTTGCCTCTCTATCACCAGTTGTTCTTATGTATTTTTTATCTTTGTGGTCTTCAAAGACATTTGAGTTTGAGTTTTTGTGGTCTTTCACGTCATGGAAGTTATGTGCTACTGAAGTTTGCATTCCATAGATTTGACAATTGGTAATAGAACTATGGGTTAAATATATGTATGAAAAATGCTAAGCCTAAATTCATCATTTTGGTGTAGGCAAATCTTATTTGTTATTACTGGGAATTCTGATTCTTTAATTTCTCTTAATATAGTTGTGCTCTATACATTTTGAATGAGTTTAAATTTGTTCTCTCATACACAGATATTTTGTAGAACAGGTATTTGTTTACAATTTGAAATATCCACCGAGTACACAGATTTTCACTATTGATGTCTTTCAAATTTTAATATTTGAACAGATTGTTATGGGTTTTTGATAAGTGATATATTGGAATTTGCTATTGGTGTGGGTCATTGGGCAATAATGGGGAGAGTACATGTTGCACCTTTGTGATAACTATACTCAAATCAAATCATGTCTTATTTATGAATCAAATTAGATCTCCAGCTATCAATCAATTTTATTGAATAAAAAATTGTAGCCATATCTGTACTGATTCATTTTAGCTTAAATAAATTTTTCTTTGGTAGGGTTCACTAATATTTTTTTCTGCAAACTCTTTCCACTTTTAAGATGAGTGTAATTTTGACAGACACTTTTTGTAATTGTAGGAGTGGCATCAACATTGGCATTGATACAAGCCTAGGTTGAATCTAGGTTGAATCTAGATAAGTATGCCTAATACTCTCATTAATTTTTTCTATTTTGCAGCTCATTTCTTCTGTGATTCTACAACATAGACTTACAAGATAGAGCCCTATAGATCCATAAATTTTTTTGATTGACAGAAATAGGGTTTTAAGGGGATACAAAATAAAAGGAGATGATTCTAGGGGACACCCAAATTTTTCTTTTCAAGGAGCCTCCACAATAAAATGTAATCATGATCTCTTTCTTTTGAATGATAGTGTTGAGTTTGGGTATCAATTTGATTTTGGGTTGGAGGTTGGATCAAAGCTAGAACTTTTTATTGTCATTTCCAAAATATGTTGCAACATAGACAAAATTTTATTTACAATGGATACAAGGTAAATGATTTATCAGGCAACATTCTCACCTATTTAGGAAACCTCCCAAAACTGAGAGATTTATACTTAGTAGGATACCATCTCATAGGTACCATTACATCTAAACTAGGCATGCTCACTTGTTTGCAAGTTTTTTACCTTGCTGTAAACAACTTATCAGGTACCATTCCCACGTCTTTATGAGATCTCTCAAAATTGACCGATTTACACTTGGTATTAAATTGTCTTACAGGTACCATGACTACTACACAAGATGGCATTTTAAGACATTCATTTAAGGCCAAGAAATTCTTTAGGAAATTTGTGAGTTTCACCAGATTGACAATTCTCTTCCATTAGACATAGATGAATCACGGTTGAGCAGTGGAAGGCACCCAAAAGGTAGTCTGGACTGTGAAAGGTGAAGAAAGAAGTTGTCACACAGTCCAAATAGGGAGAAAATTTTAGGCTAGATTAGGATGTTCACTCCTATGAGAATGTGCAGTTGGCAGTTGTGAACCATGGCTCATGGCATGAGGCATATGTTGGGCTTGTAGCCCTCTTTAATTTTTCACTTTTCTTTTTCTTTGGTTGATAAAAGTTTTGAATCATATCATTGTTATATTCATTGAAAATAACAGTACTTTGTATTGAAAATATCATAGCTACTAATGTTTCTGTTACCATTTCCTGAAATGTGTGATAGGCGCATGGACCAAGAAATGTCTAGCTCTAGTCTATTTTCAAGGATCGTTATCTCTATATAGAATCCCCCGCTACTGAGTGTGTAAGTTTGAAATGCAACATAAATACCTCTTTATTGAGGCATGATGTAATGCATCCCATTGAATAAAGATCTATTTCATTGTGTGTAAAATAATTTTCTAATTGCTATTGCATTCTATATTTCTATTGCAATCTCTATTTTTCAAGTTCAACATCTTACACAACAATTTTTTTGAGGCTTACAAAAAATAGTGCTAAGGCTGAATACAAGTAGCATTCACTTAGCTTGATGTCTGACAGATAAAAAGTGAAAACAAAGCCTGCTAACTGTTATCTAACTTTAAATTAAATGCAAACTAGAGCCAAAAAAAACTGTCTAAACATAAAATGGGCAAGGCAGTTAAGGTGAGCTGCATGGTCTCACATCAATTTATCAAAATGTTTCCTTAAGGATATGATGTATTATCTTAAAACTTTGATAGTGTTTAGGGCGTGAGGGAACCTATGGATCTCAATCTTGCTAGTAAAACATCAATTTCAAAATTTAAAGCCAATGCAAGGTTTGGTTGTATTAGTTAACAGAATTGTCAATGTTGAACGTAGATTTGTAATTTAGATATTTTCGTTCGAGTGATTTTCTCTGAATCAGGTCAAATCTGTTTCCCATTACAATGTTCTATTGTAACCAGAGCCAATGGAACATGCGCAATTTTTTTAGCTCTTCTACATCTTCATCATTGCACATTCCCAGTAGGAAACACGGGTATACACAGTTTATTATGTGATTCAATTATTTCATTTATCTCCATCTACACAATAATTATTTTCCTACATAAATATCATTTTAATGAAGCATTTTGCAATTCAATAGAATATTTGTAAGCATTGATTTAGTTGGCATCCAAATTTCCTTATAGATGCATGAGAAGAATTGAGTCTTGGATAGTTTTGCATGGATAAAATTAGATCTGACAGTTTGACAAAATTGATGATAATCTTGATTGGAACATCTTTACAGGAGATTTTTGTTAACTCTAGTTTCTAAAATTCAAGGAATGATTGAAGACATCTATTTAGTGAGGCGCCCAATATCTTTGATTCGTTTGATCAGGTTTTTGTTTGGGGTAACTTCATCAAATATATAAACATTTAAAGTTTGTGCTATTGTATGAAATTTTTGTTAGCTCTAGTTTCCAGATTTCATGGTGTACTGCATTCCATGAAATCTGGAAAACCTCATACAATATATTCAAATATATCCTAAGATCATCATCATCAAAGAATGATGGGAATGAATGGTAGGTTGGAGAATAGATATAAGAAGTGATGTGATTGGTGAGCTTGTTTTTGAATTGTTGATGTAATTATTATGAGAATAATTAATTGTGTATTATCGGGATTTGATTGATTATATTCTATCACTTGCAGTGTCAGCCTATGTGGTTTGAAGTACCTCAAGAAAACTAATTTTTCTTTCAACTATTTTCAAGGATAAATCACTGCTCGATTGGACTAATTATATTTTGTCATTTGAAGTAACAGTCTATGTGGTTTGAAATAACTAAAGAAAGTTAATTTTTCTTTCAACTATTTTCAAGAAGAAATGCTTACCTGTCTAGATCACATACGTTGTAAGCATTCTAGTTTTCTTTGTCAACATTTGGTTGGTTCACTGTGAAGAGAAGCTTCCTTTGTCCAAAGATTGCCTTGTGTATGTTTTGAAGACGTCATTTATGTCAACTATATCCTTTCTTGAATTTGATGATACAGGTCAATCTTTTAATAGAATTGCTTCAAAAATCAAATATCTCAACATTGGCTTTAGCGGAGATGTGGTAAGTTTGGTAATTTGTGCTTTTAATTATTTGCATTATTGCATTTATGAGGCTTTTAGTTTTTAGTTCTTAATGGGAAAAAATGCTAGTATTAGGAAATAACTTTGTTGTAACTCTAGCTAATTGATAGATGTAAATTTTTGTTTATTTGGTAGCAGATTTAGTAAGCTGAAGATAATTCTACACATCTTACTGATAATTTGATTTTGATATTTTTAAAAAGATGAAGTTTTCAATGCCGTTAGAGTGGTTATTTCACAATTCCAGAAACTTAATTTTTCAGAGTTAATCACCATTAAAATAATCACTTTGTTTATTCTTGTGTGGTTAACCACTTATATTTTTTTGTAGCATACATTTACAACACAAAAGATGAAATATTTTTCACATTTCACTTGATTTTGTAGTTTGTAGAAACATACCTTTAATGTTTAAAGGGCACTAGCTCAATGGAAGAGCACTTGCTTTACAAGTAGGAGGATGGTGGTTTGATTCCATCGTGCCCTAACAAAATTAGTATTCTCTAATGAAAATATTTTTATTGTATTAAAAAGTATAATAAGTGAGATTAAAGACATATATGTCCCTATAGAGACAATATAATTTGTATTATAGCTATTGTCTTTTTAGAGACAAAAATAAAATTGTTGTTTTTATTGTCTTATAAAGACATTTTTTTAAGACACTCACTTAAAGACAGTATTTAAGACAATACTCAAGTTTTATTTTGTCTCAAATTAAGACAATTGACTCAAAAATTGTCTAAAAAATTGTCTTTAAACCACCTTTTATGTAATAGTGAAACCAAACAAGACAAGTTTTCTTCTCCAAAATACTAAACGTAGACAAATACGAGGTTTAATAGCAGTGGGAATAGGGGGAAATCTGTGCCAAGAGCCCTGCAGAGGGTCAAACATTGCTATATCATATTGATAGAGCGTTCTATCTTGATAGAGTAAACATATGAACTTTTCCGATAGCCCGGATTTAATTCTGCAATCGTAGAAGCTGCTATTTTCCACCATGTCCCTCCAAGCTTTGCATACCTGTTTAAGAGTGTTATGAAAGGGGTGTGGTATCCTCATAAGGACCTCTCTAATCAATTCTTGGGGAAGTTTATTATTCAAATCCATTGATATATAAAGCATAGAAATTAATTTCTCTGGCTTAGCAATATATAATCCCCAGGTGCTTCCGAAACGCAATATGCTCAGCTTTGGTCACTTTGGATGCAGAGGGATCGATAGCTTTTAAAGCCACGTGAAAATGAAAATTAGCAGAGGAAGGGAAGATGAAGGGACACGATCCTTTGCGCTTCAGTAGCCAGCTACGACTATACTTTACTAACTGTTAGAATTTGAAATACCGTTTACACTTCCGTTATATGAGTGGTTTTATTAGTCTACATTCAATTTTTGAATTCGAAGAAATGGGGAATATGGCTTTTTAATAATTAATCATAAATCTGAAAAGAATCCAGCTTAGGCTTGAAAAGGTTCTGTATTGAGTTTAATTTTTAACTAGTAATTGTATTTTGGTATGCAATAGGTACCTCGAATTAATAATTTGGGTAGTAATTTATTACAATAAATTTGCAATTATTATTATTTTTTTAATCTGTTATAAATTTGTAATTATTATTTAAAAATCAACTATAAATAAAATATACAATTATGATCACTCTCTTGTAGTCTATAATTGATTTGGTGGCAATAAAAAACCAACTACCCTATTTTCTACAATTATGAACTTCTATTATTTACTTTTATAATTTATTCAAGATTTATTTTGAATTGATGTGATCTCTTATAAATTAAATTATAAAATGATCAAATATTATTAGGACATCAAATTTAGATAACAATTTTCTAAGTAGAAAATACTTTTAGATTCAATTGTATATATTTTACATCAAATTTAAATTAAAAATTGAAAACTGAAAACATAATGAGAAATCAAGTTTAATGATGATCTTCTCACCTAACAATTGTCTTGACCCAATTATATATCCCAATTTAGAACTTAAATAGTATAATAAATAAACTAAATACACATATTAAAGTAAAATCTATAATTTATGTGGAGAATTTATTCAAAATCTATCATTCAGAGACAATCTTCTCACATTTTGTTATTATTATTTATTACCCGAATAAGAACAAATACAGGCATCCAATTGGGCAGCCACTATCCTCCTGATAGAATGCACCATAAACTGGATTTTTCTTTTGCAGATCCGCGAAAATGTAGAATTTTTTTTCGATTGTTTTTTGTTGTTTTCGATTCAGAACAATCAGATCATGAAGAAATGATGCTGAAATTTTCACAAAAATCTGTTGTATTTTTAGATTTTTCAAATTTAGTCAATAGTACATTCTATCTGGAAGATAGCCGCATCAAGGTTTTATATTCAGTTCCCTTTCCAGCATTCCCTGCGGTCGGGAAACTCCCAGCAAGCCACCGGCACGTCTCGAAAAATCAGGTACAGGAAAGTATGGGTCGATGCTCTGGCCTCTCGAAGTCCGTGTCCAGCAAGATGTTGGACGGCTTTAAATCACAGTGTAAAATTGGCTGCGGACATTCATGGTGAAGGTACTTCATTCCCTGAGCCACACCCCGCGCAATCCTCAAGCCAGGTGAGTGTCTTTTCGTGTATATGATCAGCCAAGGTTCGATTCGGCATCAACTCCATAACCAAAGCCAAGGCCTTTGGAGCGCAAGAGTACACCAACAAACGAATCAAGTTACGGTGCGGTGTTTAGTCACGGCAATCAAGCTCTCACTCACAGCAATTTCGTCTTTGAATCTCTTTACAGCTAGAGCTTGCTCTTTGCCCATTATGTTTAGCCTCGCGCTGTACACTGTTGCCATTATGCCGGAGCCGACTATGTTTGTATTGCTGAACTCTGAAATCACGTGGAACAGCTCACTGTGATTTAATTTTACTATTTCTCGCTCATGGAACAAATCCCTTTATCCTGGTCACTCATCCTTGCTCTTTTTTCTCCTTTGAAGATGTAAGTACACCATGGCTGTCAGAACAAGAGCTCCGAAAGCAAACGATCCTACGATAATAAGGAACTTGGATCGGTTGGAAAGACCGCTGGAAGATTGAATTGATGATTTTGGGCATTCTGAAATGCACAGACCAGAATTCCCAATCACACTGCTGGCTGATTGATTTCTGAACACACCCTCGCCGGGAATAAGACCAGAAAAATGGTTATAAGAAAGATTCAGATGAAGGAGTGTTTCCATGTCGCCAAGGTAACTTGGTATGGGACCAAATAAATTGTTGACAGAGAGATGCAGTGTGAAAATGCGTGATCTATTTAAGGTCATCCGATGGTATGTTAGCGTGGGCGTTAGCCACAACTAGCGTTGTACGAGTGCAGTCCACGCAGGACACGTTTTCTTATTTTAAATATTTTTTATTGAAAAGGTAATCGTATTAATAGGCATACGATATCTTTGAACTTCTAGAGACCAAATCTAATTTCAACACTTCTTTATTTGGGGTTTCAGAGCGTCAGATCAGGAATCGAGGGTTTGTGAATTTACACGTCTGATGCGCACGATTTAAGATGTAATTGTTTTGTGATGGGAGAATACGACAAAAAATAGCATAGCAGAAATTAACGACCGGATTCATTTCAATCGTCTTGCAAGGCTTGGGTGCTTCATCGACTGTCGATGCCTTTCTGACAGGCTGATGCCGTTCATATAAGGAACTTCTTCAGGGTAACTAGTAATTGCAACTCGGTATGCAATTTTTATGTTGAAAAGATGTTATGTTTTTTGAGTTTTATATTTATATTTTAAATTTTTTCTTTTCTTTAGATATGATTGATTTTATATGTAATTCTTATGTAAATCTACTTGTAAACCTAATTTGAATCCTAAAGTTAACTTTCATCCTAAGTTTATATGCCTAAAATTATAGATTTTAAATTTATCATAGTTAAAATTATCATTCATTTTTTTTTATATATGTATTATAAATTTGTTATTTAATTAATCTTATAAAAAATTCAGAATTTATAAATTTATTCTAATATTCTATATATTTATTTAAATAATACTTATTTTATTACTATTTATTAAAAATTTCATCATCTAATTAATCTTATAAAAAAATCAGAATTTATAAATCTACTTAATGTTCTATCTATATATTTAAATAATACTGATTTTATTATTATCTATTAAAAATTAAAAATCTATTCTAATTTTTTTTCTTAAAGTTATGCAAAAGTTAGTCGTTTACCTCGATCACAGTGCAAATATGTACAAAGCAACAAAGAACTAATAGGTACGGGCTTACAGAATGCATCTGGAAAAGCAACCACATTTTAAATAAATTTGTGGGGTCTTGACCAATTTGTGGAAGTTTATCGCCCAAAATTTAACTGCGCCCAAATTTAACGGAGTTTATTAGAATTTGCAGTGTCTCACTGTGAAATCTGATGGTGAATATTTTAGTCTATTTTCGGAGTTTATCAGAATTTGTAGTGTCTCACTACGAAATCCGATGGTGAATATTGTAGTCTATTTCTGGAGTTTATCTGAAATTGCAGTGTCTCACTGCGAAATCTGATGGTGATTCTTGTAAAGTCTATTTCCGGAGTTTATCAGAATTTGCAGTGTCTCATTACGAAATCCGATGGTAAATATATTCCTGCCATTGTACTCTTGTTACTATGTGTTTGAAGAAAATCATATATATTTCCTTAGAAGGAATGAATAAAGAATAATGGGCCTCATACCTTCTCCTACAGCCAGATTGAGGTACAGATCAACAATATTAGGGCAACCAGTTTGACACTTGTCTGACCACAGATTAGAGGTGAAATGAGAATATTCAAAAAGTCCGTCAGTTTCTAAAGCATGTACCGGTAATTTCTAACTGCACCAGACTGGCTCCTGCTTTGTCTGATGAGTTGTTACAAAGATCAAAGCAAGTTCCCGTGGCATGTGATGGCTCCTGACGCATGGCACTAAATTTCTCATCATCTGGCGCGCTGAGCTCTTCTCGATTCTCATAGATTGTTTTATTATAGTTGCTTTTCGATCCCTTGCTCAAGCCCTCCGTCTCTCTTTTCCTCATACACAATGTGTATCTAACCTTATTTCCCATCTAAATGCCAGTCGAGGGTTTGCAACAGGTTATACATTTCTTAGCCAGAGCTTTGTTGTACGTGTAGTCATCATAATTTGGGCTTGTGGGAGATGGTGCAGTGGGGAGTTTTGTTGAGGGATTGGGAAGATAATTGAGGATGGCTAGTCCAGTGGGCGTCTTGGGCACCCTGCCTCTCACGTTTGTCATAATCAGAATGAAATGCTCATTTGCTTCCACAACTGTCATCTTGTGTCCCTGTTCAAAACCATATGTGACAAGCATGAGAATATGGATTTAGATATGACATGGATGGGATTTAGTGAATATCCAAATACAACTTGGACAATGGTTGCGGAGGAGGAAGTACGATATTGACTGTAATTTTGTAAGTTTTCCATTAGGGATGCATATTTGTGACCTTTTGTCCAACTTGTTAATGTCTCAAATTCTAACCATGTACAGTGCAGTTGCACCTATAGAATTATTTAAAAATCTACATACTATATTACATTCTTCTTCTCTCTACATGTGAGGACAGTACTATAAAAATATGATGTGGTGAGAGAGTGAAGCATTGATTTGAAATTGTACTATTTATTTTGTGGATGTAGTGAATCAATTTAATGGGATCATAAAAGATTACATTCAGATTGGAAAAACTTGCATAAAATTTAATCGAGAAGTAATATTTATCTATGGTATGGATATATAAATAAAGATTTTGGATTAATATTTGTATTAATCAAGAAGTAATATTTAGTGAATAAAGATTTTGGATTAAGGTGACCCACCTGGATCACAAATTTGAGAGCTGAAAGAGACATGACATTGGCAATACGGAGGTGGTATGTGTTCCCAGGTTGCACTGGCAAAATGTAAGGCGAGCACTGTGTGTTTGTAGTGTTGCATGACTTGTTAGTTATTGAACAGTTGTATTGCCCTTGAAACTAGTGAGCTGAGAAGGACATAATTAA
This sequence comes from Chamaecyparis obtusa, assembly GCA_027943335.1. Lineage (NCBI taxonomy): Eukaryota > Viridiplantae > Streptophyta > Pinopsida > Cupressales > Cupressaceae > Chamaecyparis > Chamaecyparis obtusa. The sequence continues at coordinate 307,145 of BSBK01012380.1, forward strand.
CAATGTGGAACCTGATCACCTGTGTGGTAGATGAACATAGTTGTGAAGGACTAATTTAGAGATCTGGCAAAGAGTTTAGTCAGTGAATCTCGAAATAGTCTGCCTATTAGAGAACACATTTGAAGAACTCAAGATAACCCTTTTGAAATGCTCGGTAATAAAGTAAGATCGACGGTTGTCGCATGATCGGTAGATCTAAACAGTTTCCTTGTGAACACATGACAACCATTGAATCTTTGCAAAGTGCCAGTCCTGTAGAAACCTTAGAGGGTGGAATCTTTACTATTTTGGTCAATTTGGAATCTTTTCTTGATCCAACGGTTGTCACAAGACCATAAGGAATCTTTAAGGCCCTTGCGATCATGTGCCAGCCATTGATCTTGTTTACAGGCCAGCGCATGGGCCCAGCCTTTAAGGATTCTACCAAGTTAGCAATTCTATAGAAAATCAATGGTCATCGTATGTTTGCAAGGAATCTTTTGTGTCCTTGCAATCATGCGACATCCTTCGATCTTAGTTTATTCTCAGGCACTTGCAAAAGGTGGGCCCACTACTAGGTGTATACACATGAGCCTTTCTGATTGGTTGAAGGTATTTCCTGATGTGGAAAATTTCATTCGGCCTGGTGCTTGGTAAGAAAAAAAGCATGTCCACTTGTTAGATGTTGTGACGTGGATGCTTCTGATTGGTCGAACCAAGTGGGGCTGGTTCCTTAAGTTATCATTAGCGGAGTAAAGATCTAATGGTTTTCTTATGCTCACAAGGAATATTTTGACCCTTTACAATCATGCGCGAGCTGTCGATATGGTATCAAGGCCACCGTGCCTTACTTTATGACTAGTCATAATAGAAAATGAATGCCGACTGTTAGATGCAAGATCTAAGGGTAGTGATAAATCCAACATGTCATGTGGGACCTGTGTGATTCGTTGAAAGGTTTATCGTCAATGCATCTTGATCAGATAGTTCTTGTATGTTCACGAGGAATATTTCCAAGCCTAGCGATCATGCGACAGCATCTAGATCTTGGTCTAAGAAGGATCAACACCCCAAATTCAAACCTGAAGCAAAATTGGTGTGAAATTGAATTTTCCATTGGATGGTGATAGTTCGATTACTCAAAGAAGTAATGGCTAGATCATGTGGAGTAAACTACTGAGAAGATTGTGTTTTATTGCAAATATATTGAAGATTTGCACGTCTTTAGAAATACAAAGAGATAAAGTTTGTAGAAGCCTAGGCGAGGGAATTTCCAGAGCTGGTTGTCGTTGCCTTAGAAATTTCTAAAAAAGGTTGGTGAATATTTACACAATTCTTATCTCGGTAAATAGCATCATAATTGTGTTGTATTTTCTTTACTCCAATTATAGAGAATCTCAAACCCTAGAATGCCACCAAGAAAGGGTTTGTCTGGTAAGGTTGAATACAGTGATAGGAGTTTACATGAAGGTTTTTTAGAGTTATTACCTAATTCAACAACTGATTTGGTGAAAGCCAAGCAATCAACACCAAAAAGCTCTAGTGTAAATGTAGCAGATGGTTTATATGACACAGGAAATTATATTACGGATGCTAAGATTGGTACACTCAAGGCAAGTGGTAGCTCGGATATCATAGGTTTAACATTGTTTAAAGTAGGGTTTAGCTAGAGAAATGGCCCTCCTCCTACCAACAATATATGGCAATTTGACCTAGGAAAGCTTATGGTGCCTGACATTTTCATAGATATAGATCTGATGATTCAAGTTGCAAAGAATTATGACCCGATTACTAAGGAAATTAGGGATGGTAGAGGAAACCTGTTAATGAAAATCTCTACTGAAGAAATCGGGATGGTTTTTAAGCTAAGTGAACCCTCCAATGACCTAGAACAAATTAATTTTGAGGAGTTGAAGCAAGTGTATGATGCACAGAGGAATTATCTCAGAAATGGTCCTGTGAAGGAATTTTATGACAATATTGGGAAAATGATTATCATGGGACCAAGTACATAGGAGCCCTTCACAATAGACTATTTTGACTTGAGAGCAAGAGGTGCATACTCGTCACTATGTTAAATCTTTGGGGAAGATGTTGAAGAGAGAATGCCAGTACATTTGATGTATATGGTGGTCCAAATTTTACATCCATACTTGTCAGTTACATTTGACTTTTCCCCTTTCATTGCTGACTTAATTCATAATGGATTAGTAGGAATCTAGAAAAACAAAGTTGATAAGACATTTTTCTGGTAGTCTTTCATGATGAATATGTTCTTGTTTAAGGGTGCTACTTATTTTGAGAAGGAGATGGATCTGTTAAAACAGAGGGATGGTCAAGACATGTCATTCCAATTGTGGAACCTCAACATGACATAGGACAAGAAGGATAGTAGTCTCATTAATTTTGATATATTCTTTGCGGATAGATTAAGGCTATTGTTTGTCCATGATAGCCTAAGAATCCCAAAGGCCTTGGCCAAACTTGTGAGGCCAAAACAGTTCGCCAAGGACTACAAAATTATACATAATTGGGGGGATTTCATCTTTTATCCTATTTCTACTATTATTAGATTATATGGTTTTAGGGGGGTACCATTCATATTGCCATATCAAATACCCCTCAAGATTGGTATTGCATAATTCATTAGATAATTGGGGGAGATTGAAAAGAACACCCTTACGGATAAAGGCAGAGGAACTCTATTCCCAAATGTTACAATGGCCCATCAGTTTATAATTACAAAAGGTGGATGGCTTCATATGGATCAAATCCTAGCACCGTATCATATGGCTACTACAATTGCTCAGACAGTAGACCCTGAGGGTTTTTATAATGAAATGTTCAAAAAGAAGGTCAAGTGTTCATTTATAGATCATATTTTCAACTTTCCTGAGGATATCATCAAAAATATCCCTGATATACAGGACCAAGAGATCAGAAAGGAAAAATTGTTGGTATACAAGAAGACTTTAAATTTTGTCCAACAATTTGACAAAGGGTATGATCCACTAAAGAGCATCAATCCTATGGGGAAGTAGATAAACACTCTCATGGATTGTTTTCAGGGTATTTATCCAATCCTAAATGAGAAAAGGAGAAAGCCATGAATGAGAACCTAGAGAAGGCTCAATCAATATTGAACAAAAATATATTTGCAAAGGTATTGCCCCCAAGCAAGTATATGGTACAGAAGAGAACTGGTTACAATGTGGTAGTCCCAGAACTTGACAATAAAAAACCAAGAAAGAAAAAAGAGGATATCCTTTTTACATCATAATAGGTGGAAAAGCATAAAGAAGTTGTAGAGTTTCCAGACTCACCTCAGGCTCAAAAGCCTGAGGATGATAAAAAACTAAATGATAACCATTCATTCATTGATTCTTGATTATCATTTGGTGGAATACTACTTTGCAAGTCACTATACTTAAAGAATTTCGACAAATTTATATCAAAATGTAAGGAATACAAATAGAACCTTTTCAAACACTGATCTCTATAAAATAGCTCCACTACTAGCCAGTGCCTTATCCATTGGGTAACACCTTCACTGTAAACTTGTGATACATAAACAAATACACTGAACTTTGATGACCTTGTCCTTTGAAAATGCTATCACCCTATGGTGGATTTTATCAAAGGAATCCTATATTCACGCTACTTATTTATATCCTGATGTAAAACTTAAAGAATTTATGCTATGTCTAAAGCTTATTTAATATGATTCTGGATCAGGCCTGAAGAACATCAACACATAAATAGACAATATCTATGCAATGAATTTTGACAATTCATAACTCAAAGAGAAATACACAAAGGAGAGATATAAATTTTGGATTTTATTCAAATGTTATATCAATATCATGTATAGAAAATACTTTAAAATGCAATGGTCTGGATATTTAACTTGAACCGGTAATATTGTTCTTCACAAAAAATTGCCTAATACAATCTATACTATTCTAGACTCAAAACTTGTTAGCATTTATGTCCAAGTTTCGATCCTTACAAAATGATCCTGGTAATCCTTTTACAGAAATAAAGATTGCATACAAGTTTCAAATCTCTCTTAGAAAAGACAAAAAGTATCCACCACATAAGACAAAGAAGATAAATATTAAACCTTCTTCTTACAATTTTACAAAATGGCTTGTAGATATGAGCCCCAAAATTTGAAACAATTCTCAAGGGTAGTTCAACTTCTGCCAGGTGTAGCCTCCGTGCTTGCTTTAACTGTTTGAGGTTTTTACACTGTTTGTTTTCTTTTAAGAAGTTGGGGCACTACCTTTTGTTGCTTCCTCAGTGGATGTTTCTTCTTCTTTGGTAATCTTTGAACAATATGTTGTTTCCCAAGATGCATAAACATCTTCACTTGGCCAATGAAAAGCCATAACTTCATCCCTTTTAGGCAATAACTTGTCGCATTCCATAACTACTTGTTGTACCTCATTCCTTACATTAGTGAAATGTATTATGACATCTTGCAATATTTCAATTAATTTTACAAAGGGGGCATTGTTTTGTGTATTCAAAATGGTATTTATTCTAGCTGACACTTCACCATCAATTTGTTCTAACCATTAATCCCTATCCTTTATAGTTCTATCTACCTTGATAAAACCAGGAAACATTTGAAAATTGTCCTGGAAATACCTTTCCCTTAGGATCTCTGCCCTTCTTTTCAAATTGTCCCTCTTGATTTCAAATTCAATTAGGTCTTTAATAAAATCATAAGTATTTGTCAGTTGTGCATCCACAATATACTGACTCTCAATTGTAGAAAAGAAAGATTTTAATTTATTTTCTCTTACAACCCACCTATCCAAAATTGGGTTGACAGTGGCGCTTTCTTTCCTAAAGGTGATCAATGTGTCTGATAATTGCTTACCCGTCCTATAAGTTTCTTTGGGCTTTACATTTGCAACAAAATGTAGAATTGTATGCTTTATTCTTTTCTCATATATCTGCTTCTCTCTTTGCTCTATGTCTTCATCACCTATGAAAGGGGGAAGAGGTGAAAGGGGGTACTCAATGATAGGGCTTGAAGAAGAAGGCACAATAAGGGAAGAAGCAATCTGCAATTGTCCTGATACTTGAATGGGACCCTGTTCACCCAGTCTCTTCTTTAACACTGTTTCCATCCTTAGTGTGAGCTCCTCTTTCTCCTTAGCTTCATTTTCTGCCACCCTTGCTGTAAGTTGGGCTATTGCTACTACCATGCCTGATGCATCAACTAAAGAGGTATCAATGACCCTCTTGACTATTAGACTACCTAAAAGATCTCCCTTGGTAATATGCTTTGCTTTGTTATTTTCATTTTTCTTTAAGGACCACATAACCAGGGCTTGATGGTCATTACTAAAAGTGACTCCTTTAATTACTTGTTTTGCCTCCTCCTTGGTCTTGTGAATTGGTCTGGTATATTTTTTGACTGCATCTAAAACCACTGCATCAGCTATATCCCCCTCTAGGAGGAAAAGCACTCTAGAATTTCTCACCAAGTCTCTCCCCTACTCTGGAGTAATCTTTTCAAATTTGTCATTCATTTCCTTCCTCATCTCACTTTCTATGATTTTGAAATCCTTATCTAGATATTCCTCTTGTCTCTTCTCACAAATTTCTTGATATTGATTGATGTTTAACTTCCATAGAAATTGCATGAAGGCCCTAGCCTTTACAAAGACATCAGTAGATAATAACTCATCACATGCTTATTTTATTATTGGTTCCACCTCTGTACCTGCCATTTCTCCCATTGTCAAATCTAATTTAGGTTCCTTGGGTGGCTCTAGCACCCCCTCATTGATCTCCTCGTAGATCATAAATATTTGACCTAGAGCTCCCAATTGTTGTACATACTCTGTAACCTCTTGATGATCCATGATGTTGTATTTGACCATGTATCTACCTAGAGGTAATACTTTAGTAAATACAAGTTTTCTCAATATTGACTAAGCCTTCTCTAGGTTATCTTTCATGGCTTTCTCCTTCTCATTTAGGGTTTGAAAAATACCCTGAAACTGATCCATAAGAGTGTTTATCTTCTTCCCAAAAGGAGTCCATTGTCTTCTTGTATACCAACCATTTCTATTTTATGATCTCTTGTTCTTGTATATTTGGGACATTCCTGATGATATCCTCAAGGTAGTTAAAGATGTGATCTATCAATGAACACTTGACCTTCTTTTTGAACATTTCATTATAAAAACCCTTTGGATCTGTTGTCCGAGAAACTAAAGTAGTCATATGATATAGTTCTAGGACTTGATCTATATGAAGCCATCCACCCTTTGTAATTATAAACTGGTGTGAAATTGTAACATTTGGGAATAGAGTACCTCTATGTTTACCTATGAGGGTATTCTTTTCTATGTCCCCCAATTGTCTAATGAACTCTCCAACACCAATCTTGAGGGGTATTTGATATGGCAATATGAATGGAGCCCCTCTAAAACCATATAGTCTAATAACAGTAGAAAAAGGATAAAAAATGAAATCCCCCCAATTATGCACAATTTTGAGGTCCTTAACAAAATGTTTTGGCCTGACAAGTTCAGCCAAGGCCATTGGGATTCTTGGGTTCTCACGGACAAATAATAGTCTGAGCCTAGCTGCAAAACACCTATCAAAATTAATAAAACTATTATCTTTTATATCCCATGTCATGTTGAGGTTCCATAATTGGACTAGCATATCCTCACCATCCTTCTGTTTCAACAAATCCATCTTCTTCTCAAAATAACTGGCACCTCTAAACAAGAACATATACATCATTAAAGAATACCAACAAAATGGCTTGTCAACTTTTCTTTTCTAGATTCCTATCAATCCATCATGAATTAAATCAGCAATGAAAGGAGCAAAGTCAAATGTAACTGATATGTATGGGTGTATAATTTGGACCATCATGAACATCAAATGTATTAGCATTCTCTCTTCAACATCTTCTCCAAAGATTTGACATAGTGACCAATATGCACCTCTTGCTCTTAAATTAAAATAATCTTTTTTGAAGGGTTCCTGTGTACTTGGTCCCATGGTAATCATCCTCCCAATCTTGTCACAGAATTCCTTCAGAGGACCAATTCTGAGATAATCCCTCTGTGCATTGTACACTTCCCTCAACTCCTCAAAATCATTTTTTTCTAGGTCATTGGAGGGTTCACTTAGCTTTAAAACCTTCTTGATTTCTTCAGTAGAGATGTTTATTAACATGTTTCCTTTACAATTCATAATTACCCTAGTAATGGGGTCATAATTCTTTGCAATTTGAATCATCAAATTTGCATCTATGAAAACACTGGGTACAACAAGTTTTCCCAGATTGAACTGTCATACATTGCTAGTAGGTGGAGGGGCATTTCTTTGACTGAAACCTACTTTGAACAACCTTAGGCCAGTAATATTAGAGGTGCCACTTGCATTAATCATGCCAATTTTGGCATCCCTTATATAGTTACCCGTATCATACAAGCCATCTGCTACTTTTACCCTAGAGCTGTTTGGTACTAGAGCTTTGGCTTTTACTATGTCAGTTGTCGAATTAGGTAACAATTATAGAAAATCTTTATGTAAACCCCGATCAATGTACTCAACTTTACCGATTAATTCCTTTCTTGGCACCATTCTAGGGTTTGAAATTCTTTCTTATTTATGCTAAAGAAATACACCAGAATTATGATGCTATTAACAAGAATAAGAATTGCGTAGATATTCACCAACCTTTTTTAGAAATTTCTCAAGAAACGACATCCAATTCTGTAAATTTCCTCGCCCAGGCTTCTGCAAATTCTATCTCTTTGTGTTTCTAAGAATGCACAAATTTTTAATTTATTAGCAATAAAACATAATCTTTTCAGCAGTTTACTCCACACGATCTGGCCATTACTTCTATGACAAATCAAACTATCATCACTCAATGAAAAAGTTCAATTTTGCACCAATTTTGCTTCAAGTTTGAAACTAGACCATCCATCTTCTTTAGAACACAATCTAATGACCGTCGCATGATTGCAAGGGTTAAAAACATTTTCTTTCAAACATAAGACAACTGTTTGATCAAGATGCATCGATGATAAACCTTTAATCATATAACCCAGGACCCACTTCACACTTTGGATTTATTAGTACCATTAGATCCTGTATCTAACAATCAATATTATTTCCTTTTTCCTGACTGGACATAAAGTTAGACATTGTGGCCTTGATAATAAATCAATGACTATTTCATGATCGCAAGGCTTGGGAATTATTTGTGCATGAGACCAAGTGGAAGAAATGTGGAAATCATCTGAGTTGGTGAGATTTATCCATTAGCTTCAAAAAGCATCTGAGTCAGTGAGATTTACCCATTAGCTTCAAAAATCTTATTTTTGACTAACGGACTTTGTAGCCAGGCAAGGAAAATTCTAAAATCCTATTCAAAGCTTATTTTCGAATGACATACTTCGTAGCGAGGGAAGGAAAATTCCAAAACTTGAATAGCAGATATGCATTGCGTCAGATAATCAAAACTCTGCATGGATAGCGGATACACGTTGCGTGGATAACAAACTATGTTAGTCTGTTGGATTACACGATGGAACAAGCTGAAGGTCAATAATGAAATAATAAAAAATGATATTTATAGTTGCCAGTTAAAAAGGAAGTAGTAAACTCATTACCTTCAACTTGACAATAGAATTCTGTATTACTACATTCCTGCAATAACTTAGTCTAGTGTATTTTGACGCATGCAACTCCTTAATACCTGCTATACTCTGCAACTTCTCACCTAATGTTCTGTACCTAATCTATTGTTCATATAATCTCTCCACTGATTTAAATAATTCTTCTTCATATATTTTAAATATAAATATCAAATATTAATTATAGATATGCATATTAAAGTTTAAATATTATCTAATTATATATTTTTAAGATTAAGTATTTTAAATTTTAAATTAAAAACATAATCATGCATAATTCTTAAGTTTAATTTTTTATATATTTTATTAATATTTTTTAATGCACGTTTGAAGCATCAATTTTTATATTATTTAAAATTTAGAAAAAATCAAGAATCAATAAAATTTTATTATAGCATTAAAAAAATTAAATGTATTAGATAACATTTTTGTTAAATTATCATTTCAAATAGTAATTTATATATAAATATAAATATATATATTGATTATAATATAAATAATATTTTACACTTTTAAATTAAATAAATTAACTTAAATTAATATCAACATATAATTAACTTTTATTTCATAATTAATCATAAATAATTATAATATATTAATCAAATTTATTCTAAATAATTAAAAATATCTATAAATTTATATTTCATTAATTAGTTAATTTGAATTAATAATCTAGACTAAAGATTATATATATTATAAATTTCATTAATAATATGAACTAAATTATAATACATTATCAACATTTTAAATTTCAAATATATAATTCAATTAATATATAAAATAGAAAATTAAAATCAAGAAAGCTAAACATATAAATCGAAGAAAAAAATCAACATGGCTTCCAAATGAAACATAAAGGAGAGACCTTGGGGGTGGAAAAAAATTATTAATTTGAAATATTTTTTAATTTAATATAATATTCTTAAAGTTTTTTGTTAAAATATTTAAACACAATACCTAATTTGAATTCTAAAAATTAAAATGATGGTATAAATATTTTAAAAAATTAGAACATTGTAATTAATATTTATACCATATTTTTATTTTCAGAATTCAAATTAGTTGTTGTGTTGAAGTCGTAGGTAAGAAAATTATTTTAAGACTTTAATTATATTGTTATAATTATTACAAAGTTGTCAGCATAAAAATGTTATAATTATTGATAAGATATTATATATATATATATATATATATATATATATATATATATATATATATATATATATATATATATATATATATATATATATATATATATATATATATATATATATATATATATATATATATATATATATATATATATATATATATATATATATATAATATGATGGTAAATAATTATAACATATTAATTAAGGTCTATATAATTCTATAGACCCTAACAACGAACTCTAATTTGAATCATTTAAATAAAATAATAACTCATTGAATATCATCTACATTAATATTTAAATAAATTTGTATTATAATAAATATATTAATAAAATATAATTAATTATAAATTTCTAACATTTTTGTCATCAATTCTTCTATATCACATCTTATATCGAGGCATAAATTTTTTTATCTAAAACAAAATATTCTAAATAAAGTGATGTTTTAATGTTAATAATATAAATAATTAATAAATTCTACTAAAATTGATACTAGGTAAAAAAATTAATCAGTAAAATTGGCTTCTCACTAATTAGATAGATTGGGATATCATCTAGATATCATAAAATATGATACCTTTTCACAACACTCTATAATGGAATTCTTTTCAACATAAAAAATTTAATTTCAACAAACATAAATGAATTCTATCCATTTCCAAAATATTCTTAGAACAATTTAAAAATGTTATGAATCTCTTAATGAAATATGGCATAAAACATTAAATGAATCTTCACTAAGAATAACAACAAGTGTTGGAGAGGCGAGAAAATGGTTGTGCCACATCTCTCTCAATATGTGGAAACTTTGTCTATTTTATACACCACCTTCAACTACCAAGAAAGCTTTCGATATTCGCTTTGTTATTTCACTCAATATTTTTTCTCTACTGTAAAATCCAAACATTAAAACCAAAAATGAAATGGTGGGGCCATACCAAGTCTTAATCAGTGTGTTGAGGGGGAGTTTGTTGACTTGGTGGTTAACACCTCCTTGGAGATTTGTGACATGGCTTAATCGCCTCTCGTGGATCGGGTTAAATCTGGCATTTGTATCGAGCATTGAGAGTTTGAGTTTTTGGTGCAATGACAAATGATTCCAACACAAACAATATATAAAATTACCATATAAAACTGATATAAAAACAATATCTAATTTCAAAGTGTCAAAAGTGTGACACATGGAATGAGATGGCTAAGTCTCATTAATTTATAAACTTAAAAAATGTAGACTCATTAAATCCACGGAGATCGTACTACAATCAAAATAGTTCGGAATGGATGGCCCCCACCGCCAACAATATTTCTGATATGAAACAATTGCTCATATTCTTTGATTTTTCTGGATTAATGATTGACCTGGTAAAATAAAAGCCACTGACACTTGGCATTTAACATTTTCTTTGTGTTTTGTATTCCAAATAAAATCAGTTTCCTTATCCAGAGACCTTATTCATATTATTTGTTATTGAAATGAATTTTAAGTCTTCTATTGTATATAAATTATTATATTATTTCATAAATTTGAATAGTTAGAAATGTATCTATGAGTAATCAACTTTTAATGAATGATGTAAAAAAAAATTATATAAAAAATTTGATTTTTTAAGTGGGTTGAATTTTTTAAGTCTTATATTGACACAATCAAGAGACATTGATATTGTACCATAACCAGCTTCAAAAAATAAATGATAGAAAAAGGTTTCTGTAAAAAAATGTACCCACCAAAAGATCTACTGCATAAAATGGGAAATAGTACCAATTAAAATTACACGGTCCTTAAGTAATTCTACTTTTTGAAAGAGTACACAATCTTAGGACCGTGCCATGGGATTAGCTGTAGAAATCATTTAGAAGGCCAAAAACACTGCCTATTTCTTTGAACAACTAGTTGTATTCACAATTATGAAGCAAGTAGCATGTGAGAATTTTGATTAACTTCCATTGAATTAAACAGGGAAGATGCCAATATGCATTTCAGACCAAAATCTTATAATAGAGGTGAAATTATATAATCGAGATTAACTTTTTTAATTGTGATTTGTTTTTATGTTAAAAAATTCCTAATTATCAGCAATGCTTGTCATATTCAAATTACTATGTGAGTAGTGAAGTTATAATGAACATGGTACAAGATTAGATGAAAATACTCAAGTAGTGTCAGCCATTGTACTAGAGGCATTCATAAATCGAGGGTGCCTTGATTGAGCCAGTCTTCTTGGAACCTATTGATTAGGGTTTACTGGCGGTATGCAAAAGTATTCTCGATTCTCAATGGGAGAGAACACACCTTTAGAGGCATGCACGGTTTCAAAGGAGGTTTTCGCAGTAGTTATAGGTGTCACCAAAATAGAATGGCAATTGGGATTGCAGCAATGGCGACTCTGTTATTGGTTTTGTGTGCATCTTCTCATTCTATAGAGGCCACTGACTACACTTTAGGAGACAATTAGCAGTGGACTCTGGGTGTAAATTATAATGCTTGGGCCTCTGGAAAAACATTCCATGCTGGTGACAACTTGGGGAAAAAAATTAGGGTTTGGATTTCTTCTTGTTTCTTAATAATAGTGATTATAATGACACCCTTTTAATCTGTGTGTGATGAATAGAGTTCATATATGCAAGCATAGCACATAATGTGTTGGAGGTGCAGAAGTTTGCATTTGACTCCTGCAACACAAACAATCCAATAGCGAAGTTTACAGGAGGAAATACAAAGATTGCACCGAGTGGTGTGGGGTCAAGGTATTTCATCTATGGAATTCCTGGGCACTATAGTGGTGGAATGAAGGTGGCAATCACAACTTCTTAGGTCCATTTTTGCCAAGAAGAGGCAATACAAATCAACCTCCTAATTTTCTACTATTAAATAAAGCTTTCTTTAGCTATGTATCGGTTTGCCAATCTAATTGGGTATTTTCATAGCTAGGACATTATTAATCTTTATAATCTATTTAAAGGATTAAATCTTTTTTAAATTTGAATTATCAATTCAATCTTTTTTCAGCTACCTTTTGATAGTTTATTCTTGGTATATTTTGTCTTGTTGAATAAAAAAACATTTTTTTCCCTTATGCTGATTATATGGCTGGACCAACAGTGTCATTGCTTTTCAGATTTCATGATTCTAGTTTTTTTAGAATAAAAGTTATTGTTCCTCTTTTTTTATAATATTTAAATTATAATATTTATTCATTATTAATTTATCTTAACATTAGATCTTATAATTTAATTATGCTCATTTATTATATAATATATTATTATTCTAATTAAGGAATAATTTTGGATTAATTTTTCTATCCAATTGTGTTATTATATTTTGCATGGTTAAAAGCTACTCTAGCTCGTGCATAAATTAACTTCGATTATTTTACATATTTAATTTTTTAAGTTGTATTATTATCTATTTTATTGATTATTATAATATAACATAAATAATATATCTTATACAAAAATTCAAATAATATGATTTATTAAATTTTTAAAATATATTTTATAGACATTGTTATTATAATATCTTATTACATTAATATTATTATTATTATTATTATTATTATTATTTTTTATTTATTTTTATCGGTAAAAGGCCGAAGCCCTATAAAAATTTATTGATATAGATAAATAAATTACAGTGTGACCCCGCTCACTGCAGGCGCTAGTAGGAAAGAGCGGGGTTGAGAAAACCTCCAGCCTTGCCCGGGACCATAGGTCCTGTTCTTATACGAAAATTACGTGGGCATACCCACGACTTGACAGTTGTCAAGATTTATAAAATACATGTTTCCATAGGCATACCCACGGCTCGATATCTATCGAGATTTGTACAAATTTTCGTGGGCATACCCACGTTCCGAAGAAAATTGGGATTGTTTTTCTCCCCCTTTTATTAAAATCAGGAGCTGGTTTATATATTTTGTCATTATGATATCACCAATGTGAGGTCTATTACACAATTAGACAAATTCTCTGTTCCTCTTACTTTGTCAATAAAATGAAGTACATGTCCAAAAGATAAACCTGCTAAAAAAGCATAACAAAACAACTCCAAAAACCCAGGTTAATCATCATCATAATTTAGAAGTCCTACATATACGTTCCATCCTCTCTATGATTTTGAAGGACTAGTTTTAAGGACCTATCTCTATGCAGTATTAGGATCTTATTAATACTAGGAATTATATTAAAGAGTGGAGAAAAACCTTATTATAAACAGTTCCTTAAGCACTGCTAAAATCTATTTACCTTTTCTTAAACACACCCTTATCTGTCCGAATTACATAAAAGAAATAATAAAAAACCTAAGATTATGATTTCATATCTCCAATTAACAACTTTGTTTTTAGAATTTTAGAGATATTTGTAGTAGAACTAATCACTCTTCTTGTTGCTTAAACTAATGCTCTATCTAATACTATATATTACCTAGCTTTTAACCTAACAATGAGATATGAATAAAATCCCTATTAAGCTTGTTCCTTTAATCTTTACATAAGTAGCTCTTGTAATTATCTAGGCATCTAGAAGATGGGGCCATATCTGAATTGCTTGTGTATATAATTATTTATATTTATAGATAAAATATACCAAACCATATAAACATGCCCAATCATAACAGTGACAGCAGTCGAAGCTGATCCTTCTATTCGAAAGTCCAAATAGTGGATGCCAAAACATAAATATATATATATATATAAATATATATATATATATATATATATATATATATATATATATATATATATATATATATATATACTTTCATCAATATATCTATGTTTATATATATTTGTATTGTAAAGATTACAGGCATGTAGATATTGTCCAATTCCTTAGACCATCAGAATTCATCTCTGTTACTATTTTTGCATACCCCATTTAGATTTTTGCATAAAAGGGAGCTAACTATTCAAATGTATATAAATATATATGAGTACCAGTATCTGTATACTTATATATACCTTTTCCATATCTGTAACGAAGAAATTAGATAGATATTAGGATAATTAGACATTTTCCATACCTTCATATATACCTTTTCAAAGTTTGCCAGATATCTTTTGAATATCTGAACAGAGGAAATTGTTATTCTCCCAGAAACAACACAGAGAAATCTTAATTTGATGCTACCATATCATTATTCCAGGGTATCATCTAACCACTATTTCTAGGCAATGAATATGCTAAAAAAACCATAGTGATGAGCTTTCCATATACCTCCCTATATATTTTTGGCATCTTAGGAAAAAAAGCCTAGATTCTCTTATACATCTAGATAACAGTACATAGTTAGCAATGTAAAAACATTTGCACCACTACTATGCTGATTTGATAATAGTCCTGCTATTTACTGAATACAGTTAGACCATTTCCAAGGAAAGGAAATAAATTATCATAGCCATGCTTCAGTCAGGTAAGTCTATTATCTACTGAATAATATCCTCTTCTCAAATTGATATATCTTACTAAATATTCAAAGAAACTTAATATCTTTCTCTGTTTTCATCATAATTTGTCCATATTCCTTTTTTTTAAAACTTGATTAGAAGAAGAAAGGATCACATTCAATAAAATATTAATGCTTACTGTAGCTATATTTGATATTCAAATATATGTCCATTATTAATATACAAAAGGTGTTTCTTAAAATCATAAGCTGATGCCTACTACTCTAGGATACTATTAGAACCATTTATTTACACAGCCGACTTTTGGATCTTATCACCAAGACCTACCTGTAGAGTCTATCAAAAATATATCTACATCATATATATATATATATATATATATATATATATATATATATATATATATATATATATATATATATATATATATATATATATATATATATATATATATATATATATATATATATATATATATATATATATATATATATATATATATATATATCTACAAATAAGACACAGATAGGAGACTATAGCTAGTTAAAAAAGGACCTTACCAAACTAAACTATACATATCTATTGACATAAGGCTAGACCATATTCTATAGAGGTCTTTATAAGACAACGTGTCTGAACTACTGATCCTGGTTATGCTGAATAGCAAAACTTTCCCAGGCTTTGCCCCTTCTAATCAGGACAACAATGCTTTCAACCTCCATCTGATTCTTCTTGTTTTTCCTGGTGAATCTAGGAATTTCTGAGGCCAAGATGTGCATATTAGGAGGAGCAACACAATCCAGCTCTAGAGGTATATCAAAACCTTCCAGTCGCCAGTACTTAAGCAACCAACTGATATCAGGTTCTTCCTCAAGAATTTATTTATAAAGATAATCAATGTTCCTTGCCATTTCAGGCCAATGGCAATCAAATGTGTCTTCATCCTTGAAAGATAACATTGTAATCCTCTGAGATTGAGGAATCTTATCTAACTCTTTCATGTCTGTGTTCATTGCCACTTCTGGGTAAGGGATTGTAAGCTCATTGTCAACACAATAAACCATCTTGTCCAAGCCCCCAAGATGCTCTTTATCAAAGACCTCTCTACACACCCTGATAATGTCCCCCTTACTCTTGCCTACAAATATGGATAGGGCGATAAACTAGCCTATCACCCCTCCATTGGTTCTGTATGTGTAAAGATTATTGAAGTGTCTGTCACCAATTGCTTTTTCTATAGCCCTTCTGGCTGAATCAGACAAAGGGCCAAGGATTTGATTCCATCTTTCCAGGTGGATGTAACCTTGGAAAGCCATAGCTCGGTGTCCCTTTGTGTAGAATGTACAGATTCTAGATTCTATGGTTGCTAATGAAAAACCCTTTGCTAGAGTTCCTAAATATATATATTAGGATGAGCTACTGGAAAGTTCAAGAGATATGTTTAGTGATGATAATTCGAACCAGGCTAGAAGATGATTGTTGGAGGAATGTATAATCCTAAAGAAGAATGTAAAGGACTATCTTCCCTGACATATATGCTATCTCTATGTACAACCATATATATACAAGAAAGGCCTATTTGGAAAAATAGTTTCCTCATGTATTCAAATCATCCAAAAGAGAGTACTGTAAGTTGTCGGCCAGCTCCTAATGATTTAATTCAGGAGTAACTAACAATGATGACATTGTCAGATGTGATATAAGGCTTGAAACTATAGTTTGAGACATCTGATACATATGTCTTAATAATATCAAAGTGTTAAAGAGATAACGGTATCTGCTAAAGCCAGGAAGGGTGGGGGAAAGGATGTATCTAGCACCTAAGATGATAGCAGATGTGCCAACATATTATGGAACATTTCATATGAGTGACAGTGTCTAGAGAGAGTAAACTACTAGGAAAGACAATGTTCCTAACATTAAATGTGAAGTTTTCCTTAATCCAAGGGCATACCATATATGTTCCTTGCTTAAGCCGGTACTAGCCTCATCTACCCATATAATGCTAAGTTGATAAACCTATAGGCTGATATGTAATTACACCGATAGTAAGGGAGGGCTCAGACTACATATGCAATAATCCAAATGATATGTAAGCTTTTAACATCATTACCTGGAGTATAAAAAACATGGTTGATAATTCTAATGATTACTTTATATCTGAACTATTATTATGAATGATTAGTTGCTAACTATCACTATCCACAAAGATAAACAGAAAGATTAGGGTAAAGTGATTGCCATCTAAAAAATATTTTAAAGTTCTAAACTCTAAGTCTTACATAATTATGAGTAAGGGAAGATTCTCTTCTCTCTATTTAATATATGAGGATATTATACGACCAAGGGCTGTCTAAGATCACAATCACTTATCTTTAATTATACTCTATTTTTTATTTTATAAAACCAATTACTATACTATGTCTAACATTTCCTCTGACAGGGGAAGGAAGTTCTTTTCCGATTTATATATAAATAATTGTTAATATCTTTCTACTAATGTCTGGAAAGCCCATGTTAATCTCAGATGGTTCTATAAATATTAATACTACTCATGATATACAGAGCAATGATTCTATTTATTACATGCTAAAAATGTTAGTATATTATGTGCTATATTCTTTATCTTATAAGAGACTATTCATTTTCTAGGTATCCTTTATCATTGTTACCACCCCATCTGCCCCTAGATTGGCTAACTTATCCGCATCTGCATTGCCTTCTCTATAGGTATGTCTGACTTCATATTTTGAGAAACTTTCCAATAATAAATTTATCTCTTCTATTTTTGAGTTTAGCATCTAATTAGGGTTTTTTTTTTTGTGTGGATGGCATTAACTATCACTTGGGAGTCTCCTTCTATAATTATTTTTTTAATGTTGAGACTCTTGCATAATTTAAGCCCTTCTAATGCTGCAATACACTCAACCATATTGTTTGTTGTAGGATTGATGGGTTTCAAGAATTTAGCAATAGCTTCAGACTTCCAATTGCGTATAATTCCTCCAATACCTTCTTCCCCAAGATTTCCTCATGATGCACCATCAAAATTGATTTTGAACCACCCTTCTTTAGGAGGTATCCATTTACAGGTGACTCTATCATTTTTAATTTTAGGTCCTCCCTTACCATAAAGGGGGGGGATAACTAATTTAGGCCATTTGCATCTGATCTTATTGTCCCAACTCTTGAATGAATCTTCATAGCTCATTTTTTCTTTTAGTTTGTTGTTAATAATTTCAACGATAGACACTTCTACCTTATTTGTAACTGAATTCCAAGTTAATTTTTTATTCATAAAAATGCTTATGTTTCTTTCTTTCCACAATTCCCATGCTACAATTGAAGGAGCTATTGTCCAGATATCTTTATATAAATTATCTTTATAAGGAGAAGGCCAAGCTTTAAGGTTGCTGAGTAGGTCAAAATGTTGGGTAGATTTCCATCCTAGGCTTTGATGTAACCAGTTCCAACAATTTTGAGAAAAAGGACAGTTAAGAAGGATATGGTTAACATCCTCAGACTTCTTTTCACATAAAGGACATATCGATGGTCCTTCAAATCCAATCTTATTCAACCTATCTTCTATGAGAATTCTATCTTGCAAAGCTGCCCACAAAAACATTCCTGCTTTAGGGAGGCATGCTTTATTCCAACAGAGATTCAAAGGTATGTCTATATTGTCCATATTTTGGTCTCTAATGATAGAGTTGTAACCTTCCTTGACCGTATAAGTACCGTTCTTTGATCCTACTGAAATTAGAGTATCTGGTCTATTCTTTATTGTAATCTCCCTATCTTTCAATAATGACAGAAGAGTGTGTTTCTCATACCATCCATCATCTATTTCTTTTAGATCCCTCCACTTAGAAACTTCCGAATTGCATAGATAATCTCTAAGATATAGACCTATGGCTCTTTTAAACTCTTCCATAAATTCTGTGGAGAAACCCAATTTATTAAGGGGGGCAAGGCCAGCCCAGGAATCATCCCAGAATAGGACTTGATCACCATTCCCTACATCTCAAGAAAGATGCTTCCTAATAAGCATTCTGCATTCCTTAATAAAATTCCATATCCGCGAACCTTTAACATGGGAATGAAACCTGAAAATGTTAATGGGTTCCGATTCCAGAATGTATTTGTTTAGTAATATGGATGTCCACTTGCTGTTTGATTCTTTATACATTCTCCAGATGAGTTTAGCCCCTAGGGCTTGGTTTTGCCATAGTAAATTTTTGATACCTAGTCCCCCCTTAGCTATTGGTCTGCATAGGGTAGGGATTCCCATTTAATTAGGGAAAGTTTTTTTATCTTCAGAAGGGCCTTGCCAATAAAATTCTTGAAATATTTTATCTAAATCCTTTTTAATGTTAATTGGGAGTGGGAGAATAGATATATGTTAAGCAGGTATGGCTAAAAGGACCGATTTGATCATTGTCGTCCTACCTGCTTTAGTTAGCTATTTACCTTTCCATGAGCTTTTCTTATTTTGGACTTTGGTTATGACCTGTTGCCATAATTTGGATGATAGAATTCCTTTATCAAGGTCTATACCTAAATATTTGCATGGGAACTTGCCAACTTTATATCCCATTATACTACATATTTCATTTTCAACTTTCGAGCAAGTATTGATAAAGAAGATTTCGGATTTGGAAGGGTTAACACAATGCCCTGAGGCTTTCACATACATGTTAAGAACTTCTTTGAAGGCACTTGCTTCCTTTCTGTCAGCATACACTATGAGAATTGTGTCATCTGCGAACTGTTGATGGGTGATATTAGGTACATTTTTCGAGGCCTTCAGGCCCACTATTCTACCTTCCTCTTGATACTTTGTAATTGCCCTTCCTAATGCATCTGCCATAATGACATAAAGAAAAGGGGACAACGGGTCTCCTTGCCTAATACCCTTGGAAATGTTAAAATAACCTTCCGGAGTTCCATTAATAAGAATAGAGATTTTGGGAGTTGAGATGCAATTAAAGATAAGATTAACCCACTGTTTCGAGAAACCAAAAGCTTCCATGCACTTACATAAGAATCGCCAGTCTACTTTATCATATGCTTTTGTATATCAATTTTCATTAACATACTAGGTTCCTTAGTTAATTGAGCTGTATGTACTATTTCTTGTGCAATAATAATACCATCCAAAATAGATCTATTTGCTACAAAACTTGTCTGTTCTTTCGGAATAATACTTGGAAGATAGGTTTTAAGTCTATTTGCTAAGCACTTGGACAAAATCTTATAAATGGTATTACAAAGAGATATCGGCCTTAAATCCCCTAGGTCTGTACTTTCATTCTTCTTTGGAACTAGAGTAAAGAAGGTATTATTGATTTCACTGAGAATAGAGCTCGAATTTCTGGTAGCTTCTACTGCTTGCCAAACCTCCTCACCAATAAAATGCCAACATTTTTGAAAGAAACCAGCTTGAAAACCGTCAGGTCTCGGAGCTTTATCTGGATGAAGTTGGAAAACTATAGTTTTGACCTCCTCTAAGGTCAACTTATTGTTCAAAAACTTATTATCCTTCTCAGTAATCAATTTAGGTATGGTTTTAAGCATTTCATTTTGAGCTAAGAGATCCACTGCCTCCATATTGTTGAGAAGCGATTTATAGAAATTTGTAAGAACTGAAGCAATTTGGTTAAGATCTTTAGTAATACCTCCCTCGGGTGTCTTAATTTTAGCTATTCTATTAATACTTCTTTTATAATTAGTTGTATTATGAAAGAACTTGGTATTACTATTTCCCTCCTTAAGCCATGACTCCCTGGATTTCTGCTTCCAGAAAATTTCTTCTTTGAGGAGGATATCATTATATTTAGTCAATAGTTCTTTTTCTTTGTGATAGCTGATATCGTTCATCCCTTGCTCTATTACTATATTGTTTAATTCATTTATTTCTATTTCTAATTTAGTTTTTTCTTCAAATATATTATTAAAGTTATTTTTGTTCCACTCTAGAGCCTTATTTTTTATTATTTTAAGCTTAGCAGTTAGACATAACATTTTTTATCCTTTTACTGAGATGTGATTCCACCAATCCTCTAAGAGGTTTATAAATTCTGGATTTTGGAACCACATGAATTCAAATTTAAACGAATTTCTCAGAAGTTTGGAATTCTCTGTAATGGAAATTCTAATAGGAAAATGATCTAATCCTGCTACTGGGAGTATTTCAGCGTTGAATAAATGATTGAAATTATCAGAGTTTGTTCTAATAAAGAATCTATCTAACTTTTCTACTATGTAGCTGAATCCAATCCTTCTGTTATTCCAAGTATAGACTCCATTATTCATATTAATGCTTATTAAATGATTTTCCGATGCCCATTTGCTGAAATCTTTGTGTGCCTATGATATATATTGAGATCCCCCAAATTTCTCTTCAAGAGATAGGATAGCATTGAAATCTCCACCTATAACAAAGGGGGAGTCTCGATTATTTGATAGGAAGGCTTGTAACTCTTGCTAGACTCTTCTTTTCCCTTCATTAGGGATGGGCCCATATACATTGATCAGGCAAAATTTTAGATCTAATTTTAGGCTTTTAATTGCTAATGCCATCCAGTTATCATTAATAAGGGAGGGAGTAGTCATTACTTTATGAGGGTCCCAAAGAACAGCAAGTCCACCTGAGTTCCCTGCAGACCAGGCATATTCTGACTTCCATATACCTAGTTTTTTATTGAATTTAATACTCTCTTCTTTATTGAGTTTGGTTTTTCGTAAAAGAATGATTTCAGACTCGAAGTTTTTTAAGTATTGCTTGATTAATCTTTGTTTGTTAGGGGCATTTATGCCCCTAACGTTCCAAGTTGTGATTTTCATTTCCCCTTGGGAAGGATCTTCCCCTTCCCTTCTTTTAGAATGTCAGCTATCTTTTTTTGATTACCTGCTTTTCCATCTAAAGACCTGAGTTCTATCATTGACTTTGATATTAGGGGTGCTTAGGCTGCCTCTGGTCAAGGCTATTCCCAGTTCTCTATTTTCATTTGTAATTCTGAAGAGGCCTTCAATTGCTTCTCTAACCAGTGTTGGGTCTTCACAAGACCCTATGATTGAGTTATCCTGATTATCCAAGTTTATTTGCTTGCTAATTGTATGAGTTAAAGGATCTATACTATCTATAATTTCCTTACAATAGATTTCTATAATATCTTCCATTATAGGTGGTATTTCCAGGTTTAAGGCTTCTATTTCTAGAGGTAGAGAGATGAGATGTACTTTCCCCTCATCAATATTTTGGTAATTATTAGTATTATTATTACTTGGCTAATATTTTTCTATAACTTCCTTGCCTGGGGTAAGGAATGGCTGATTCAGACTACTGACCTTCTCCTTGTTCTCTTCTCTAATACATTCTCATATTTGTTGGACTAGGATTTCTTTCTAAACTTTTAGTTCATCAAGATCACAGATTTCGTCTATGAACAAATCCATTAATTCTTTTGTTAGTGACTCTCCTAAATATTCAATGATAAGATTGATCTCCTCTTCCTTTTTATTTATCTGATCTACTAATTTTGTTATGTTATCACCTTCTAGAGATATAGGTTGTTTAATTAAACGATCAGTACTATTATCATCGAATTGTCTACAAGTTTGAGTATTTTCTTTAATCTCTATAAATTCTGGTTCAACTTCCTTGTTATTAGGATCCCCCCTAGTAATTAATATGTTTTCATTACTAGGATATAAGGCTTCATTTTCCTATTCCTCTATAGGAATTGTGAATCTCTGATTGTTTATGAGGTCCTTAGAAGAGATGGGATTAATATTATTAACCATCTTATCTATAAAACTACTATTATTTAACGTAGCTATGTTTATATTTTTATCTATATCTAGCTCCAATGATGAGTTATGGGACATATTTGGAGTCTTCTCTTTATGTTGTGAATGAATATAGGGAATGTTAAGAAGGCAAGTGTCGGGTGCTAGTGGAGAATAGGGAACACTTAGAGACTGATTCTTGATAGGATTAACAAAGAATCCATCCTTGTCCTTGTAGAACTCAATCTGTACTACTTTATAGGGTTGGGTTAATAAATTTTTATTTTTACTTACTTTATGAGCGTTCTCTTTAACTTCTATAAAGTTCTCAAGAATTAAAGGGTTGATTATGACTGAGTTATGCCCAAAATTCAAACACATGGGAGGAATGAATTTTTGGTGGAAATTCATTTCCACAATGATTGTTTTATCTACTAGAGTGTGAGTTGGTTCAATACTCCTTATAAATTTTCCAATTTTGTTACCTATTAATCTAATGTTTACTATACTTGATAATTCCAGGGGCATATTTTTTAAAACCACTACTTTTTCTACTCTAAAATCTTTTAATTGAGTGGGGTTGAATAGTGGCATGCAATCAAACAGAGAGAAATGTACATTCCTAAATTTAATATTCTTAATATTCATAATGCTATTCTTCAGATCCTTTTTTTTGCAATCTATGTACATGAAATGATCCATAAGGTGAGCAATACTTACCTCCATTGGTAATAATGAAGATAATTCTATCATCGAATCATTAACAGGTACTCCCATACCATTCCAGAAGCAAATTACTCCCGTATCTATTAAATACTTTTGTTGTTGCACAAAGGAATCATTATCCAAAATAATAACATCTTGTTACCTACTAAGATTATTTTTATCTGAAATTTGACGGATTCCTCGCCTGTTAGGTGGTGAGTATACTGTACACTTAGATGTTACATGTGATTCAAAAGTTACCTTATCATTATGCACATCACAATTATTTCTATTACTGATCTTCATAATTGCTGATTGCCTCTCCATCTTCCTGCGATGGGGAGGATTATATTTTGAAATATAGGGCATTTGCACTTTACATTCTATAGATAAGCCATTATAATTATTATTTCCCCCAGAAAAGGTTGGAATCTTCATGTGATAAGGGTAGGGTTTTTTTGTTCAGACTTCATCCGTTTTGTTCTGTTCTGCCCTAAAGCCCTTATCCACAAAGGTTCCAATCCTTTTGTGGGGGGAAGAGTATTTCCTTTTTCCTTTAATTTCCTCTTTGAGTGCATCAAAGGAGTTAGATATAGATAAAGTAAAAGGGCTGAGAGTAGGCTGATTCCTGATAACCTTTTTCTTGTTTTTTACCATTTGCTAAGAGAAGTCATTCTTTGTTGAACACGCAAGCGGAGCTTGAGTAAGTAAGGTCCCACCTTCCCCCTTTACAGACAAGGGTTTATTAGTAGGGTACTGAGAAGATGCCACTCCATCTTTCCCCATTTTAGGGTTAGTTTGAGGTGGGATCTGCTCAGCATGAGTTACCCTTATCGACTCTAAAAATTCTTCCCCCAAATGCGCATATTTGGTTTTTGCAAAAAACTTCAATTGTGCATCCAGTGATTTAATAGAGAAAACCTTTAGCTCCTTAATCTTGTTTTGGAATCGAAATCCATTAGATGGTTGAGTTACAGACCTAGGTTCCATAGCCCTAATGAGGGGCAATTTCGCTGATACAGAATCTGAATATTTAACTTTCGCTGTGTTGTGATGTGTAATATTCATCCTCCTGGCCTTGGAATCAGGCAAAGTAGCCCTATCATTTTGCATGCTCTGTGTTTCCTTTTCTAACTCTTCTAATAATTCTTTAGGGATTCCTTTGGTTATCTTTTTTGTACTCAATTCCTTGATAGGGCTGGTATCATCCTTCAAACATTCTCTCTGTGTTCCCTTCATATTAGTAGGGTTTTCAATGGAACACTTTTTCACAGCAATTTCCTTAGGAGGTAGTCGTGATAATAGAGCATATAGATCCCAGTCTATATTTTGATCTGCTAATCTTTTTTGTTTTTCTATAAATTCCTTCTGATGCTCATATGAAGGGTGATACTGTGGAGGCTTCCTGCAATCTTCCTTCTTATGGCCATAGAGCCAACAATTAGTGCAATAACATGTGAAAGCCTCTTTCTTCTTTGGAGCTATAGAAACCAATTTGGGCTTCTCAACCCTAGAGCCTGCCATATTACAACCAGGAGCATCCTTACCAGGGTTCGCAAGCATAAGCCCTAGGTTGATTTGCCACCGAATGAAAGCAGAATTGCGTTTGTGATGAGTAATTCGCATGTCGCCTATAATTACTCGAGCATCTTGTTATTAATATTATTATTTTAATTATATTATGATAATTTAATTTTTTTACCTTGAAATAAAGTGACATATAGTATATGAGCCAAATCGTCACGGCCAAGTGTGAGTTGTGAGTTCCTTCTTTTTTTGTTTAATTTAATAAATCTTATATACGAATAATAGTAATTATTAATATTATTATTTCACATTCATATATTTATTAGAAACATATTACTAGTTATCTATATCTTTTTAAAAGTTAAATATTACTATTATTAAATTTTTTTAAATATAGATTAAAAATAATTATTTATACACATATTAAAATTAACTATATTTTTCACTTTTAAAAATATTTTATTTTAATTATTTTTAAAAATATTTTACTTTAATTATTTTCTTTTCAATTTTTATTTATTATTTTATACTGGTTTTAAAGATTATATTAATAAAATAATATATTATATAGAAATTATTCTCATTTATATTAATAATTATTATATTATAACATATAAATTATTAGGCTGAGGAGTGAAAGCATGTCTATATTTGGCCTTGAAAATATTAATAATTTATTAATAATAATTAATTATTTCTTACGACACTAAGAATTGAAAATATGCCAAATCTAGTCATACATTTGGAGCTAGTGCCTGAGTGTGGTCGGTTTTTCAAGCCATGATGCAACATTTATTTGGAAAATTGGCAGCAAGATGTCATAGATTGATCATGGAACAATTGTAAAGATTGGGGAAAAATTGGGGCTTAGGTTTGGATCTTTAGGGTGATAAAGAGGTCATAATGTAAATAAATTAGGGTTTTTAGGGTTTTAAGAAGATTATTATGGAAGAGAAAAAGCAAGAGAGCCAAAAGAGGCAATTCATTCCTCTTCTAACCTCAAATCAGGTCATTTCATATGAAGTCAGCTCATCAACTTACAACAAGGTGGCACTAGCTAAATAGCCTAATATATGTACCGGCCCCACTAGCTAGTGCCGTTAAATTGAGACTTTCATCAATTAGTGTAAAAGATAAAACATACTATGGACAGTTTTGTATTTCGCAGAGTTGTAATTGATTCAAATAAAAATGAATGTGATAAGTTGGAGATCCATATTTATTAAATACAAAGATCAAATGAATTTATTAAAATTGCAAATAATTTAATTTTTTTAATCTGTAGCAGTGATGTAGTGGCAGAGGAGGTTTGCAGAGCAGTGATGGAAAGGAGGCCGAGGACAGGGGTTCAAAGGAGTGCAGGGAACAACCCAGAAGGGAAATGCAGCATTGGTGACAGAGGAAGGCTCCTTGATCGAGATTGATATGTCTGACGACATAGAGTTGGATACTGAACTCTAGAGAAAAATGGAAGTCATTGGTAGATTTATTGGGTCGAGACACACTAGATTGCAAATTAGAGAATGGGTGTCTAAAAATTGGAGTGAAGATATAGTCCCTAAGGGATTCTTCATTGTTGTCTTTAGCGAGGAATCGATCAGGAATAAAATTTTCAACCAACAAAACTGGTTCTTTGATTGTTTTCCCTTGTATTTGTAGCCATGGAAATCTAATTTTGATCCAGTCCCCTTAGCAGTTTACAAGGAACCAACCTGGATTAGATTATACAATCTACCCATAGAATATTGGTGTGACGAGAGTTTGGATCATATTGGGAGATCGATGGGCACTTCTCTAGAAGTAGATGAGAAGATTATCAATGATGATTCTTACTTGTATGCTAGAATGAAGATTGCAGCGGTTAAGCGTATCCTAGCATTCAATAACTTGAAATCAGGGAGTGGTGTTTGGAAGAAGCAAGTTGAGATTGAATTTCCTTTGGAAGATTCTAGGACAACACCCAATCCTTATTTTCTTCATTCGGGTATGTGCAACTTAGGGAAGATTTCAGTTCCTAAGAAAATGATTACTGAAACTATTTTGCCAGAGGAGAAGAAGTCTTCCCATCTATAGACATCTGATAGGGAGGAACAGGAATGCTCACATTCGCAAGACCAGCATAAGGTCTTGAAGGAGTCCCCTATAGTGAAGATTTTGGAGAAAATTTATATTCATTCAGATGTAGATGTGGAATATGATTGGGTTTCTAATGATAGTTTCCTTGCCTTTGATGAGTTGGATAACGTTGATCCCAGAAACATGAGCCAATCAGCTAA
The DNA here is from genome assembly GCA_027943335.1 of Chamaecyparis obtusa. NCBI lineage: Eukaryota > Viridiplantae > Streptophyta > Pinopsida > Cupressales > Cupressaceae > Chamaecyparis > Chamaecyparis obtusa. The sequence continues at coordinate 334,672 of BSBK01012380.1, forward strand.
CATTCTTCTTAGTAAGTCTAAAGGAGGTAGGGGCAGAAGATCCAATACATAGAAAAGAGAAGAAAGGGAAAAGGAGAAAGGTATTATTAATGTTCTAGATTATTTAAAGAAAGCCAAGAGAGCAGGGATCTCCCTTGGTGAAAAATGAAAATTACCATTTGGAATGTCAGGGGACTATCAGCCCCTGACAAGAAACGCTTGGTAAAATGAGCGTTAATTAGGATGGAAGGTGACCTGATCTTTTTGGAGTAGACAAAACTTAATTTGGACAAGGCTCTTAGTTTCCTGAGGTTATGTCATAAATGGGAAGGTTTTTTCAAGACGCTGTGGGGGCCTCTAGAGGTCTAGGCCTTCTATGAAATTCTAACACTTTTAAGATAACAAAATTAGAGAGATAGTAGAATTGGATTTTTGGGAGAGCTTCTTGTTTGAATAAGAATGTGGTTTTTCCTTTTTTCAATGTGTATGGTCCAACTAAAATGACTGATAAGCTAAAGATTTGGTCAGAGATCTCGCGGAAATTGCAATCCATTGATAGGGATAAGGTAATCATAGCAGGTGATTTCAATGCTTTACTTGATCAAGGAGATAAATATGGGGGATTAAGGATGTCTTCTCAAATCATGTAAGATTTCAGAAGATTTGTACAACAAAATCCATTATTTGATGTGGTTCCGTCAAATGGAAAATACACATGCACCAATCAGAGGGAGAAGTTCACCAGAATCTCGGAGAGATTGGATAGGTTTCTGGTAGGCCCATTCTGGATTGGGTCCATTTTTAATCTAGATTCTAGTATTCTTCTGTACTCATTGTCAGATCATTTTCTAGTCCAACTTTCTCTTCTAGAGCCCATCCAAAAGGGCAAAGCTAGTTTCAAATTTCAAAGCATGTGGTGGAGAGATAAGGATTTTTTGCCAAACTTGGAGCTATGGTGGAAGGAAAGCAATACCTTCTTTGGAACACCAAGCTTTTGTTTTTTGAAAAGATTGAAAATGGTTAAAGATAAGATTAAAATTTGGAATAAGGTTTCATTAAAAAAAATCTTTGCAGAAAAGATCAGAGTGGAAGCGGAGTTGGATGAATTTAATAGTAAAGTCATCACGAAGGGCATGAACATTGACAATTTCGTTCAAGAAATCAAGTTGAAAAGTGAGTTGGCGGAAATCCTTGCAAGAGAAGAAATTTTTTGGTGAGACAAATCTAGAGAGAATTGGATTAAGGCGGGGGATCTCAATACAAAAAAATTTCATGATTCAGTTAAATCCAAGAGAGCTTGGAACAGGATTAACAGAATCCAAAATGATCAGGGGTTTTGGTAGGAGGATGAAGGGGTCATAGGAGAGTTGGTGGTTAATCATTTCAAATCATTATTAGGAGATTCTCTTGATACGACATTTGTGGATGCACAACAACTACTCGATGTTATCCTAGAAGTGGTATCGCAGGAAGACAATTTGGACTTAATGCGTCCATTCTCTTTACAGTAGATAAAAAAGGCTACTTTTGATAATCTTTTGGATAAAATGCCAGGTCCAAATGATTTTTCATTCGAAGTTTTTCAAAAATGTTGGAGCTTTATGGGTGAAGATATTTGGAAGGTGGTAGAGGATTTTAGGAGAAAACAAAATTTTGTGAAGCAAATTAATAACACAGTGATTGCTCTAATTCCAAAAAAGTGGGAATGTAAGTCTTTGTCAAACTATAGACCAATATCATTATGTAATTCATTTTATAAAATTATCTCTAAGGTGATGGTTAATAGACTAAAGTCAAAGTTAGATGGATATATCTCATTCGAGCAACATGGATTCATTCATGGTCGGGAAATTATTGATAGCATTTTGATGGCGGGTGAAGTCTCACATTCCATGAATACTGGAAAATGTCCAAGTATAACTGTTAAATTAGATGTTAGTAAAGCTTACCATAGAGTGAGATGGTCTTTTTTGTGTGAAGTGCTTTCCAGATTCGACTTTGGTCAAGATTGGATTAATTGTATCTTCAACTGTATTTTTTCAGTTCACTTTTCAGTTTTAGTTAATGGTTTAGTTTGTGACTTTTTTCAATCTACTAATAGTTTGAGGAAAGGAGATCCTTTGTCCCCCTTCCTATTTGTGTTGATGGAAGAAGTATTTGTTGTCATATTTTTACACATTTTGGAAACCTAGTTACTAGATGAGCTCTGTACCCTAGTTTGCATTATTATGTGATCTGGATTAAGATTTGTGTTCATTTCCATTGCAAAGTACAAGATAAATTACTACATCTAAGATTACATGTCATATCCTAAATATTTTGTACAGAAGGGAAAACAACTGAAAAGGAAACATCTATCTGAGCTCACACATGTCGTGAGCATAGCAAATGCAAGAATTGCATAAATGAGTGTAAGTATACATAAATTAATGGAGCTAGATGCAGGGGTACCAGACATTGCCTGGCAGGGAGTTGATCTTCTATGTCCTTGGTGTGCTCTTGTGATCCTAAACCTACAGAGAGAGAAGAAAAGGAGTTAAATCCAATGGATCTAAGCAATGAATGGTGCCACAACATCTATAAATGTGCATACGTACACTCAATCATACACCTCTGGGACAGGCTATAATCAGGGCATGTGCATCAAGGGCCAAGAGTACACACATTGTGTACAAATAAGGAACATTCAGATGATCTAGCATCAGCCAATCTAAAAGAGTAACAGAGGGCTAGATGGCATCTAGTTTTGAACAGAGCTAATGGTAGAGCACAAAAATCTATGAGGAAGATAGGGCACTCTGTTGAATAGGTGTCCACATGGCACATACATATTGAGGGCACACAATCCACATGTTCAGAAAAGGAATGGATCGGATTGATAGCAATAGTTACAATGAAGTCAGGGCTACAACCAGAAGGAAAATATTAGCATGGTGATATTCTAGGCATGGAAATCGGTGTACATAAGCAGTAGATTGACATTTATAAAAGCATGATGAATGTCAGTGTACACATCTCATTGAGTGGAGGCATTAATAAACACAGATTAAAGATGCCAGATAGCAAATGAAGAAGGAAAGCAGTGCTAAATATGGAATAGCCAACATGATGTTCATGTTCTTGGGCTAAGCATGTGACAACATCAAGCAGCATGTAGCATAACATAATACAATAGAAGGCATGATAAGCTCAGGTCTTCAAGACATCAAATTTATGTAGAGATTTAAAAGATCAAACACAATGCCATGTCTTTTATCAATGCAGTGCCCTCAACCGGTATTGAAGGCTTGGTACTTCTAGATGCTATCACTATTACAAGTACATATGCCTCGAGCCATGTGGTGATCCAAATAGTAGTGTATGCAACAAATATAGGAGATATGATGTATTCAATATAGTACCTTGTTCAAACAATAAGGAAATGTGTGTATTACTCTAGCATCACCATTCATGGCTTCTCCAAATACAGAGGGTAACAATATCATGCCATCACAGAAAAATCACAATGTATCAACATAAGAGACAAAGCCCTATGTTCTCGGGCTATATACATTTAAGTATCAACATCGATATTGTAATACATCTCTTGTTGATAAACAAAGAGAAAGCATACATACTACTGCAATTACATGCAGCAATGATACATGTCGTGCCCTAGCTTTAGTGCTCTCGGGATATTGAAAATAAGAAAACAATAAGGAGGGAACAACAAATTAAAATGCAGAGAACACAGTGCAACATGCGTTGAATAAACATCGAACACATGCCCTAGTTCTCGGGCTTTTCAAAATAGAGATAACAAATATATGCTAGCAACAAAGGCAATTCAAGAAATACCCTAGCCTTAACATTATCAGGTTATGTACTAAACAACAAAACCTTAATGCCCTAGTGTCATAGGCCATATCGAAATAACAGTAAACACAAGATTTATATCCATGATGCCCTAGTTTCAAACAATGCAAAATGTAATGCCATTATAAACCCAAATTGCAGAGACAAGATATTGCACATCGATGCCATGATCATTACAAAGCCTTTCGAAATATGCAGAGAAGAAAATGATCATTGAAGTGCCTACCTCCATAAATATTGCCAAATAAAGATAGGTGCTATTGCTATTTCCAAATTCACAGAAGAAAGTTGACTTTCGAAGAGTTGCAGTGGTTTTTAGAAGTTGCCAGGTGCCGAGTATGGAGGCAACGATTGCAGAGGATGCCATTTCGAATGAGGGTTTCACTATAGCATGTTTTCTTTTGTCTCCCCTTTTAGGGTTGAGAAAAAGATTATTTACTCTCCTTTGATAAATATTTCACGGGCATAGGTTATGTTTATGTAAAGGTATTAATATAAGTTATCTCTTTTAGAGGTAATTATATTATTTATTTTTTTAAATGCCCTAGGTTCCCATTTCTAGTCATGTTTGACTTAGATGATAGATGTTATTTAAATCATGTATTCTAGCATGGAAGGGGGGGGGGGGGGGGGGGGGCTATTATGTTTAGAATGTTTATGATATGTGGATTAAATTAAGATGTAAATATTTTAGATTTTCTCCCCTTTATTGAGTTGAGATCATCTCTAAAATATATTTAGAATCCACTTTATTTTGGTGTAGGGGGATAAATTTTTTGAATGTGAGTCAATGCAAGGGCCTTATTGTAAATTCTGACATAGTGTTTTATAAGCCTCGTCAGAATATCATTTATTTTGCATGACTTAGTGGGTGACGGGCTTTCCTTTGACTAACCATTTTTAGGCCCCCACTTTTTTTGTAGCCCTAGATTCTTAGGAATTGGGCATCCGAATTTCAGAGTGGTGTGATCATGGTCCTAGTGGCATAATTTTCTAATTTTGGTGAAGTAGTGGACTTCAATGCAGATTCTACAGATGTTCTTTATATGCCTCTCACCTTTGGTGATTGAAGGCTAGTTCTTCCTTCCCTCATTTTCATGAGGTGAATGTTGTAGCTCTTGGAGAAGCAATCTGATATGTTGACTCCTTTTATTCCAGTTAATAGCAATTGTCCTTCTTTTCTACAACTTTGTGAGTTGATTTGATGAATTTGATGTCATGTACTGTGATTGAAACTTGATCCTTTACTTGATATTTTGTTCATTTTGATGTTTGCAAGCACTGATTTTTTCTAAGGTTTCAATCTGTGTGTGTTTATATGTGTTTGAGTTATGGAATCCATTTTCCCTTCTCATTTACAACTAGCACCTGATTATTTTCTAAGGGAAGAATCAGATTTGAGAAGAGTTGTGGCGTTTAGGTTATATGCCGGATTACATTGTGAGTCTATTTTGAGTTTGTGGATCTATTCAGTTTGGTGAATCACCTAAGTTTAAATTTCAGTTATTTGATTTTTATGCAATATCTCTCCCTTTCCCTTCAAAGTTTAGTTCAGTTCAGGTGATACAAACAGGGAAGCCGGCCCTTAATCCGGAGGTTTATTCTCAGTGAAGCAGTCCCACATCCTGAGAGTATTCCCATGTTTCACGGGATTGCTAGGTTCCATACTTAGCCATCACGAGTGCAATCCCTAGTGACAATAGTTTTTGGCATGCCCAGTGGGACTTTGTTTCCTATCATTCACTGAGATTTTGGTGTGATCTCAATGCAATCAACCTTCAAGAGGTGGTTTGTTCCTAACACCATGGTGACTCTAAGAAAGATCTACTGGTTTGAGTAGTTCAAGTGCTGATAAGTTTTAGAAAATATCTTTACCAGCTCATTTGATAAGCAAGCATGTCATTTCCTAATGCATATTCTCCCTATCACCCCCCATATCATGAAAATCCTGCCTATGTTCCAGCATTTGTGCCATATCAAGAAGGATCATGGGCATGGGCTAAAAGACAACAAACTCAGAGTTATAACCAGAGGCAAGGAGATCATGAGGTCATTGCTGCCCCAATGCAAGAAATCTCACCAAATCCATCTGAGAGAAATGCAAACATAATGCAGTCTTGGAGACCCTCATGGACTATGTATCTAGGTTACGAGATGCTATCTCTTTTTAGGGAGGAGATGCCTCATGTTGTTGAAGAGAACCTAGAAGCTTTGCGGACCAGACAGGAGACTCACAAAGTTTAAATCCCAAGTTTCTTGCCTGGTAAATCCACTAGCACTCCTATTGAAATTCCAAGCTTCAGGATTTCTCCTTTAGTTCAAAATCCTAGTCAACAGGAGCCTAATCTCCATGCATTTTTAGAGCCTATTCATGACCCTATCTCAGATTTCCAGCCACTTCATTCTACTTGTATAGATGAGACACCTGTGATGTTTGAATTCTTATATGATAGTGAGCCTGTCCTATAGTAGATTAAGCCCTATGAGACAATTCTTGAAGGGACCCCTACACCTCATAGTATTTCAAGCCACCAGAAAGAAGATGATTCTTGTCTCTTAGGTGTACTTTTCCATGATGAGGATGAGGAAGAAGTAAGTTTGACACATGTTGAGAAAGTTGAGTAGCCAGATTATGATCAGGAAGAAAATGAAGGTGAAAGTCTAGCTAATTTTTTTGAAGAGATGCCTTCTTATATTGAACCAAATAAGATAGTTCATGACCCACTAATTGAGTTCACTGATTATGATAAGGAAGATGATACAGTTGCAATTAACCTAGAACAATAAGATAATTTTGATTTGATAATTGATGTTTTTTGCTCAACTCTTGTTGATATTCCCTGTCTTCCTAAGAAGGATAATGGCTTGTATATTCTAGAGGAAGAGATAGCACAAGACCCACTAATTGAGCCCACTAATTATGAAAAGAAAGATGATTTGGTTGTTGCTAGCCTAGGCCAGCAAGAAGATTTTTATTTTATGATAAATGCTTTCTAGTCAGCTTTTCTTTATGTCCCTCATCTTCCTAAAATAAATGATAACATGTATGTTCCTAAAGAAGTCCTTTCATTTCAAGAGGCTAATGTTGTGCCAGTTATAGAATCCAAGCTTGTTTGCAATAAAGTGGTGGATGAATCTCAAGATTCATGTTCCTTAGATCATGAAGAAAGGCCAATAGTTGTTAAGGACCTGATGTAGTTTGATAGTTTTGATGAGCTACTAGAGGTTTCAACTAATGAAGAGGATAATCCTCTAACTGTAGAAGAAGAAATGGTGTGGCAGGCTATCATGGAGGGGCAAGATTTTGATCAGCATGCTGAAGATGTTCATGAGATGCATACTAAATAGCAGGAGAGGCCTAGTTTCATGCTCTCAAGGGGGTATCCTATCAGATACCTAGCTCAGATGGGGTCAAGCAAGGCATTTATACATAGTGATTTCATGGAGGGTGATGTCAAGAGTTCACTCATTAATGAACATGAGCTTATTCAGTCTTATCAGCCTCCCTAGGAGGACAACACCTATGATCTAAGCAAGGTGAGTTGTCTGGACTACAAGTTTCAAGAGTTCATATGCCAAGTAGTTCAGTACATTTTTATGTTCCCTATTCTCTTTGCAAGCATTAAATGTGAAAAGTATAAATTTTTGAGAAGAACGGGAAGTTATTTTAATAATCTAGTTAATGGATTTGTTTGACTAGTTTTCTGTGACTAGTTAGAGTAGGGTAAAGTAGAAGTTTTGTTTCCTATTTTCCCTAAGTGCTTCAGCACAAGTTATTTCAGCTCAATTGTTTAGTTGTTTCAGTTAGCAATAAGCCTGAGTAGTTGTTAGGCATTTGGTTCAGTTTTGTTGGGAGGAAGGAGTTTGTTTTGGTTGGGAGCCAAGTTCAGTTTTCAGGCTTAAGGACTCTATTTCCCAATGGATCTATTAGGCAGCTATTCAGAATGCTTAGCAGGAAAGCACTCCATAGAGGTCACCAGAATGTTGTCATATTTTTACGCATTTTGGAAACCTAGTTACTAGATGAGCTCTGTACCCTAGTTTGCATTATTATGTGATTTGGATTAAGATTTGTGTTCATTTCCATTGCAAAGTACAAGATAAATTAGTGCGTCTAAGATTACATGTGATATCTTGAATATGCTGTACAGAAGGGAAAAGAACTGAAAAGGAAACATCTATCTAAGCTCACACATGTCGTGAGCATAGCAAATGCAAGAATTGCATAAATGAGTGCAAGTATACATAAATTAACGGAGCTAGATGCAGGGGTACCAGACATTGCCTAGTAGGGAGTTGATCTTCTGTGTCCCCGGTGTGCTCCTGTGATCTTGAACCTACAAAGAGAGAATAAAATGAGTTAGATCCAATGGATCTAAGCAATGAATGGTGCCACAACATCTATAAATGTGCATATGTACACTCAGTCATACAACTCTGGCATGGGCTGTGCTCAGGGCATGTGCATCAAGGGCCAAGAGCACACACAGTGTGTACAGATAAGGAACATTCAGATGATCCAACATTAGTCAATCTAAAAGAGTAATAGAGGGCTACATGGCATCTAGTTTTGAACACAGCTAATGGAAGAGTACACAAATCTATGAGGAAGATAGGGCACTCTGTTGCATAGGTGTTCACATGGCACATACATGCTAAGGGCACACAATCCACATGTTCAGAAAAGGCATGGATCAGATTGATAGCAATAGTTACAATGAAGTCAGGGCTACAACCAAAAGGGAAATATCAGCATGGTGATAATCTAGGCATGGAAATCGATGTACATAAGCAGTAGATTGACATTTCTAAAAGCATGATGAATGTCGGTGTACACATCTCATTGAGTGGAGGCATTAATAAACATAGATTGAAGATGCCAGATAGAAAATGAAGAAGGAAAGTAGTGCTAAATATGGAACAACCAACATGATGTTCATGTTCTTGGGCTAAGCATGTGACAACATCAAGCGGCATGTAGCATAACATAATACAATAGAAGGCATGATAAGCTCAGGTCTTCAAGACATCAAATTTATGCAGAGATTTAAACAATCAAACACAATGCCATGTCTTTTATCAATGTAGTGCCCTCGACCGGTATTGAAGGCTCGGTACTTCTAGATGCTATCACTATTACAAGTACATATGCCTCGAGCCATGTGGTGATCCAAATAGCAGTGTATGCAACAAATACAAGAGATATGATGTATTCAATATAGTACCATGTTCAAACAATAAGGAAATGTGTGTATTACTCTAGCATCACCATTCATGGCTTCTCCAAATACAGAGGGTAACAATATCGCGCCATAATAGAAAAATCACAATGTATCAACATAAGAGACAAAGCCCTATGTTCTCAGGCTATATACATTTAAGTATAAAGAATAATATTTTAATACATCTCCCGTTGATAAACAAAGAAAAAGCATACATACTACTGCAATTACATGCGACAATGATACATGTCGTGCCCTAGCTTTAGTGCTCTCGGGCTGTTGAAAATAAGAAAACAATAAGAAGGGAAGAGCAAATTAAAATGCAGAGAACACAGTGCAACATGCATTGAATAAACAACAAACAGATGCCCTAGTTCTCAGGCTTTTCAAAACAAAGATAAAAAATTTATGCTAGCAACAAAGGCAATAAAAGCAATGCCCTAGCCTTAGCATTATTGGGTTATGTACTAAACAACAAAACCGTAATGCCCTAGTGTCACAGGCCATATCAAAATAACAGTAAACACAACATTTATATCCATGATGACCTAGTTTCAAACAATGCAAAATGTAATGCCAGTATAAACCCAAATTGCAGAGACAAGATATTGCACATCAATGCCATGATCATTACAAAGCCTTCTGAAATATGCAGAGAAGAAAATGATCATTGAAGTGCCTACCTCCATAAATATTGCCGAATCAAGATAGGTGTTGTTGCTGTTTCCAAATTCACAGAAGAAAGTTGCCTTTCGAATAGTTGCAGTGGTTTTTAGAAGTTGTCAAGTAATGAGTATGGAGGCAACAATTGCAGAGGATGCCATTTCAAATGAGGGTTTCACTATAGCATGTTTTCTTTTGTCTCCCTTTTAGGGTTGAGAAAAAGATTATTTACTCTCCTTTGATAAATATTTCACGGGCATAGGTTATGTTTATGTAAAGGTATTAATATAAGTTATCTCTTTTAGAGGTAATTATATTAATTTATTTTTTTATGCCCTAGGTTCCCATTTCTAGTCATGTTTGACTTAGATGATAGATGTTATTTAAATCATGTATTTTAGCAGGGAAGGGGGGTCTTTTATGTTTAGAATGTTTATGATATGTGGATTAAATTAAGATGTAAATATTTTAGATTTTCTCCCCTTTATTGAGTTGAGATCATCTCTAAAATATATTTAGAATCCACTTTATTTTGGTGTAGGGGGTTAAAAATTTTGAATGTGAGTCAATGCAAGGGCCTTATTGTAAATTCTAACATGGTGTTTTATAAGCCTCGTCAGAATATCATTTATTTTGCATGACTTAGTGGGTGATGGGCTTTCCTTTGAGTATCCATTTTTAGGCCCCCACTTTTTCCATCCCCCTAGATTCTCAGAAATTGGGCATCTAAATTTTAGAGTGGTGTGATCATGGTCCTAGTGGTAGAATTTTCTAATTTTGGTGAAGTAGTGGACTTCAATGCAGATTCTACAAAACTTCTTTATATGCCTCTCACCTTTGGTGATTGAAGGCTAGTTCTTCCTTCCCTCATTTTCACGAGGTGAATGTTGTAGCTCTTGGAGAAGCAATCTGCTATGTTGACTCCTTTTATTCCAATTAATAGCAATTGTCCTTCTTTTCTATAGCTTTGTGAGTTGATTTGATGAATTTGATGTCATGTACTATGATTGAAACTTGATCCTTTACTTGATATTTTGTTCATTTTGATGTTTACAAGCACTGGTTTTTTCTAAGGTTTCAATATGTGTGCATTTATATGTGTTTGAGTTGTGGAATCCATTTTCCCTTCTCATTTACAACCAGCACCTAATTATTTTCTAAGGGAAGAATCATATTTGAGAAGAGTTGTGGTGTTTAGGTTATATGCTGGATTACATTGTGAGTTTATATTTCAGTTATTTGATTTTTATGCAATCTCTCTCCCTTTCCCTTGAAAGTTCAGTTTAGTTCAGGTGATACAAATGGGGAAGCCGACCCTTAATCTAGAGGTTTATTCTTAGTGAAGCAGTCCCACATCTTGAGAGTATTCACATGTTTCACGGGATTGCTAGGTTCCATACTTAGCCATCACGGGTGCAATCCCTAGTGACAACTGTATTAAGTCAGAATATTAAAAAATAAACCTATATGGGTCGTTGGAAAGGAAGTATCATTCATAACTATGTGGATCCGGTATGTCATTCGCAATTTGTGGATGACACTGTTGTCTTCGGGGAAGCTTCTGTTAGAGAAGCCATGATTATCAGAAAGGTATTGGAAGATTATGAGAGAGGATCGGGGCAAAGTATGAATAGAGCTAAATCAAAGGTGTATTTTTTCAACTCAAATAAAAGAAGTAGAATCGAAATCATAAACATTTTGGGGTTCGAAGAGGGAACATTTCCTATGATTTATTTAGGAGTTCCTCTATTTTCAGGTAGACTCGATCCCAAGGTATGGGAGGACATCTCTAATAGATTTTGTCAAAAAGTGTTAGGCTATAAAAATTGGTGGCTCTCCTAGGCCGGTAGAATACAGATGATCAAATCTGTACTTTCAGGTATTCCTATCTATTTCATGTCGGTGTACCTTATGTCTTCCAAAATAGAATCAACCATAGATGGTTTGCTAAAAAAACATTTGTGGGAAGGTTCGAAGGAGGTAAAAAAGATCCCACTTATTAGTTGGGATGTGGCACGCAACTCTAAAGAGGACAGTGGAATTGGCTTGAGAAAGATGGGTCTACAAAATCATGCTCTCTGAGCCAAGTTATCTTGGAAGATGTATAAATATCTTGAGAAACCATGGTGCAAAGTTATGGCAGCCACATATTTGGATTCCTATGAGCCTAAAAATTTTTTAATAGTGGCCAATGTGCCCTCAGGCTCCCACATGTGGCAATTTTTATGGAGCAGTTGAAGTCTCATTACAGACCACCTCACATGGAGAATAGGAGATGGTCGTAGTGCGAAGTTCTAGCGAGATTTGTGGGATGGAGATCCTCCCTTAATCAACTTTATCGAAGATAAAAATTGGGTGGATGAAGTTGAATCTATCATGGGTTATAAAGTAGTAGATTACTTCAGGACTTTTGGGTCATCATCTGTGGTGGGTTGGAAATTGGTAGAGATTGGCTCTATGGATAACCAAAGGAAGCTTCTTAAACTCCTAGAATTTAAATTGGTAATCTTTTTGAATAAAAAAAATCAACTTGTATGGAGCACTTCTAAATCAGGAGAGTATATTTAAGGTTAAGCTTGGGTATGAACTATAGAGATTAAGATACAGAGATTCTAAGTGGCTAGCTATTTTATGTTGGGGTAAGTGGGTTCTCTTGAAAGCAGGTGCATTCCTATGGTTTGTGTTGCATGGAAAAATCCTTATAGGTAATCGTTTGAGGAGTATTGGTATGGAGGGCTCGAATTGGTGTATTCTCTGCAAAGATAAGGAGGAAATGATAGATCATCTACTATTTTGGTGTCAATTTGCCCAAAAGTGTTGGGACTGGCTTCTAGGAAGACTGAATTGGAAAGTGGCTAGGAATGAATTGATAAAAGAATTTTTGGTTTCTTTGCCAGTTGACATGAGATTCTCGAATTGGGGAGTCTTATGGATTATTTTGCCTTCCTTGATTGTTTGGCATATCTAGAAGGAGAGAAATAGGAGAATTTTTGAAGAAAAGGAAATGGGGGCAGAATTGTTACAGGATAAGATCAAATTAGCCATTGAAGAAGTGGTTAACAATAGAATTCATGGACTGAAAGCTAAATATCATTCAAAGTGGGATCTCAAAATGGAGGAGAATTTTTTTTTAAATAAAAAGATTGGGGATGATCTCAAGCGGGACAAGAAGTTGGTAAGGGAATCAGTTTCCTGGATACCTCCACAGTAAGGTTGGAAGAAACTTAATTTTGACGGAGTGAGTAGAGGCAGTCTTGGGAGAAGTGGGATAGGTGCTATCATTCAGAATGATGAAGGGAAGATGATCAAAGCTATTTCTATATAGGCATCACCTCTAACAACGTGGTGAAAATCTCTGCACTTGAGGCTGGTCTCAAATGGTGCGCATCTAACAACATAGATAACCTGTTTATAGAGGGGGATTCATAGATTATCATAAATGGTGTTGTGAATAGGAAATTTCACTCATGGAGATTAGCAGATTGTTTACCAAAAATCTTGAGGCATCTGGAAGCAATAGGGGAATATCACGTTCAACATGTCTTCCGAGAAGGAAATAAGATGGCGGATCTATTGGAAAATTTAAGGGTTGATTCTAACAAGGATAAGAATTTTGAACCCATTGGTCAAATGCCAAATATTTTGTAGGAGATTTTCACAGTTGAACAGAGTACTTCCAACAGGATAGTCATAGGGTAATAGGTGGAAGAGACAGATACAATTTGAGGAAGTGTCTCTATCCGAGGAATATCCTTTTTACACTTCCAATTTTTAGTATGTTTTCTTCATATGAAGAACGAGATTTGAAGTGGAGAGACAAGAAGGATGATTCCTGAGTACTAGAAGTAATAGAAGACATGGTTCATCTCTATAAACTAGAGAGAGGAGATTCATTGATGGTGCTTGGTCATTCACATGCCCACATAGTTTCTCAGCCTTTTTGATTCTCGAGAATGTAGAACCTTCTATATATATATATATATATATATATATATATATATATATATATATATATATATATATATATATATATATATATATATCCTTTGGTTATTAAATCCTTCTTAGAGAAGAATATTTTGAAGTTTATTTGAGAGAGATATTGGTTGATAGTATTTTATGGCGACGCATCTTGGAGTCCAATGTCACTGCAAGAAAGAGGAGGCAGTAGTAAAATCTCTGGAAGAGCAGATTCAGAGGCTTTTTGGTAAGGCGAATGATAAGGATCATGACAGTATGGTTATTATTTTGGGAACAAAATATTGGACTGGGGGACATGTTCATGATGGGGTGTTAGTTGCATATTTACTCCAGCCCTTTGTTTAGCTTCTCAGGGATCCCCTAAATGCGTCACGCATGGTGCGGAGGATAGTATTAGATGAAGTATTTCTTGAGGTGATGAATGCTTTAGATTTCATCAGCCCCAAACTGATTGATGGTTGTGCCTTGGGCTATTTTAGCCTTGAAGCGGAAGGAAAGAAGACCCACACGACAAAAATCTTGGACCCTATATAAGAATGGGATAGTTAAGGAATACGACCTATCCAAATTTGAGGCTTTTATTCAAGATAATAAGGACTTTTTTAAGAAGACGTAGTTGATAGGCTGAAGGCCTTAGCAGGTGGAATTATGTATCTATTTCACTAACCTTTGATAGGTCACTTGTATTTGAGCAGAGGCTCCTCTTTTCATTTTAATGGTTTTTTCATATATTAATAGAAAGGGTACTGCCCCCTAGGCAGAACTTGAAAAAAAACTTTTTTAATCTGTAATAATAATATTTCTATCATTTAAATTAACTTATTATTTTTCTTAGAGTTAATATAAACACATGGCTAATCAAATAGTAATATCATTATTGCATTAAAATAATAATAGATTATTAATTAAATTAATTCATATTATTACGAATTACTTAATTCAAATATTTTTTAAATAATTTTTTTTTCTTATATTAAATACATGATTAATTTAATGTATACAATATATTTTTATTTAAAACAAGAAGATTATTAAAAAAAATGAGGTTACTAAAAATATTAGACTTATATTTAAAAAAAATTAAAAAATAAAAAATAAAAAAATTATCATTAAATTGACATTAACAATCCTATATTCTTTTCTACATCTAATTCATTTTATTCTTACTCTTACATAATCAACTTCAAACTCCAAATAAGCCAAGCAACATTCCTAATCTTCAAGGTACATGGTTTCCTAAATATTAAGTTTTTTCTTGTTTCAAAATTTAAAATTATATAGATATAGATATATATAATAAAAGAATATATATATATATATATATATATATATATATATATATATATATATATATATATATATATATATATATATATATAAAAGAATAATTATTAAACCATCTTAATTTTATAATGTCAAATTTTAGTTTTCAATTTTTTAAATATGAACACTAATAAATATTCAATATTATTTAAATAATTAAATTTTTTAATTAAAAAATACTTTATTCAAAAGTGTGGAGGTCAAGGTGAACTCATTACACTTATATTTTTTGACATTTTTGTATCTAATTCATTTTAGTCTTACTTTGATTTGTATTATTTTCTATATGATTGCATGTCCCCATTGAATTTTTGTTTTCAATTTTTTAAGATGAACATTAATAAAATATTAAATAATATATAAATAATTTGACCCTTCTAATATTTTATTAACATATTATTGAATATATAATTTTAATATTTTCATATAAAATATTTAAATAAAGCATATAGTAAAACTAATTAAATATTTATATTTAAATAACTAAATGTGAACGATTATCTACTTTTACAAAATAGAAAGTTAAATGCACATGTTGTTATTTTCAACTATCATATTGAAACAATAAAAAAATCTTATTAAACTCTTTAATAATTTTATATTTTAAATTTAATATCTTAAATTTATTTTTCTAAAAAAATTTAATTTCTAATATTTGAATATATCTTATTATGCTACATTTTGGATTTGATTGCTTTACAACAAATTTTCAAATTATCCTTCATAATTATATAGTTATACTATATGATAGAAATACGATGCTATTACTATTCATTAAACTATATTATATACACGTTCTAAATAATAAATTAAAAACAACGTTAAATAACTGAAGGGGATTTTAAAAAAAATAGATTTGTTGAAGACTTCTAAAATTTCTAAACAAATGCAACAAGCAGAAATTTTAAATATATTGATGACAAATTAAAATTTGACCAGATGATCTATATTTCACACCTACTTTCAAAAAATAGCTAAACTAACATTCCACCATTAAAAAAAATCATACCATTACTTATTTTGTTGTCTTTCAATTTATCATAAGAATAAATATATTATTAAAATATTTAATTAGTTTCACTATATGCTTTATTTAAATATTAGAAATGATAAAAATATTATTATTACAGATCAAAAAATTTAAATTATTTGAAATTTTATATTTATTTATAATAAATATAATATTTATTTTCAAATTATTTAATAAATGCATTTGATTTTTATATTTAATAAATACGAATCATGTCCTACTTATCACGTTCATTTAATCCAATACCTTACAACTCTGTGAAATAAGGACACCGTTTTGTTTTTACACTGACGGAAGTTTCAATGAAACGGCACTGGCCGGCCAAATCTTTACGCATTGTACATCAAATGAGGATTTGACTTCCTTTTAACAGCTCTAAGTCATTAATTTCATGAACATCTCACAGAGAATTTAGTATCCACCGTCAGAGTATTTAAGCTCGGATTATATTTGAACCCTAGTGAGGTGTGGGAGGAAAGGAAGTCTTCCCTGTCAGGGAAAGGAAAAATTATTGACGCAAGTAGGTTGGGGGACCCATTTTAAAATGAGAAGATAAATTTAGCATTCATCCCACTTTATAGATATTATCATTCTATGAAATCTCTGTCCTTGGGAACCAAGTAAATTGGAGAGATTACAATGGTGGACAAGCCACGTATGAGGGCACGCTGTTTCGCCAACAAATCCAGACAAAACGGTGAAGTTTCCGTTAAACGCCACCATGCAATCCCTTACGAATAGCAACAAATTTCTCCTCACCTAGCGCACTGAGCTCTTCTCGATTCTCGCAGACTCTTATATTAATGTTACTTTTACTTTTCTCAATCATGTCTGTCGAATTCATCTCTGGTTAACTCACTTTCGCTTGAGGGGGACCCCGGGAAATGACCGGTTGCGAATTGTCCTTTTTGCCTGCCACGAAATCCGGGCCCGTGCGTAAATCTCCCACCTTGTTTAGGTGAAGTGACGGAGATACTCTTACATTTCCTTTCCCGGGTGTATATACATTTTGTAAGTGTTTTTGCTGGGCGTATATAAATTGTCCAGGTGAATATTCAGTTGGTTTTTAACGTGGGTTTTCTCTGATTGTATTTAAATGCGTTGGTATTAGTACTATTGTATTATGAGGACTGGTGTTGTTTTTTTCTTAATGGGGAAAGCATATATTTGATATGTAGGGTAAACAAATGATTCCTACAGCCGAATCATTTCGCTCTGTTTATATTCCAGGTTTCAGGTGACAAACTTGAATTTTGTAGTAGTACAATTTCCCAATCTTAAATTAGCAAAGAATGCAATCAACATTTTGTCTCTTTTCTGTTATGTTATTTTTTCAAACAGTCTCTGGAGGGCTGAGGAATGTGTGGAAAGTTTTGTAATGCAGATGTATCCTCTGAAGTCTTCGCCTGGCATGGCATCTGGGGGAGGGAGTACCGGGGGCGAGGGGTGTTGGTAAAATCCTATGCCCAAACGGAAAGTCTTAGCCGATGTGTCTCCCTTACCTTGATATTTGCGTTTCGTATAAGTAATCATGACACGATGTGTTGATGGAAAAAAACGTTGAAACCTGGATACCAAGATCTCTAATTCTGTATTGCACACGAGGTTTCCGTCAAGATGGTGAAGTTCGCTGCATTGCTCCCTGGCGAAAGAAATCTGCTCTCTGTTATGGCATTGAAAGAAGTGATTTTGGCTGCCACCAACGATATGAATATTTCCAACGGTAGATTCTGAAGGGACACCAAGGGTTACGGATGTCAGACATGGTAGACACCACATACCACGACAGAGTTTGTAAAGTTCGAAAAGAAGACGTGTCTCCTAAACTGCGAATGTAACTCCGATTAACTGTAGAGCTAACCCCAGCTGAAAATAGCTCTGTACTCCTTTCACACTCGCACAATTTAACGGTTTCATATTTTTTTGAAAAGGTGCGGACGACTGTGATGATTTCAATCGTCTTGCACGCGTACGGAATGAAAGACGGTTGTCGATCAAGTTAACCCAGTCGGATGTTTCATATAAGAAATGCCTTCGGGTAATTAAGTAGTATTTCATTACACAAAAGTATAAATTTACTTTCTCTTTTCTCTTACAAACAAATTGAGGGAAATTTATTTTAGTTTATTGTTATATTATTATAATCAGAATATTTAATAATTCATTTTAATTCATTAGTATTTAAGAATGTTCTGAATTTACATTACTCTAGTGATCACATTACATGTTTGAATAGTGTTCTCTATTACCTTATTGCTTTCAAGTTGTTCAATGGGGAACCATGATCTTTTTAAATTTAATCTTCATTGCATCCAACAGTTGAAGAGAATGGTGCTTCTATAAAACTAAATAATCTAAATATATATCTAAATATAAGACAAAAGATTCAAATAGTTCTTTATTTTAATTTATTAGTATTTAAGAATGTTATGAATTTATATTACTCCAGTGATCACATTGCATGTTTGAATAGTGTTCTCTATTAGCTTATTGCTTTCAAGTTGTTCAATGAGGAACAATGATCTTTGTAAATTTTATTTTCGTTGTATCCAACAGTTGAAGAGAATGGTGCTTTTACAAAAATAAAAAATTTAAATATAAGACAAAAGATTGAAATAGTTCTGTATTTAAATGATATTTGTTAAAACAAAACTTAGGCATTTTGTTGATTTCTTTACCTAATGTAAGTATTCTTTTCAAAACAATATTTTAATAATTTCTAATTAAATGTACAAGTATTTTAACAAGCAGCAGTTAGAATGGATTAGGAAAATATGACCTTTTCCCAGGAGGAGGGTGATGATGCCCGCGAATCATCAACCGAGAGCTTATAACACGATTCCACTTCACCATCAGACTAGTTCTGGTGCAATTTTCCTCTAAGGAACTTGTAATTTTTGCATTAATATAGATATCTATGGTTAATAGCAGCATCTGGCTCTGATTTAAATTGGACTAGTGAAGTTTTTAAAGGATTTTGAAATGGTGCTAAGCATTGTTGCTCCATATTTGTTGCACCTTCAACTTCTAAGAACATACTCGTACTCATTTTGATCTTAAATCTCTTTATGTTGATCATATATTAAATATATTAATATAAATCCGGCTTCAGCCCTTTAGTGACCAAAAAAAAGATAAATATAAGAATTGTTTTACACTCAAAATATATAATAATATTTTCTAATTAAATGTTCAATTGTTTTCAAAGTGTTTTAACAATCACACACACACACATATATGTATATATATATATATATATATATATATATATATATATATATATATATATATATATATACATATACATATACATATATATATATATATATATACATATATATATGTATATATATATATATATATACATATATATATATGTATATATACATATATATATATATACATATATATATATATGTATATATACATATATATATATATATACATATACATATATATACATATACATATACATATATATATATATACATATATATATATATATATATATATGTATATATACATATATATACATATATATACATATGTATACATATATATACATATGTATATATATATATATATATATGTATATATATATATATATATATATATATATATATATATATATATATATATATATATATATCTATGTATACATATATACATAGATATATATCTGTATATATATATATCTATATCTATATATATATATATATATATATATATATATATATATATATATATATATATATATATATATATATATATATATATATATATATGCACATGGAATTTTTTTAAGCAGATATTGCAATTCTTGTTGATTTATATGCATAATTGTATCGTCATAAAATGGAAACACTTCCATGATAAGAGAGTTTAGCCCTCCGAGTAGGTGGTTTGGGGTCATGTTAAGCGTCTTGATTGGGTCTTTGCATGTATTTGGCTTTCCCCCGACTTTCCACTTCTTCCCCGCACTTGATTCCTTCATTCTAGGTGAAATTAGGGTTAGAATCTTAAGGATTTTCTTGAATTTCCCTCTTCCATGGCTCTATTTTCTAGGTAGGATTTAGAAATGGATCTTCCTGGCCTTCATCTCAGTAATCATAGGATTTTATGTCTATTCCTGACATTTTGTCCTGTTCTGGCATTAGTTCTAGGTTTCTAGGCATCCCTATGAACTCTTGACTTCGTTCTGAATCAACTTAGGACCAGGGTCAATGTCTAAGGTTGACCCTGACTAGGTCAAGGTCAAGCTCAACCTTGACCAGGTCAGGGTCAACCTCGACATTGACCCCTTTCTCTAAATTTTCAAAATTCTTAATTTCTGGGCTTCGGGCTTCCAGGAAATTTATTTTCCCACCTCCGAGTTCGCCATTTCGGGTTTCTGGATGGTAAATCATTTAGTTTCATTTAATCTAGGTATATTTTCTAAAAGTGAGGACCTAATTGGGATTTAATTTTCCAAGGTGGCCCATCTAGAGGAGTGTGCCCTAGTTCACTATAAAAGGAGGCCTTCCTCTCTCATTTTCACATCAAGTTTTCATATCTTATCATCAAGTTTTCCAATCAAGCTCTCAAGTGCAAGCAAGTCTTCAAGCATTCAAGTGTTCAAGAATTTATCCATCAAGGAGATCCATTGTTAGCCATTGAAGGATTCAATCTCTTTGGAGCCCCCTTGAATATCCATTCTTCTCCATTCATTTAAGCTTTATCAAATGAAAAGATCAAGTCAAGATTGGTGTTGAAGATCAAGTACCATTGATTAGAGACATCCTACATCCATTGAAGCATTCTTACTTGTGGATTTGAGGATTCGAATCCTCTACAAGGACTTCCACATAAGCGAGGTGATTTGTTCCAATTACTTTGTTTATGCACAATATATTTCAATTCAATTTCAAGGTTTATTCCTCAACTGGGGTTTGACCAAGGCAAAGCCCCCATAAAACAAAAAACCCCCATTTTCTTGTAGGTATAGGTGCAGTGTTTCAGATCTAAGAGTGAATTTGGATACCCTTTTTGGAAAACTTCCAGGATCTGCGAATAGAATTCGAATTAGACTTCAAATAAAGAATGTGGTATTTGACCTTTTATAAGGGTCAAACCTGAGCTGAGCCATCTTGAGGAAATATTTCTGGGTTTTCTCTGTCTCGGCATTTCCAGTCCAGGCCAAGTTTTAGATTTTCCCGAAAGTACCCACAGACACCAGAATTCAACATTTTGCAAAGCTTCCCTAATTTAAGGTTAGTACTTGTATTTAAATTATTCTATATTCTAAACATAATATCCATCCATATAAAGGGAAATATTAGATTTACTCTCTCACTATTCTTTTCCATAAATTGATTCGATTGTGCATTAACCTTTTGGTTGATCAAATCGGATCTCTTATTTGGGGAATTTGGGTTTGAGAATAGGTCTCATATTTCCCCCTTTACATTTGAATAGAGGTGAATCTATTTTACATCTATTCATTTTGGTGAACCCAACTAGCTTACACTCTTTCTTTTTGGTGTTAGATTTCCCTTTGTCTTATCTTGTGTGTTCACCTTCAGTATTCATTTTAGTGAACCCGACATACTCGCTTTTATTTTGTGGAATTGGATGCGTTATTATGCTTTCCTTTTATCTTGTTAGTATTAGATTTGTCCTTTATGATTAATCTTGCATGCTAATTAGATTTCATATTCATGCTTTATGTGTTCTTAGTTTAGGTCATTTGCATTACATTGGTTTATGAGCTTTACTACCACTAGTCCTACTTATAACATTCTAGTTACAAGAAGTTGTATACTCATGGGTGCCTTTGATCCTGAATCTTCTTAACCTTTCCTTAGGATCTCAGATGATAACTTGATTCTTCATGATTCTAATCCTTCTATGGAGAAAAACTCTTCTCACTCATCTCATGATGAGGATGATGCTTTAAGAGTTCCTCCTGAACAAGTCCAAAAACTTTCCACTGAACTTGATAAAATGGGTAATTAGCTTCTTCAAGAAAACCATAGTCAAGATTCCATTCAAGCTATAGAGGCTCTTAAGAAAGTTCTCCATGATAGTGATCAAGGTGTTAACCTTTTGCGTGGTATTACTCATCTTGTGCATTCCAATGTTAAAACTTTAGCTCAAGAGGCTCAAGATTTAGGTTTCACTACTCCTATCACTAGAGTTGAACCTTCTTCTAATCCTTTACCTAGTGTTCCTATATATACTCCTTTGGTGACAGTGACAGTTCCCTCTATTCCTATGAGTGTTCCTCCTGTGTCCCTTCCTACATCACAACCTTCATATCATAATTTTCCCTTCACTTATTCCAATCTACTTCCAACTGTAGTTCCTAGTGTTCCTCCAATTGTGTCCTCTATTCCTGCACCTTCTTACACTTTACCTAGTGTGTCTAATGTTGCTACTCCTCCTATTTCCTCTAATGATTCAACAATCATCAGTTTGGCTTAAACTATATCATCTTTACAACAACAACTTGCATCCCTAACTCAAAATAAGTTTAGTATTCCTACATGTGACATGGGAAGTCCTTTGTTCCAGGATATTATTCGTACTCCTGTTCCTTAGCAAGGTGAGATCCCTCGTCTTGAGAATTATAATGGAAAAGGAGATCCTATTCATCATGTTAAAACATTCCAAATCCTTTGTAGTGATTATGCTCATGACCATAGTATTTTAGCCAAACTATTTGCTAGAACCTTTCGTGACAAGGCTTTACAATGGTATTGTTCCTTGCCTCCTTATTCAATTGATTCTTTTCCACAACTTGCTAATGCCTTTATTCAGAAATTTCAAAATAATATTGGCTCGCAAGTGTCTTTGACTAATTTAATGCATTGTAAACAAAGCGCTAGAGAAAAATTGACAGAATTCATTGGTAGATTTAAGCATTTGCATGCTCAGATTTCCTATCCTATTCCTGATATTGATATTCAACGTATGTTTATTTCAAATTTTCAAAAGGATATTAGAGATAAGATTCTGCTTACTGAATTTACCTCTTTTCAACAACTTTGTGTAGCACTTCATCATTATCAATTACAAGTGAGTCAATTTGAGAGCAACACTCCAATGACTCATGTTCTAGTTGATAAGAGTGATGCTACTCCTAATCCAAACAAGTTTCAAAAATTCAATAATTATGTCAAGATAAACAAACAAGCGAATGCAGTTGCTAATTAGGTTGTTGTTGCATCTCATAATGCCACTTCTACATCCACTGCTTTTGGATTAAATCATACATTTACTCCTCTTTCTGAAACTTTACATGCTATTATGAATAGGTTGTTAGCTGCTAATATGATTACTTTACCTCCTATTCAACCTCTTTTACCTACAACAATTGCATCTAAATCTTTTGATCAAAATGCTTTTTGTCAATATCATCATCAGAATGGTCATGATACTGAGAGATGTTATTCTTTAAAACATAAGGTTCAAGATGTAATTGATTCTAAGGTTTTATCTGTTGATAATTTGGATAGTAGTGGGAATCAATCTATCTCTCCTCCTAATCAAAAACTTGAAATCTATATGAACCCTTTACCTACGCATGATACTAATACTATTTCTCAACCATCTGCTATGGAAATTGTGCATGATTCAAAGATGGATGATCTCAATCATGTTGTTAATCAAGTGGAGCATGTTGATCACTGTATTTCTCGACCTCACCCTCAACCTCAACTTCAAACTCAGATTCAACCTCAAGTTGAAACTCAACATTGACCAAAACCTAAACCTAAAATGACACTTCAACCTAAACCTCGACAACAATTTAAGAATAAAAGATCTCAAGAACTTTTGATTACATTTGATGACTCTGAGACTATTAAAGCTCATGATGGTCCCCTTTACATTTCTGCTAGGGTTGCTCAGATACCTACTCGTGGTTGTCTTGTTGATCCTACCTCCTTAGTCAATCTTATCACTGAAGAAAATCTTTTTATGAAAAGTTTACAACGTGACGTCTATGATACATCGGCTGTGTGGATTCAAACTTGTAATGATTTTTTTTATCCATCATTTGGTTCTATTACTTTACCGGCTGAACTTTTTTGAAAAATTGTGAGCACTACCTTCGTTGTGGTTCCTACCTCCGATCAATTTCAAGTTAAGCTCGGTGTGCCTTGGTTGACTGAAATGCATGTTGTTGCTTCACCTATCCATAAGTTTCTTAACTTCATTCATAATGGAGAAGTGAAGATGATTAATCATAGTCTATATCAACCTTCTAGGCCTAGAGATTGTGCTACTCAAGATTTCTTTTGGCCTTCATTACCTAATTCATGTCCTCCTCACCTTGATAATCTTTTTCAATCATATCAAGCTTATAAACATCATAAGATTCTTCAATTAAGCATACCTCCTATGGATCTAATCTTGGTCTTTTACCTACACCTTCGATACCTCCTTTAACTATGGCTTCTAGTTCTGTTAATCAAGTTCCTTCTACCAAACCTATCAAAGATCCTATGATTGTTCCTCCTATGGTTGATAATCTTATTAATCTTCCTAAAGAACCTGTGCACGATCCTGTGATTGTTCCTCCTAATTCTCAACCTATTTCAAATAAATCAAAACATAACCGATTTGCTAATGAACATCGTAAAAAGCATCGTGCTCATGCTAAAGCTAAAAGATCTTTACCTTCTTTGGATAAACCTATGCATAATGTGTTAGAAGATGTTCTTACTAATAATGATATTCACATGCATGATTATGGTGATTCTATTCATATCTTAGATCCTATTTTGATTAACTTGGATGAAGAAGATACTCTTGATGATATTGATGATGTTAATGATGAATATGAGACTATTGACATTAACATTGATTTACCTAATATGCTTCCATCACAATTGACTCTTACACCTAGTGTCAAACATAGTGATTCTCAAGAGGATTCTTGTTTGGAACTGGCTATTATTCCTACTATGTTGGACATAGTCCCTCTTGTGAGTTACCTACCTTCCGTAAATGATATACAACGAGATGGGGCAAGTAGATGGCATGCTTGATCGGCTTGTCCTTCGTGGTAGCTTTGCTGTGTGTTTTCCTATTGTATTGCACTTTTCTTGTAGTGTGTATGCTAAATATTGTTAGATTCTTTTATATGATCCTTGTTACTCAGTTGGTACAAGGTGATAAAGGAATCGAAACTGTTGTTCAAATTCTTCTATATGTATCTCTATTCTTCTATGCCTTGTTTAAAGTTATGTTGTAATTGTGCTATTGTTTGTAAATGTTTCCTTGTGTAATCTGCTTGGATTCGAGATATGGTAGCACTAATTCTTTTTGGTCTCCATGTCATAGTCCAAAAAGATTCTCCTTCGTATATCTTATGTGATCTTTCTTCCTTTGTGATTGTAGTTCTACTTTCTTTGGGGAATGATGTCAATTCATTTGCAATAATATCATATATATATTATCTTATGATCATACTGACCCCATGGTAGGTAGATCCCTTTCATGTTCTCTGTATGTTTCTATGATATTTCGCTTGATTTGTCTTCATCTGGGGGCATCTCGACGTGGAAATGTAATCAGTGGAGTTGTTTATGTTTCTGTTAAAGTTATTGCTTCTATTAAAGTGTTAGCAATGACTTTAACATGGGGGCATACGCTCTGCTCACCTGTTGCACACACACACTTTTCAATATGCACATATTTTTTAGGATACTTCTTTTCCCTTTTTGGATTAGTAACTAATCCTTAAAGCACATATTTATATTTTAGGATCTCTTGATCCCTTTGGTTTCAAATACACATACATTGTGATCGCTTAAGGTTGGAAATGTCCTTAAGACTGGATCTCTTTTGTTTTTTATTTTTGGTTTCATTCTTATGGAATAGAATATTTCTAAGGATAAATCCTTGGTGGGATGACTAGTGAGTAGCCACATTCACTAGGTGGTTCAATTGCATCTTTCCAGTTGCACCATTTTCCTGTGTGGTTCACAATGGGACATAAGTTCTCATTGGGCGAGGTAATCAAACCTTCTTTCTCTCTCTAGAGATGTTTCTCTTATTGCGATCTAGGAGTCGATGAAGACTTGAGTCCCTAGGGGCTTAACGTTTCTCTTTGTCCCTTGGATTACGATAAGATTATCTTGTTATTCTAATCTCCTTTACCAAGAGTTTGCATCAAGTCCATACTCTTGATAAAGTGGGGGCTTAATGTATCATCTTAAAATGGAAGCACTTCCATGATAAGAGTGTTTATCCCTCTGAGTAGGTGGTTTGGGGTCATGTTAAGCATCTTGATTGGGTCTTTGCATGTATTTGGCTTTTCCCCTGCTTTCCACTTCTTCCCCGCACTTGATTCCTTCATTCTAGGTGAAATTAGGGTTAGGATCTTAAGGATTCTCCTAAGTTTCCCTCTTCCATGGCTCTATTTTCTAGGTAGGATTTATAAATGGATCCTCTTGGCCTTCATCTTAGTAATCATAGGATTTTATGTCTATTCATGACATTCTATCCTATTCTGGCATCAGTTCTAGGTTTCTGGGCATCCCTGGGACCTCTTGACTTGGTTCTGATTCAACTTGGGACTAGGGTCAATGTCTAAGGTCAACCCTGACTAGGTCAAGGTCAAGCTTGACCCTGACTAGGTCAAGGTCAACCTTGACATTCATCCCTTTCTCTAAATTTTCAAAATTCTTAATTTTTGGGGTTCGGGCTTTTGGGAAATTTATTTTCCCGCCTTCGGGTTCGCCATTTTGAGTTTCGGGATGGTAAATCCTTTAATTGCATTTAATCTAGGTATATTTTATAAAGGTGAGGGCCTAATTGGGATTTAATTCTCCAAGGTGGCCCATCTAGAGGAGTGTGCCTTAGTTCACTATAAAAGGAGGCCTTCCTCTCTCATTTTCACATCAAGTTTTCATATCTTATCATCAATTTTTGCAATCAAGCTCTCAAGTGCAAGCAAGTCTTCAAGCATTCAAGTGTTCAAGAATTCATCCATCAAGGAGATCCATTGTTAGCCATTGAAGGATTCAATCTCTTTGGAGCCCCCTTGAAGATCCATTCTTCTCCATTCATTCAAGTCTTATCATATGCAAAGATCAAGTCAAGATTGGTGTTGAAGATCAAGTACCATTGATTAGAGACATCCTACATCCATTGAAGCATTCTTACTTGTGGATTTGAGGATTTGAATTCTCTACGAGGACTTCAACATAAGTGAGGTGATTTATTCCAATTACTTTGTTTATGCACAATATATTTCAATTCAATTTCA
Organism: Chamaecyparis obtusa; assembly: GCA_027943335.1. NCBI lineage: Eukaryota > Viridiplantae > Streptophyta > Pinopsida > Cupressales > Cupressaceae > Chamaecyparis > Chamaecyparis obtusa. Next base: position 361,982 of record BSBK01012380.1, read on the forward strand.
AGGTTAATTCCTAAACTAGGGTTTGACCAAGGTAAACCCCCCATACAACAAAAAATACCCATTTTCTTGCAGGTATAGGTGTGGAGTTTCGGATCTAAGAGCGAATTTGGATACCCTTTTTGGAAAACTTCCAGGATCTACAAATAGAATTCAAATCGGACTTCAAATAAAGAATGTGGTATTTGACCTTTTATGAGGGTCAAACCCGAGCTGAGCCATCTTGAGGAAATATTTCTGGGTTTTCTCTATCTCGACATTTCCAGTCTAGGACAAGTTTTAGATTTTCCCGAAAGTACCCATAGACACCAGAATTCAACATTTTCAAGATCTGACCTAATTTAAGGTTAGTACTTGTATTTCAATTATTCTATATTTTAAAAATAATATCCATCCATATAAAGGGAACTATTAGATTTACTCTCTCTCTATTATTTTCCATAAATTGATTCAATTGTGCATTAACCTTTTGGTTGATCAAATCATATCTCTTATTTGGGGAATTTGGGTTTGAGAATAGGTCTCATATTTCCCCCTTTACATTTGAATAGAGGTGAATCTATTTTACATCTATTCATTTTGGTGAACCCGACTAGCTTACTCTCTTTCTTTTTGGTATTAGATTTCCCTTTGTCTTATCTTGTGTGTTCACCTTCACTATTAATTTTGGTGAACCCGACATACTTAGTCTCTTTTCTTTTGTGGAATTGGATGCCTTATTGTGCTTTCCTTTTATCTTGTTAGTATTAGATTTGTCCTTTATGATTAATCTTGCATGCTAATTAGATTTCATATCCATGCTTTATGTGTTCTTAGTTTAGTTTATTTGCATTACATTGGTTTATTTGCTTTACTACCACTAGTCCTACTTATAAGATTCTGGTTAGAAGAAGTCATAGACTGATGGGTGTCTTTGATCCTAAATCTTCTTCTCCTTTCCTTAGGATCTCGGATGATAACTTGATTCTTCATGATTCTAATCCTACTATGGAGCAAAACTCTTCTCACTCATCTCATGATGAGGATGATGCTTTAAGAGTTCCTCCTGAACAAGTCCAAAAACTTTCCACTAAACTTGATAAAATGGGTAATTGGCTTCTTCAAGAAAACCATAGTCAAGATTCCATTCAAGCTATAGAGGTTCTTAAGAAAGTTCTCCATGATAGTGATCAAGGTGTTAACCTTTTGTGTGGTATTACTCATCTTGTGCATTCCAATGTTAAACCTGTAGCTCAAGAGGCTCAAGATTTAGGTTTCACTTCTCCTATCACTAGTGTTGAACCTCCTTCTAATCCTTTACCTAGTGTTCCTATATATACTCCTTTTTTGGTGACTGTGATGGTTCCCTCTATTCCTATGATTGTTCCTCCTGTGTCCCTTCCTACATCACAACCTTCATATCATAATTTTCCCTTCACTTATTCCAATCCGCTTCCAACTGTAGTTCCTAGTGTTCCTCCAATTGTGTCCTCTATTCCTGCACCTTCTTACACTTTACCTAGTGTGTCTAATGTTGGTACTCCTCCTATTTCCTCTAATGATTCAACAATCATTAGTTTGGCTCAAATTGTATCATCCTTACAACAACAACTTGCTTCCTTAACTTAAAACAAGTTTAGTATTCCTACATGTGACATGGGAAGTCCTTTTTTCTGGGATATTATTCGTATTCCTATTCCTCAACAAGGTGAGATTCCTCGTCTTGAGAATTATAATGGAAAATGAGATCATGTTCATCATGTTAAAACATTCCAAATCCTTTGTAGTGATTATGCTCATGACCATAGGATTTTAGCCAAACTGTTTGCTAGAACCTTTCGTGACAAGGCTTTACAATGGTATTGTTCCTTGCCTCCTTATTCAATTGATTCTTTTCCACAACTTGCTAACGCCTTTATTCAGAAACCTCAAAATAATATTGGCCTGCAAGTGTCTTTGACTGATTTAATGCATTATAAACAAAGTGATAAAGAAAAATTGACTGAATTCATTGGTAGATTTAAGCATTTGCATGCTCAGATTCCCTATCCTATTCCTAATATTGATATTCAATGTATGTTTATTTCAAATTTGCAAAAGGATATTAGAGATAAGATTCTGCTTACTGAATTACCTCTTTTCAACAACTTTGTGCAGCGCTTCATCATTATCAATTAAAAGTGAGTCAATTTGAGAGCAACACTCCGATGGCTCATGTTCCAGTTGATAAGAGTGATGCTGCTCCTAATCCAAACAAGTTTCAAAAATTCAACAATTATGTCAAGATAAACAAACAAGAGAATGCAGTTTCTGATCAAGTTGTTGTTGCATCTCATAATGCCACTTCTGCATCCACATCTTTTCAACTAAATTGTACGTTTACTCCTCTTTCTGAAACTTTACATGCTATTATGAATAGGTTGTTAGTTGCTAATATGATTACTTTACCTCCTATTGGACCTCTTTTACCTACTACGATTGCATCTAAATCTTTTGATCAAAATGATTTATGTCAATATCATCATCAGAATGGTCATGATACTGAGAGATGTTATTCTTTAAAACATAAGGCTCAAGATCTAATTGATTCTAAGGTTTTATCTATTGATAATTTGGATAGTAGTGGTAATCAATCTATCTCTCCTCCTAATCAAAACCTTCAAATCTATACGAACCCTTTACCTACGCATGATACTAATACTATTGCTCAACCATCTGCTATGGAAATTGTGTATGATTCAAAGATGATGATTTCAATCATGTTGTTAGTCAAATGGAGCATTTTGATCACTCTCTTTCTTGGCCTCACCCTCAACCTTAACTTCAAACTTAGATTCAACCTCAAGTTCAAACTCAACATCGACCAAAACCTAAACCTAAAATGACACTTCAACCTAAACCTTGACAACAATTTAAGAATAAAAAACCTTAGGAACTTTTGATTACCTTTGATGACTCTGAGACTATTAAAGCTCCTGATGGTCCCCTTTACATTGCTACTAGGGTTGCTCAGATACCTACTCGTGGTTGTCTTGTTGATCCTACCTCCTTAGTCAATGTTATCACTGAAGAAAAACTCTTTATGAACAGTTTACAACGTGACTTCTATGATACATTGGATGTGTGGATTCAAACTTGCAATGGTTTTCTATATCCATCATTTGGTTCTATTACTTTACTGGTTGAACTTTCTTGAAAAATTGTGAGCACTACCTTCGTTGTGGTTCCTACCTCCGATCAATTTCAAGTTAAGCTCGGTGTGCCTTGGTTGACTGCCATGCATGTTGTTGCTTCACCTATCCATAAGTGTCCTAAGTTCATTCATAATGGAGAAGTGAAGATGATTAATCATAGTCTATATGAACCTTCAAGGCCTAGAGATTGTGTTACTCTAGATTTTGTTTGGCCTTCATTACCTAATTCATGTCCTCCTCGCCATGATAATCTTTTTCAATCATATCAAGCTTATAAACATTGTAAGATTCTTCAATTAAGCATACCCCCTATGGATCTAATCATGGTCTTTTACCTACACCATCGATACCTCCTTTAACTATGGCTTCTAGTTCTGTTAATCAAGTTCCTTCTACCAAACCTATCAAAGATCCTCTAATTGTTCCTCCTATGGTTGATAATCTTATTAATCTTCCTAAAGAACCTATGCAGGATCCTATGATTGTTCCTCCTAGGTCTCAACGTAACCGATCTGCTAATGAATGTTGTAAAAAGTGTCATGCTCATGCTAAAGCTAAAAGATCTTTACCTTCTTTGGATAAACCTATGCATAATGTGTTCGAAGATGTTGTTACTAATAATGATATTCACATGCATGATTATGATGATTCTATTCGTATCTTAGATCCTATTTTGATTAACTTGGATGAAGAAGATACTCTTGATGATACTAATGATGTTAATGATGAATATGAGACTATTGACATTGACATTGATTTACCTAATATGCTTTCATCACAATTGACTCTTACACCTAGTGTCAAACATAGTGATTCTCAAGAGGATTCTTGTTTGGAACTGGCTATTATTCCTATTGTGTTGGATATTGTCCCTCTTGCAAGTTACCCACCTTCCCTAAATGATATACAATGAGATGGGGAAAGTAGGCAGCACGCTTGATTGGCTTGTCTTTCGTAGTAGCTAAATGTTGTGTGTTTTCCTATTGTATTGTGCTTTTCCCGTAATGTGTTTGCTAAATGTTTTTAGATTCTTTTATATGATCCATGTTACTCAGTTGGTACAAGGTGATAAAGGAATTGAAACTGTTGTTCAAATTCTTCTATATGTATCTCTATTCTTCTATGTGTTGTTCAAAGTTATGTTGTAATTGTGCTATTGTTTGTAAATATTTCCTTGTGTAATCTACTTGGATTCGAGATATGGTAGCACTAATTCTTTTTGGTCACCATGTCATGGTCCGAAAAGATTCTCCTTCATATATCTTATGTGATCTTTCCTCCTTTGTGATTGTAGTTCAACTTTCTTTGGGGAATGATGTCAATTCATTTGCAATAATATCATATATATATTATCTTATGATCATATTGACCCCATGGTAGGTAGATCCCTTCCATGTTCTCTGTATGTTTATGTGATATTTCCCTTGATTTTTCTTCATTTGGGAGCATCTTGAAGTGGAAATGTAATCAGTGGAGTTGTTTATGTTTCTGTTAAAGCCATTGCTCCTATTAAAGTGTTAGCAATGACTTTAACATGGGGGCATACGCTCTGATCACCTGTTGCACACATGCACTTTTCAATACGCACATATTTTTCAGGATACTTCCTTTCCCTTTTTGGATTAGTAACTAATCCTTAAAGAACATATTTATATTTTAGGATCTCTTGATCCCTCGAGTTTCAAATACACATATATTGTGATCCCTTAAGGTAGGAAGTGTCCTTAAGACTAGATCTCTTTTGTTATCAGAGTGTATAATAACAGACTCATCAAATTTGATTCTGATATCTTTCAACATTTGTTTCATCCATATTATCTAATTACAATTATTTGTTGTTGCTACATATTCTTCTTTTGTTGTGCTCTGTGAAATACAATTTTGTTTCTTACTTAAACAAGAAACCAATTTTCCTCCAAGAAAAATGCTCCACCACTTGTACTCTTTTTATCATCAACACTACCTCCTCAATCCACATTTGTATATTCACATAGGGTAAAGTCATTAGATTTTTCATACCATAACCGATAGTTAATTGTGTCTTTCCAATATCTAAATATTCTTTTTACTACTGCATAATGTGACTCTTTAGGATCATCTTGAAATCTTGCAACAATTCCAACTGCATGTGATATATCTGGTCTTTTATGAGTTAGATATTGCAATCCTCCAATCATGGATCTGTACTTCTTTTGTTTAACTATAGAAGTTTCATCTATGCTAGATAACTTATGGCCAGTTACCATAAGTATGCCAACTGGCTTACAATTTTCCATTCTAAATCTCTGCAACAAGTCTTTCGGATAAAATAAAAGATAAAAGATAATGACTAGTTACCATAGGTGTGCCAACTGGTGTATAATTTTCCATTCTAAATCTCTACAACAAGGTGTGCCAACCTTCTCCTATTGCAATTTGCTAAAATAAAAGATAATGAAAATTGGTTTATTTTTAATATTTGTGCTCCTAACTCTAAAAAATATAGAAAGGCCTACTGGAATAAGATCAGAATGATGCTGGCTTCCTCAAATGTGACTAAGGGCATTATCATGGGGGATTTCAACACCCCTGTAAAAGAAGGGTAGAAACAAGGAGGGATTCCCCCTGACACAGAAAAAAGGAAAGATTTAATGGACTTCATTAATGACCAGGCTCTTCCTAACATGGACCTTCAAGGAGCTGATTTCACCTGGTCCAACAAGGGTATAGGTAAGGATTGCATCTAAGTCTGGTTGGACCATGCCCTAATTTCTCTAGAATGGATGAACCTCTATAGTCTCAACCTTTCAGCTTTGGCTCATGCTGGTTTAGATCATTCCCCTATCTCTATCTCCCTAGACCAAATAGCTAAGAAAAGAAACTTCCCCTTCAGATTTGAAAAATGTAGATTTCTCACCCAAATTTGCTTAACAAAATCAAAGATTAGTGGAACATAGATGTTGATGGCACTGCAATGTTTAGAGTGGCAAAAAAACTTAGGAATGTCAAATTCAATGTCAAAAAATGGAACAAAGAAGAATTTGGTCATATCTTTACTTCCAAAGATATGACTCTTAAGGATTTGAATCTCATCCAAGAAGAAATCCAAAAATAGGGGTATCATGAAGATAGATTGAACAAGGAGAAATCCATCCTCTCTGATTATCATAACATTATTGGTCAGGAGGAAACTTTCTGGAAGTAGAGATCATAGTCAATCTGGCTTAGGGAAGGAGACCAAAATACTCATTTCTTTCACCTCTCCACTATGAGACACAGAGCGCTAACAGGATAAGTAGCATTAAGAAGGGAGATCAAGCCCTGAAGGAGGATAGGGATATAGCAGAAGAAGCTATTTCCTAGTTTTCTTCTCTCCTTACCAAAGACTAGGAGCTATCTAAGCAAGACTAGATTAAACTCTTTAGCAACATATCAAAACTCATAATAGACAGCCAAAACAAATCCTTACCTTCAATACCGGATATGAGAGAAGTTAAGAGAGCCTTGGACTCTCTTCCAGGAGACAAAGCCCCTAGCCCCAACAACTTCCCTATGTTCTTCTTCCATAAATTCTAGGAAGTGGTGAAAGAAGATGTGGTCAAGGTGGTCTAGGAATTTTTTGGTTCTAAAATCCTCCTTAAAGAGCTCAATACTACTTTCCTGGTGCTGATTCCTAATTCTACTTGAGTGAATTCTTTCTAGCAATTCAAACCCATCAACCTTTACAATTATCTTCTAAAGATAATATCCAAGGTCATTACTTCAAGGATTCTCATTGTCCTTCCTTCATTGATCTCACAGTTGTAGTAAGGTTTTGTGCCAGGGAAATAGATTCTGGACTCCATAATGATGGTGCATGAAGTTATTCACTCCTTAGAAGCTGGGAAAAGGGAAGTTTTTCTTCTCAAGCTTGACCTCTCAAGGCCTATGACTGGGTTGACTGGCAGTTCCTCAGAGTCCTTGATGCTCTTGGATTCAATGCCCAAACTTGCAAGATCGGTCAGCAAATCATATCCACCCCCTCTCTGGTGATTATGATTAATGGATCCCCATCTTCATTTTTGAAGCCTACCAGGTACCGAAGGCAAGGGGACCCAGAAAAAAGGCAGGGGACCCCCTTTCCCCTATTCTCTTCATTATCCTTGTTGAGTGCCTGGATAGATTCATTTTTGCTTCTAAAAGGTAGGGGAATCTAAAAGGCATCAACCCTTCATCAGGAACTAATGTTTTCACACACCAACAACTCATGGATGACACCATCCTTGGTGGAGAAGCTTCGGTCAGAGAAGCTAAAGTGGTTAAGAATATCCTAAATGATTACATCAGAGCCACTAGTCAATTTATAAATTGGAACAAAAGCTCCATCTTTTTTGTGAATACCCCAAAGGAAAGATAGAGGAAAATCATTGATATTCTAGGTTGTAGTATAGACACCTTTATGTCCTCTTACTTGGACCTACCCTTAGGTGTCAATCCTCCAGAAGCCTTTTGGAATAAACTTATTGACAGATTCAATAGAAAGCTTGTTGGTTGGAAAGGGATCTCTCTTAGCCAGGGTGGAATGATTCAGTTGGTCAAATCCACTCTACAAAACCTCCCAACCTACGCTCTCAACCTCTTCTCCATTCTTGCCAAAGTTGCGGAGATAATGGAAAAAATACAGAGAAGATTTCTTTTGTCTGGCACTGAGGAATAGAAGCGCATCTCTCTCATAGCTTGGGAGAAAATTTGTCACCCTAAAAAAGTAGGGGGACTTGGAATAAGGAATTTAAGAATGTTTAACAAAGCTCTTCAAGCCAAACAAATTTGGAGAATCTTTAATAGCAAAGGTGAGTGGTGGGACACTATTGAAGATAAATATCTTATGCACAACTCCATCAATAGCTTCTTTGAAGAAACTAATTCCCCAAAAGGCTCCGCTATCTAGAATGGTCTCCTTAGTGCCAAGGATTTTCTAAGTCCAGAGCCAAATGGAAGATCGGGAATGACCAATCTATCAATTTATGGAGCAACAATTGGCTCTAGATGGGTTGTTTGAGAGATTTTGATTTATTCTATGCCTGGAAACACGTTTGCACCCAACTCTATGGGACTCAACTCAACAACTATAGAAGGGATGGTAAATGGGTGGATCTCTCCCAGAACTCTCAGGAACTAAAACCTCTGATGAAAGCCCTCAATGTGGTCACTCTCTCCCAAGATCAGGATGACATTATCTAGGAAGACTCCCTTGATGGTACCTTCAATGTTGCCTCTGCCTACTCTTTGCAGATACCTCATATTCAGGATGTCAACCCATTGTGGGATAAAGCTTGGATTCCAGGTCTCACACTCAAAATAAATGTTTTTTTTCTAGATCCTACTCTAGAACTAAATCCTTACTATTAACAATCTCACCATGTGTGGTTTCCAGATTCCCAATAGGTGCGTTCTCAGTAAATGCCAGGAAGAATCTGTGGACCACTTATTTACTCACTGCTCTTTTGTTAGCAACATTTGGAAACATCTTTTGTTGGCTCTGAATTTAACTTGGTCCTTCCCCCTGTCTTTCCAAGACCTCTTCTCTCAATGGAATTTCAATATGTTTAACCCGGACTTCCAGACCTAGTACATCTGGATCCTTCCTCACCTCTGCCAGGGAGTTTGGAAAGAGTGCAACAACTACATATTTCGAGACTGCTCTTCTCCCCCCAAATCATTGTAGAAACCCATGCTATCCTCAATTCTTTTAAGAAGGTGTATATCTCTCATGTTTATAGAGAAGGCAATGACACCGCTGATTGGTTTTCTAATTGTGCTGTCATGAAGGATATTAAGATGACATGGAGACAAGGTGAAGTAATTGCTAGTGAAGAGAAGAATATCCTTGATAAGGAAAGACTCCAAAGTACCAAGGGAGTCATACAAATCTAACCGGCTCTATTTTGTTGTGGCTTCTTTTCCCCAGGCTGGCTTGTGGTCTGCTTCAAGGCTGTTTTGTTTAGTTATGTTCTCTCTTTGTTGTTTGTATCTCTTTTTCGACTGTGGGTTCCAAGCACCCTGTAAAACCTATTTTACTTAATCAAAAACAAGTCTTTCATATATTTTTCTTGACATAAGAAAATGCCATCACTATTTCAAGTGCTATCTATAATCCTAAAAAATATGTCATCTCACCAATCATGCTCATTTCAAATTCTATCTTCATTTCATCAACAAATTTATCACTAGCTTCATCTTCACCTCCAAATATAATATCAACAAAGATAACTACAATTAAAAAACCATTCTCAATCTCTTTGAGATATAAATTACTATATGTTGTGCCCTTAATAAATCCCAAATTTATCAAATATTTATCTAGTCTTGCATACCATGTTCTCGTTGTTGAAAATTATCTCTTAATACCATTCACTTCACAAAATGTATTAAATTTCTTCGAAATAAATTCTCCACCTCTATCAGACCTTAAACATTTAATCTTCATTCCAGATTGATTCTCAACTTTGTTCTTAATCAATTTAAATTTATCAAATGCTTCATATTTTTCTTTAAGAAATGCAATCCACATCATTCTTGTAAAGCCATCAAGAAGAATCATAAAATACCTTTCACCATAGAATCCTCTAATCCTTGTGGGACCACTCAAATTTGTAAGAACAATTTCCAACTTCTTGGTTGTTGTGAACTTCTTACTAGGAAATGAACTTCTCTTCTACTTAACCATAACACATTCTTTGCAAATTATGTTAGTAGGTTTCATAATATTAGGCAAATCTCTTACTAAAAATATAGTACTTATTTTCACAATGTTATCAAAATTTATGTGACAAAACCTTTTGTGTCATAACCAACTGTCATCAATTTTAGTAATCAAACATGTCAGCTCAACAGGATTCAACTGAAATACATTACCTCTAGTTCTTGATATAGTTCCAATTAAATTAACCCCCTTATCCTTGATCACACAAGTTTTCTCACTTAACAAAACTTGATATCCCTTATCAACTAACTATCCAACAATTAAATACTATGTTTCAATCCATCCACAAAATAAACATCATCAGTGTTGTCTTTCCATCAAGAGTAATAGATCCTATTCCTTTTATCAAACAAGGTGCATTGTTTCCAACTCTAACGATTCCTCCATCATGGTTGTTACACTTTATAAAGTTCTTCATATCTCAAGTCATATGATGTGAACAACCACTATCTATGATCCAATCAGTTTTCTTTTCTACTTGAGAAACTAAATCTTTTTATTCTCTAACTTTAGTTTCAGAGTTTTGTTCTTTTATTGCTACAAATCCTATATCATCATTCTCATTATCACTTTCACATAATAATTTCTCAACACTAGCCTCAAGTTATTTATCATTAGCACAGTAACACTATTTAGATCTTCTAGGTTTAAATTTCTTCTTGTATTTCTTTAATCTCTTAGGGAATTTAGATGCAAAATGACCATATTCTTGACAAGTCCAACATTTAAAGATTTTCTTACCTTCAAGTTCTTTTTTCAGAAGCAATGCGATTCATTCCTCAATCTTTCTATCTTCTTTGGTCTTATACTTGTTACAGCTAGCATAATCTCCACTGACACTAATACTTCATTGCAAAGTAGGGTGAACACTAAGTTAGTTAAATGTTGTCTCAATTCTAGGTAGATCTCCTAAATTTCTCAAGCCTATCTCTGCTGCTTCTAATCTTCCAAGAAGAATTTCTCTGGTAAACCTCTTAGTACAAGGTATAACTTGTTCAATCATTTGCATTGTCTTCTTAAATATAGGGGTCAATGTCTTTAAGATCTTCCATGTCAATTCATCCTAAGTCTTATTTCCTACACAAGCTTTGATACCTACAACAAACTCTGATATCCTACCAATATAACTTCTAACAGATTCATCTTCCATCATTTTTATATCTTTAAATGAACATATCAAATTCTATAATTTAACTCTCTTTGCATGCAAATCACCTTCAAAAGTAGATTGTAAAGCTAACTAGATTTTATGAGATGTCCTTAGATTTTTAACCTTACTGTATTCATTCTCTAGAAGTGCTGACAAAAGTTCTTATCTGGAAAGTATATTACACATGAATAGATCTCTCTCCGTATCAGTACATTCTTCAATTTTCTCTTCTTCAATGATAGTCTTCTCATTCTTTGTGATTAACCAGTATTCTGGTCCAAAACATGGAAAATGTTTCTTCATCTTCTCTTTCTAGCTGTCATAGTTTACTCCATCAAACTTAGGGCTTTCCTTCCTGAAATGAGTCACCATAGATCTCCTTAAGTTTTTAAACTTTTCCCTCAAGAACCTATCGCTCTGATACCAATTGTTAGAAAGTAAAGTCCGCCAAGATAACTGAGAGGGGGGTGAGTGAATCATTTATTAGATAATAAAATCTTTTATTACCATTATTATATTTCAACCATATAATCAATATAAGAAACAACCATAGAAACATAAACATACACAACAACACAATAACACAAGATATGTTGACTAGGGAGCCTCTTGATCAGAGAGTAAACCCCAGTGGAAATGATGCCCAAAAAATATGTACTAATATGAAAATTCCTTGTGAGAGGGTGGAATCTATTAGGAGCCTTATGAAATACATTTAGTACATATGAGACCCTATAAGAAGACTTTAAATCCCTATTAAAATATTCTAACCCGGTTAAGAGTTATGGATGATAGAAGGACCCAGTGTCCAAACAACTTCAAGGACAAGATCACTGAACACACTATCCAACTGATCTTTGTATTATCCAAACAAAATAATACCAACAATTACTGATCTTGGCAACTTATCTTTTCTCCTCTGCGTGTGCCAAACCACACCAACTAGTTCACCAAATCTCAATACCAGATATCTGTAATTCACATATCCTTCTACAACATATATTGCTCAATTCTATAATTTGCATATATATATATCATCATATTACAATTAAGAAAAAAAATCCTTCCTTTATACCATAATTAAATAATTACAAATGAGTCAGCCAACAAGGCTTAACCAATTACAAAATATAAACCTTCACACGTTAGATAATATTCCACAATTACATAAAAACTGTTGGCTTCAGAAAAAAAAACTTCACATGTGTGACCTTTGACCATGTTGTCTCATCCAGGTCACCATGAAAATGTCTTCATCAACTGTATATCTTCACATGCCTAGATTCTAGTCTGATTAGGAGATATCATTCAGTTACTACAAGACACTTCTCAAAGACAATGTCTGAATATTTCTTCCACTAAATTACACATAACTATCATGGATAATTGAATTTTTGTACGTGCTCTTGACAACAATCTAAAGACACATTGTAGAATAAATCCTCAACTTTGCATAGCTTGATTTGCAATACTCCACATGCACTAATTGAAACATTGTCTTCTTCTCTACTAATCTCGAGTAGATCACTTTGTTGACATCAATGACAATCACAGTCATGAATGCAACATAAAACTACTACATAATGACTCTGAATACTCCTCCATAGGACATATTCATCATTCACTCCTAACAAGCTTGATGTATTTTATCATCTATGTTCCTATTATGAAATGGTCTATTAGTCTAGTGATAAGAATTGTTTGGGAAAATAAAGAGAATTGACATATCAACCTAATCTCTATGTCAAGGAGGTGACCCTTTACAAGGATAGGATATTCCTATTGAATAATTATGGTGAGAGGTTTAATTTAAGATCTCAACAAATGTGAATAGAATTGATGTGTTACAGGATTACAAAATAGGGAATGGTCTGTAGTTGTCCTAGAAGGACCTTGTGAGGAGAACTATGTGTAACTTTAACCAACCTGGAAGTGGAAACATATGTGGTCCTTGGGAAAAAGATGCCCTTTTCACCTCAAGACTGTAGAAGAAGGGTTTAGGAGGGAGTAAATCCAGGTAGTGGGCTCATTCTAAATTTATTTGTCCTTCTCACTTTTGTAGACCTTAACAGAGGCTTCCTTGTGTTGGTTCTATACATGTTTTGTGTTTTGTAAAGCTTAACCCATGACATATATGAAACTATGCATACACTCCTAAATTAATCAATTTTCTTATACTTGTCCCTTTGTTTAGAACTATGGTTCCTATTATATAGGACCCCCACAAGTGTGAACCACTAGTATATTTATGTAGTGTCAAGTAGTCAGTAGACTATGCCAATGATCTATGCATAGGCTACTACAAGGGAATAGTTGGTAGTCACCTAGATCATTGAGGAGAAGTTGCTAAGGCTAGCTTGGATATGACACAAAAAAAGTTGGAAGGTTTTCATTAGACCATGCAAATTATGAATGTTTTTACCTATTGTTATATCTTTTGGATTAGCTAGCATTCATCTTGTTCACCGAGGTGAATGATTTCTAGGGGCTAATACTAGATTTGATATGATAATGGTTGCATGGATAGTTTCTATACCATGTGGATAATAGTAACCCAAGCTAACTATGGTATCAAGATAGTTTATTGATATTCATATATGGCATAGATGTGATCAATGTCAGATGTTACACAAGATTATGGAGAAGATAGCTGGAAATATCACAAAGGTCACCAAGTAGTATGTGTCAAAATATACTTATTCTTGGTTGTAAAAACATGTCACCATTTACCTTAGGTGATTGAAGTTGGAATCTACCAACCTAGATTGTTTTACCACTCTTAAAATCCTTTTGATTTAAGATGGACCCATGATGTAGTGTGGGGTGCACCAAATCGTCTTCCTAGTTGTGTGATGGTAAACTTTGTTAGTAATGGGAACACAGAGAGTGGGGGAGGGGGGGGGGGGGTTGAATCAATGTTCACTATATTAAAACTTTTTTACTTTACTCTTTAAACTTATCTTTAATGCTCAAGTACTGAAATGAACATTAATATAAACAAGAAACATGAACTCAACACATAACACCAATATGGCTATGGGGAAACCCAAATAGGTAAAAACCCCAGTGGGAATTGACATCCACTAATATTTTGCACCAGTGTATTATGATCCTTGTTAGAAGATCCTTAACCCTGTTAGGAGTTGTCTTTACATTACTTTTAGTATAGTTACCTTGTCAAGCGTCAGACCCTATTAGGAGTCTTTTACAATAACCCTGTTAGGGGTGTGGACACATTGTCCTAGAGCTCACTGCTCAAGTGGTGAAGGCTACAACCTTCAGATCTCAGATACACACTATATCTATTGGATGAACTGGTGCTATGACACTGCTTGTCAGATCAGTTCCTATGATTTGTTGATGTTTTGACCTCCTGAAAAGCTCTAATACATCTTATCAATTCTTCACACACTTCTTCTCTACTTATCTCAATTCTTTATCAACATCCATACTTCTTACAAAGGGCGCATCTCATATTTATATGCGCTACCAAAACAATTAACTAGGTCATCCTATAACCGATTACATACAATGCTTCCAATTGAATTGGATCAAGCGTGTTTACAAAAAAATTTAATTACATGTCTAAAACCTAATTACAATAGGTGCATAGCCTTTACAAAAAAATATTATAGTCGCTAATCAAATTACCAATAGTTGGCTGCATATACTATTCTGTTCTGGCATTCACTAGCTGTACCTCTTCAATTGTCTGTATCTTTTTCATATGGTCTTATTTGATCGTGGGCTCTTAGAATTAGAATGAATACATACATACAAGCTTAAATTTAAAGACACATACCATAACTTGGTCATACACACATGCGTTAGTGCTCTGATCTACTGGTGCACTGCTAACTGTCCAGTCTTCTATACTTAGCCAAATTATGATCTTCTGATCATGTGTGCTAACTCCAAAACACTATATGAATTTTTTTCTATAATGACAACACTATATCTAGTCATATACGATAGTATAGTCAACTTTCCAACAATCTCCCCCTTTGTCATTGATGGAAACAAAGGAATATGGCATAGTTACTAACTGTACACAAATTTTTTTATCATACTCTAACTTATATCTCCCTTATATTTTTAACTATACATCTTCTTTACATATATGACTCCATATTCTTTACATTACTCCCCCTTTGACATTAATGACAAAGGTTCTTCAAAAAATTTATCTCTACAAGTACTTACAGTGTGAGGACATCTAGATATGCTATCTGTAAGTTTTGGATCTCTTGCTTCCAAAATGCAATTAGTGCATCAAAAATCTATAGATGGGCGCATAATTCATATTGTAGCTTCTCCATCTTCTCCAAGTCTGTGCTAGGACCTTGATCATATGTCACCATGGTGGCATCGATCTCCTTGATGTTTTGATTAAGTATATCTAGAGAGGGCGCAAGAGCATTTCTAAGTTGTGTTTGCCTTGCCCTGATCTTATACATCTCTTTCTTAGCTTTTTCAATCTTATCTATCTATCCTTGGTACACATTATTACACATGTTGACATCTATGGAGGGATCATTCACTGATTTCTTAACATTTTCTATCATTGCCTCTGCCTCTTGGATCTTCTTGAAATGATCATCTGTCAGCTTATCCTGATCCATAGAGTCAGCAATAATCTTTCTGCCTTTTGCTGCAAATTCCTTCAAGGATGCTTGACCAATCTTAAGGGAACTTAGGTCAAGTGCAAAGTTGCTAACCAATTGATTTAGCCTCTTCTTCATATACTTCTCTTCTACAACTTGAGATGCCAACTCTTCCAAACTAGAAAAAAATGTCTTAAATGCTGAAAGGATGTGCCTAATATCATCAACTATATTGTCCTTAAACACTTTCTTGGTTGAAGGTAATAAAATATTTAATATGTTGACTAATTCAATAAATAAGGGGTTCCTCATTACCTATTTTTCTTTTTCTTTCTCCATGGCTAAGACACTAATATTGATCAGGTCTTCTTCTCTCCAAGAATCTAAACTAGTGGCGTCTGGTGTCAATCTTGTCAACAATGATGTTGAGGGTGATAGAGTGATAGGAGTGCTATCCACCACTTCTTTCTTTACTCTGATTTTCATTTCAACAGATGGCTTATCTTTTGGTTCACTTTCTTTTACCTCTTCTTCTCCTTTCTTTTCTTCTACCTTTTCTTCCTCTTTTTCTATCCCTTTCTCTTCTTATTTTTGTGTCTCTTTTTCTTCTTCTTTTTGTGTCTTCTTATCTTCTTCTTTTTGTAACTTGGGTGAATTATCACCGCATAGAATTTTAGCTTCTTTTGTGCTCACAAAAGCTTCTTCAAACTTGTCCAAGTCTTTATCTATGGCTGCCATGGAAATCTCTACATTATCAATAATGATAGTGTTGTCCTTTGATGTTTCTGTCAAAGGCACACACTTTTCTACCTATATAGGAGTTTCAACTATAGGCACTGAATCCCGAGGACCTGTAAATGGTACATTTTGTGGTCTCTGACTCCTTGGATACCTTTGTGAGTACTTGAGTTGTGGGCGTAGTAGGTGGGTACATGTGTATGTTCATGAAAACCTTTTCAAAGGCTTTCTCTGTCTCTTTAACTTTCAACTCAAAGTTCTTGTCCATTATATGTAGTGTTCTTAGCTTTGTTCATAGATGTGGCTTTACCAAATCTAGCAACAATGATTTATCTTCTAAGGAACACACCGGTAGAATTTCATCTAGAATCTTCTCTCTTATCCTAAGATCTTCAATAGCTTGTTTCTTCAAGGATTCTAAGATGTTCCAAACATTGTCCAGAATGACTATTTTCAGTTCCAAGATTGTCCTTTTGAACTTGATCATATGTTTTATGATCATGCCATGAATCTTTGACTTGTCAATTTCACTGTATTTGTCATAAAACTTTCCTATCTAATCCAATCTCCTTCATCAACTATCCTCATACTCAACACTTTAAGACTAGGTTTGAAACCTACCTCTAGAGGTGCTTGAGTATTCTTCCTACTTCTTTTTGCTCGCAAGGATGGATGACTTGTGCTAATTTCTTTCTTCCTCTTAGGCATTGCCTTATACTCTGGAGGAGTAGTAAGGTCAATTGTTTCTGTGGGTGGAGGAGGGGAAACATCATATTTTTCATGTTTATCCTTAGGATCTTTAGATTTCTCAATCTTGACCTTCTTTAACTTGGGATCATCTTCCCTTGCTTCTGCAACTAATGCGCTCTCAATTCCTAAAGCAATCTTTTCTTTTCTTGCTTTGTCAAGGTCTTCTTGTGTTACTCCATAAATTCTGAGGATCTCAGAAGTAACCTTAGCTACTTTTCTTTTAGTTGTTGCGTTGTTCAAAATAGCATCAACTTCTCTTGTTTTCTCTTCATTTGTCCCCCATCTTGGTTCATTAGGGTCCTTAAGCTTGTAATTCAAAATACTATGAAAGACATTCTACATTAGAATAATAATGTCTAAATAATAATAATGGTTATTTTACTTAAGAATTGAAATTAAAATTAACTAATCGAGTTGTAAATTTGGACTATTGAATAGTTTTAAATTTGAAAGATCAATCTAAAAAGTGATATATATTTCAATTCTTTGAGAAATTATGAAATAAAAGTAATAAATAATTGAAAAAAAAATAAGGTGTTTTTTGTTAAAAATTGTCTTTGACTTAATCTTAAATTTTAGACAGTATACTATGTATGACACTTTTATATCAACAAAAATGAAGAACTATAATCATTTGATTTGCATGCTAATTGAGAATATCTAATTATTATAATTCAAATTATAATATCATTTTTAGTTTCTGTGGAACTATAGGCATGGATATATCTTTAACTAGTATTAAAATAGTAAATCTTAACCAATCAAAATTCACTATTTTTCAACTAATATTATATCTTAATATTTGATAAAGTAAATTACAAGATTCTTATGTTTTCTAATTTGTAGAAAGTTTTTTTCCTTCATTCTATTGGCTAAAAAACTTTGAGCAATAAGGGCGGATTTCTCATCAAAATGTTGGCTTCCATGTCCTAACCTAAGGAAAATTATTTAGATTTCATTGTTATATATACTATATTACACATATTTATACTATATTTTTTTTATGTAATTTATAATTTTTGTGTTAAAAGATTTATAATTTGTGTTACAATACTATATATTACATTACATATATTTTTTACTTAAACTATTGTTTTTATATTGTATTAAAGTAATTATGATACGTTATTTAGATGTATTTATATTATAATTTTTATAACATGTAAATATTTTATGATATAAAAGATTAATATAATATTAATTTTTTTATAAAATTATAAATTATAAAATAAGAACTTTAATTTTTTTAATAAAATAAAATAAATATTATAAATATCATTATCCTCACATACCTACACATTTTCTAAATGGAAATGTGCTATATTTAACATTAATAGAAATTACATGTTTCTAATTTTTTCAACTCTTTGTATATATATATAACTTCTAAATTCTTTTCTAAATTTTTAACAATCCTACCAAAATTTTGGAAGGAACTTCATTGCTATGCAACCTTGTTTATAATAAGATGAAAAATATTTTTTATATTTTAGTAAGAATAGTTATATTAAAGATTCACTAATTTAAACTTTTTTATATTTCCATATAAATATTATATAAAATATTTCAGAAAAAATAATAATATTTATGCCGAGAGGCGTTCTTATACAGCCATAGTGGAAGAGGAGGACACCAGCACGGCATATTCCAAGAAATATGCCGTGTACATAAAAAATATTAGAAGTCAGTTACAAATCAAAAATTGAAAAAATAAAAAATGAAAAAATCCAAAATAAAAAATCAAGCGAACGTAACTGACCTTTTGTAGTGGATTTGAAGCAATGTAACTGACCTTCTCACATAATAGTTGGTGATCTATTTGTTTAAATCTTCCCAATTTAAACCTATTTCCTGCAAGCCGCCCGCCTATGAAACACAATGCAGAGAATATGTAACGGAAGAAGAAAATAGATGATCACTTCCTTTGTATTTCAAAACTAAGAATTCATGCCAGTGGAAATGCCAGGTTTGATATCTCTGATTTATTTTCATGGATGATGCTTGCGTTTGTTTAATGAAACAACGAAAGTATAAATAATCCTTTTTTTTTATGTGGTTGCAAAGAAGCTTATCAAGTCAAAGGCTTGATTAATAATTTCCAAAGATTGGGAGCTTGAATTTCACATTTCCGTTGATCAGGTGCACAATAATTTATTTATGAAAGTTCTGTATTTTTTTAGAGTTTTAGGAATTTGCTTAATCTGTATTTAGTTCACTAATTATGAGTATTATTTTCCATATTAAAATAGAGTATTTCTCTTTTCTTTTATGCTTAATCTCATGTTTATGCTATGGCAGAAGCTGCATACAGGTATGCCTCTCCAATTTTCTCATTGAAGTAGAGAGACTTTGTTTGAATATACATCAGTTTAAGCTTTTTATGGATACAGGGCGATGATCGATGATGAGAAAATTCAATCCATGCTAGGGAGTGGAGAAAGTGGGGCAGGTAAAATAGAATCCACCAAAAGGCTTATGGAGTATCTTTCTTATATATGGGAGGGTGAGCAGAAAATAAGGAGATATCCGCCAAAGTGCTAAAAGTAAGAAATAATGAGCATTTTTCTTATGAATGGAGTGCAAAGAATTGCTGCGGTGTTTTTGCAATAATTAAGAAGTGTTGTGATCTCAATCTTATAATACCATATGTTTTCATTTGTGTTATTATGTTATGATTATTTGATTTTCTCTTTTATTCTTGCAGTCAATTCCTCTTCTGGAAGCTTTTGGAAATGCAAAAACTGTTTGGAATAATAGCTCCAGGGTAATACTTCTTTTAAGATTGTCCAATGCATGCATAATGGAAGTAAATTTGAATATAAGGAGTTTTTAGAGCCTGAGCTATTTATACAGGAATTGCCTTTGGCTCTTTGAATATCTGAGTACAATTTCTTCTCATTAAAAATTATTTTCTGACTAAGGTGCACATTGCACGCACTCGTTTTGGAAAATTTGTTAAGCTACAATTTGACAAAAATGGAAGAATATCAGGAGATTTTGTTCGAACATTCCTACATGAAGCATAAGAAACTTTTCCTGGATAATCTCAAATGATGTATTTTTCGTGTGAGACACCAATTATTCCATTATGGAAATATTAATTTATTTGATGACTGACAATTTTTTATTTAGACTGTTTATCTCTCGCTCCAATCCATTTCCCTTTTCTTCGATGTCATTCAAACACTGGGATTGCAGGCATTTTCGATGTACTCTATGATGATTTCAACATGTTCATCCATCCTATTGATTATAATACAAACCAAATAAAATGTTTTAAGGAAATTGTCCATTGTTGAATTTGGTAAATGAAAATGTATCTCGGCGTCTCTTTGAATTCTTTCTTTTCACATTAAGTTGGTCATTTTGGATCGATTTTCCTAAGCAAAAACCACCATCTGGTTAATTTCATCTTCAGTAGACATGGTTGTTGTTTATTCAATAGCTACTGCAAGAAGAGAAGAAATGAACAATGCAACAAAATTTTATTCACCAAGAATAGGGAAACTGTGTAACTATTTATGTTGAGGGTCTTGGAAGGTCTTTGACGTCGATTACTTTACATATAATGGAAAGTATCCCAAGAGTCAAAACAAGCAAAACGACCAGAGTAAAAACAAGCCTATTAACTTATTTCCATTCTATTTTCTACCAATAAATAAATAGATCAGTGACTGATTTAGTTAGGATTTTGAATCGTGACCATTGAGATCAAGCACTATATCCAAAGTTCCTCATGTTGGCTGGATTTTTAATTTATTATTATCTTTTCATGTGGGGACAATGTTTTCCTTTATAGTTATCTTGTTAAAGGGAAATCAAACCATGGTTTAAACATGTCATTCCAAATAATATTTGGAGTTGATACTATAAAATTTTGACACAAATAAAATCAAATTGAAAATCTAATATTTTTAATGATTTTTAATTCTTGTGGAACTTAGAGTCTAGGTCTCTAAAGTTTGGAAAAATTTAAATACTATTTAAAATATCTAAAATAAACCAAATTAAAATTTTAAATTTTAAATTTTAAAGAAAAATTTTAAATAAACTAAATTAGGAAAGTTTTGTTCTTAGAATATTTTAAATAAATTTTAGTTTATTTTAGATATTTTAACAATTTGGTTTGATTTGATATTTTGACACTAATTTAAAAGTATATCAAATCAAATCAAATCTGGCATAACACTAGAACACTATCGATGACTATAAATATGAAAGATTGCATAATAATTGAGCAAATGAGATAAGCAGAGAGATATCATTATCTAGAAGACTATATTTTCTAATTAAAAAATTAAATGCATTTAATTTCAACAAATATTGTTGATTTATTTCTAATTTAAAAATAAATGTTTCTAATTAACACAAATTTTGTACATGTTAAAATTGCAAGCTAAAAAAGGGGAACTAATAGCATACAATACAAGGATTCAATTAAATATATTTATTCTTTTAATTTAGAAAGTAAATTAGAAAATTGAGAAAGTCCAAGGTTTAAGGGATCAAATTAGAAATATCATAAAGATACGATTGATGGTCTCTTTCTATTAATTTTTTAAAAACTTTTATTTTATTAATTAACATAAATGAGGGTATTTAATTTTTCGTTGTTGCCAAACAAAATTTCTTTAGATACATCTGCTAAATAAATAGTTAGATATTAATATGAGATAGTTAGATGTTAATATATAGGTTAACAATATTACATTTAAATTGATTGTCTAAATAATTTTTTTTTAACAATAAATGATATGAAGGCATGCATGAAAATAAACGAACATTACAAAACACTATTTGAATTGTAGAAAATAACTCAATTCCATCTCTTTGCTACAACAATGTAGTTTTCATAGCCTCTACTAGAAATACAAAAGTTAAAAGAAAGATCATTTTGGGATGCATTTATTCTATAAAAAATCATAGGATCATCTTGAAAGATAATAACAAATCCTTTTTACAAAAAGGGGAAAATTAAAATAATGTTAGATTTAAAATAATGTAAGTGCTAAAATTTAATTAGTGGTTATGATTTAGTTAGGATTTATGTTAAATTAAGGTAAGGATATAATTAATGGTATAGTTAAATTAGGATTGATGATATAGTTTAATAGGAGTTAGGGTGTAATTAGGTCTAGGATATAGGTCTAATTTTCTAGATTGAATTGCAACCCTAACCCTATATATAATCCAAATTATACCTCTTAACCTAGACTTAACACAAATCATAATCCTAACCCTAACTCTCAATCCTAACCCTAACTCTAATAACCATAATTCTAACCATGATGTACAAACCCATACTCTAACCATAATCCTAACACTAAACCTGCTCCTAACGATAACAAAAAAGTTAAGCCTAATGGAAACACTAATCTTGAATATAATACAAACCATGAAATAAATGATTACCCTGGAACAAAATCCTAATCCTAAACCCTAAGCTTGACCCCTAATTTAAAACTCTAACCTTATCCATAGTAACCATAATATAAAGGCTTACCTTAACCATAATACTTACCCTAAACCTTATTCCTAACATTAACCAACACATTAAACCCTAACCCTGTCTATGTTCCTTATCCAAAGCATGAATCTAACCTTAACCAAAACTATTATCCTAATCATTTCCCTAACCCTAATCAAAACCATAATACTAACCATGATGTAAACCCTTGCGTGAATGATAATCTAATCCTAAACCCTAAACCATAATCTTGATTATAACCTTGAATTTTAACCCTAATAACCATAATACTAACCATGATGTACATACTTACCATGGGCCATAATCCTAACCCTCACCAAATAACCTAACCATAATCCTAAGCCTAAATCCTAATACAACACTAATTTAATAATCAGATTTTTGAAGTGATTATATAGTTTAATAATTATAGAAATATGTAGTTCTCCATAATTCAACATTAAATAAAATAACTAAAAGTAATAGATTAAAAAATAAACAATGCCTCAAAATAAACCCTAACCATAATCAAAACTATAATTCTAAGTACAATACTAATGATTATTAAAACCTAACCCTAATTCTTAACCTGTAATGTAAAACCTCACCCTAACTATAATCCTAATCAAAATCCTAACCCACAATTAACCTTCATGAAAATACTAAATATGATACTAATCATAACTCTAATCATAACCCTAACCTTAACTATAATGTACTCTTACTTGAAGCATAAATCATAACATTAAATATCCTATTAACCTGAACTCTCACCCTATCAATAACCCTAACCCTACCACTAACTCTTACTCGAACCCTAACTCATAACAAAAAATGACCTACTAACCGTGATGAAATAACTAAATATCATGTTAATCATAACTCTAATCGTAACCCTAACCCTAGCCCTAACTGTAATGTACTCTTACTTGAAGCATATTTAATGTTAAATATACTATTAACTTGAACTCTCACCTTATCGATAACCCTAACCTTGCCACTAACTCTTACTCGAACCCTAAGTCATAACACAAAATGACCTGCTAAACCCTAACTCTTACCCAATGTCAACTTATTATAATAGTTTACAATATATATATATATATATATATATATATATATATATATATATATACTATTTTATTATTTTAACCCTAATACTAATCCAAACTTAACACTGTGCATCACATCATCAACCCATAATTAACCTTCATGAAATAACTAAATATGATAGTAAGCATAACTCTAATCATAAAACTAACCCTAACTGTAACATACTCTTACTTGAAGCATAAATCATAATGTTAAATATCCTTTTAACCCAAACTCTAACCATACTAATAACCCTAACCCTACTACTAACTCTTACTCGAACACTAAGTCATGACTACTAATGACCTACTAAACCATAACTCTTACCCGATGTCAACTTATTATGATAATTTATAATTTAAAAAAAGCTATATATACAAAAAAAAATTATTTAAACCCTAATGCTAATCCAATCTGAACACTATGCATCACATCATTAACCCATGATTAACCTTCATGAAATAACTATATATGATACTAATCATAACTCTAATTGTAACCATAACCCTATCTGTAACGTACTCTTACTTGAAGCATAAATCATAAATTGGCATTTTCCTTTAAATATATATACTATTTTTTTATTTAAACCCTAATACTAATCCAAACTTAACACTGTGCATCACATCATTAACCCACAATTAACCATCATGAAATAAGTAAATATCATACTAATCAGAACTCTAATCGTAACCCTAGCCCTAATTGTAACGTACTCTTACTTGAAGCATAAATCATATTGTTAAATATCAATGATGAAAGAAGTATACCGTGATCATTGTACAAATAAAGGTCATCATACCAACTTTATTGTTGAAGAATATGTGATGTACTTGCATCATTATGGAGAAATGTTATTGATTTAGATCGTTCTTATCTTATCTTTCATACTTCTTAAATATCTAATGGTTTTAGTGGGTCTTCTATTTCCCCTTTCATCTTTGTTTGTAAGTTTCACGAGCTAGATAGTGAATATATATATTTTCCTACTCCCATGATGGTTACCCCTATACTTCCAACATTTTGCAACATGTTTTGATCATCTCTACATTTCTAATATTTATTTGTTCAATGAATGCACTGATTAAATGTGAGGAAATAAATATATATAGGATATCTGATTCATTACTATTTCTAACCTAACCCCAAACAATGTTCAACAAGTATACAAATACCTTTAACTATATTAAATAAACTATTAAAAGTTAATCTTCAATGGAAAGTAAAATAAAATTGTAAGATTATATGTGATTCTATTGATAATTATCAAATTAATTTATCCTAGACCTACCCGTAATGGTAACCCTAATCCCTTACCTTAATGTTTACCTTTAATGTGAGAGGTGCATGTCCAAAATTAGTAGTACTTGAATAAGGTTAAAATCATACAATAATTGTAACCCTTCTTGATGCGCGAGTTGAAAATTATTAGTACTCATAAGTGATAACACAAAAAGACCTACTAAACCCTAGCTCTTATCCGATGTCAACTTATTATAATTATTCATCATTTTAAAATGTATATACTATTTTTTTTATTTTAACCCTAATACTAATCCAAACTTAACATTGTGCATCACATCATTAACCCATGATTAACCCTCATGAAATAACTAAATATAATACTAATCATAACTCTAATCATAACCCTAACCCTAACTGTAACGTACTCTTACTTCAAACATAAATCATAATGTTAAATATCCTATTAACCTGAACTCTCACCCTATTGATAACCCTAACCCTACCACTAACTCATACTTGAACCCTATGTCATAACATAAAATGACCTACTAAACCCTAACTCTTATCCGATGTCAACTTATT